>OY804586.1:27436389-27770920 GCA_963680875.1 Bathymodiolus brooksi
CAATGTTCAGAATGTTCAGACTCTGTTCGGAATGTTCAGAATATGTTCAGAATTTTCAGTAATGTTCAGAATCTGTTCAGTCAATGCTCAAAATTTTCAGTAATGTTCAGACTCTGTTCACTCAATGTTCAGAATTTTCAGTAATGTTCAGAATCTGTTCAGTCAATGTTCAGAATTTTCAGTAATGTTCAAACTCTGTTCAGTCAATGTTCAGAATGCTCAGAAACTGTTCAGCATTTTTTAGTCATCTGGGATAGTTTTGGTCGCTAGTGAAGTGTTAAATATAATTGTTGTTGGTATACACAGTGCTTCACTTAGGTCATGTAAGATCCTTGGGTGGATGTTATCTGGACCTGGTGATTTACTGATATTAAGTTCTCTCAATCTCTTTTATTAGAGACGATTCGTAGGTTTCAGGAGACAGAAACAAAGAATCAATGTGGAACATCACAAACATCATTCATGTAAAGCTTGGCTTCATATGTCTCAGTAGTCTCTGAGAAAACCATCAGAATGTGAAATGTTAACCCCGACAAAGACGGACAGACAGCGGGCGCAAAATGATGACAATAACATACATGACCCTTTGTATCAGATGAGCTAATACACTGTGAATGACAGAACATCAATTTCAGTGTTCGCTTTTGAACTCACGAAGACAACACAATTAACGCTAATTATAAATAGCAGTGGTTCAATCTACAGGAACAGAAAATAATACTGCTCACTTGACGATCGATCACTTACCGGGGTCGATACTTGAAACCAGTACACGTATACGTACCGTCCATTTGTCTGTTTTATCCATGTTGCAGTACACTGATACGGATCTGCTTGTTCCATCCGGGTAAATTTCATAAACGCCACTTACGTTACCAACGATATCATCACATTCCCTAGGCAAACGAGTTCCTACAACGTAGAAACAATCTTCATTGTTATATGTTACAACGTTAACATTAAATGCTATAACCCACTAACCCTAGACTACCAGACACATCGTTCTTTGGGTATGTTACAACGTTAACGTTATAACCCACTAACCCTAGACTACCAGACATATCATACTTTGGGTATGTTACACTAGAAGAAGAGTTTGAAGATGCCAAAGGGGTAATCAGAATCCGGAAATCGAACTGAGAAGAATAGACAACACAATGGCTAAAAGAAAAAGGACAAAAGGGCAAACAACGATCTACAAAACATACACATAAAACAGAAGATCGAGTAATATGAACCTCATTAAAAGGTGGGTGAACTCAAGTGCTCCGGAAAGGTAGGTAGTTCCTGCTCCATTAGTGGCACCCGTCGTGTTAATCTATGAACAAACAAATGTTGGTTTTTTTCTTAATTTGCTGTTGTATTGATATTAAATTATAAATTTATACATACAAAATTTAGTTATTGATTAATTTGTATAGAGGATATCTTAGAAACGTGTATTTCATTTTGGAATTTGAAATGTGTATCTCTTTGGGAAAGTTACGTTTTTAACCTACAAGTGGAAATATAATGCTGAATATAAATGTATGTAAATTTAAATCGTGGATTTACGCATGCCAATGGTAATCCTAAATTGTGAGTTGTGTATTCTTGTTTCTTAGTCTAAATAATCTATGCAAACAAATCCACCATAAGATAAACATAAAGACGTTTGGATGTTTAGTGTTTATCGACAGAATGCCACTAAACTGCATGCTGGGAACGTTTCACACTATTTTCGGATATGAGTGGCGCTCAGTATTGGTGACTCTACTATGACTGTGAAATGTAGAGCATCAATAAACACGTTGTGTTACTTAAATTTGTGTCAAATCGTAATGTTGGATAGTCTCCCGTGTTCATCAAATCCATATCCTTTCTTACTAGGGGTCGCTATTGTCGCGATCGTATGGTAGTTGGATTTACAACTGCCTTTGCATTTGATGTCTATCACGACTAACGTTGTGAGTTCGAATCCCGCTCATTGTGAGATGTACTCGATACAACATTATGTGATAAAGTTTGCTAGTGACTTGCGACGGGTCGGTGGTTTTCACCTGGTACTTCCACCAGTAAAACTGATCACCACAATGCAACTGAAACATTGCTGAAAGTGGTGTTGAACACCAAATCCCAAACGCAAACCTCTTTCTTACAAATCAGTGCACACAAACATACCTGTTGATATGCTGTGGTTTCTGGACACACAGGGGGCACGAAGATTACAGACATTTGTATCGTTACAGCAACCTTGACACACCATGTGATAATCTGATACTTCACGTCGACCAAATAAGGAACCCGAGTAGTCACGTTGACAAAGCTAAAAAAAAAGATAGGAACATATATAACATGAAAACAAATACCACAATGTCGGAATATTTCTAAAATCCAACTCAAAAGTCTTATGAACGGGAACATTGGATACCACTAACATACACACGACCGCTCACTTTCCTGATTTGTTACCGACACTTCAATAATAAGTGGTGGGGGGGGGGGGGGTAAGGGGTTAAACTGCTTTTATGAGTCTACGCCTCCTCTCTCTGTAGAATGAAGCGGTCATACAAGTATTGTCCAAGTGTGAGTATAATACAAACCCTCATACATGACTGGGCATGGGCAGCATTGTTATAAGACAATACAATTACCAAAAGATAAAGGACAAACATTGATCTACAAAACACTACACAGAACACTAGAGCAACACGAACCCCACAAAAAATGGAGGATGGACTCAGTCGTTGTACTATTATTGCAAACAGCATGAAAGGGTAAATACAAATATGTCGCTTCATGTCCAAAAAAATATATATCTATGTTTCCATATGTATAAATATATATGCTACTATATTCCCTTTATCGTGGTAGCTTGCATATATCTTCACGTTCTAATCTTGAGCATTCTACATGATATATTTAATCTTTGTGACACAAACGTTCTCATATTGTCTGGTTGTATATATTTTAATCATACACCGTAATAAGAAGGTTTCACTTTTGATCGTTTTCGCTTGTCTTCTGTTGGCTACAAATGTGCATTTGATTTAGAAACTTATATGTACATATACAAACATACATTTTCAAGTTGTTTTCGCTTTTTGGAGTACTTGCTCCCATATACCTTTAAATTATTTAAGAAATAAATCATGGAAGCCAGAATGTGCTTTGAGTTTTAACATGGATTGGCGTATACAATTTGCTAATATCCACCAACCTATGTTAAAATTCGAAACACATTCTAGTTTCCATGGTTTATTTCTATTCTGATATTTCTAAGAGTACAAATACGGTAGTATACTTTGATTGGAAGACGCTAATTTATATTTACGCTTGCGGAATATGTCGCACACAATTTATGCTGCCAAATGCGAGCAGACGATAATTCATCAACATATACATTTACAACGAAAAAGTCAGTCATATGCACCGGGGCAAGTGCGAATGAGATTATACCATCGATGAATCGCTCGTTTGTCTACAAAGCGAAAGAAGGACGTCATGTTAGAATTGGTTTCAAATCATCTGACTATGCTCGTGTTATACTTATGAAGGTTATTCCAGAAACATGTTGAGCGTTCTAATTTAGATATGTGCTTTATTTATTAACACTGAGTCGATAACTCTGCTGGTGGATAATTAATCACAGAGAGTAACATCGCCCAGCAGTCATTACTTCGGCACTGACATTGTTCGTTTGAAATTTACAGTTACTCAATTTAATGTAATGTATTAAAACTCAAGGTCAATCTCCTTTTAAGGTATCAGTAACCTTTACCGATTTCGATTTGTTGTTTAAACCGTTTGATTTCTTTCTCGAAGAGACCGTTAAGTCGTTTGGCCATGCCTGATGCTGGTTATTCCAGAGTCATGCGCACTAAATTTGATATCTACGTTTTCATCACAGAAAAGTGAGCTGACAAATAAACGTTATAGAAAACCGATGGGCAAATCAATAAAGAACAATTCATAGACATGTGCAACATTGGGGACAAGAGAGTGAACAAAGACAAACAGAGCAACCAAAAACACAACACGGAAAATCAAAAGACCAGCAACACGGACTCGTAAAGGACAATCATTTGCTGCTTCTTGTAAGACACCCATTGCCAAGTTACTGACAAACATAACAAACAAAAACACAACACAGTAAACTTAAAAGACGAACAACACGAACTCGTAAAGGGCAATCATTTCCTGCTTCTTATAAGACACCCGCCACCGAGTTACTCATATAGTCAAGTGACAAAGATTACCAAAACGTGCATAGGTGAAACATAAAGACCGAGTACCTCCAATGTCAGAGGGAAGAAGAGGTTGTAGATACCAAAGTGGTATCAGAATCCGTATATCGAAGAAGAGCAGACAACACTTACACAAGGGCCAAAAGAAGAAGTACAAAGGATAAACAACGATTTTTAAAACATACACATAAAACTAAAGATCGAGTAACGCGATTCTCACAAGAAACAGGGGGTGAACTCAGGTGCTCCGGAAGGGAAAGCCTGCTCCACTAGTGGCATCCGTTGTGTTAATTTGGTTACAAACCCAGTGAAAAGTCGAGTAAATGGACAAACCGGACACACATATCAATGACGACAATGATTAAATAATATGATGGGTGGTTAACGTCATATTGAATGAACAAGTGATATTGTGATAGGTTTAATGTGTGAAACCACTAATTAATTTCTTTAATAATACTCTAAAACATGAAATCCAAATTGACATTTTGAAAAATTAACAGAAAATGCTAAGCAGTCAAAATAATTTTTCTGGGATCACTTAAATTACCAGGTTTTTGCTACATAATTTTCAATTAAAACTGCTTTCAATAGCCTTATATTATTTTATAAGTACATTGTACATGTATTCTAACTGATACTATCAAAATTTACCAGGAAAAATGTGTAGGATTGAAAAAAATCCAATCATGATATCACCATATTCTATATTTGAAGTCGACACACTGCCGCATGATGAATTTATTTATATTCTTAATATCAACCATATTTTCAATATGATATTCCCTTCTACTGCAAACATATTCCCAATAATTATAAAGTCATAAACAAAAATAAAATGAGTTGCAATACCCTGTGTCCATGTATATCCAGTGTTTGGGAGCAATATTTCAAAATATTACATAACATGCATTTTGACCATATACTCTGACACCACAATGCATTTTTTTAAATTTTTGTATGAAAAATGTCACTCTGGGTCTGTTGTGGCATTTTAAGGCTAATTTTAGGCTAATTTGAACATGATAGCAGCACAAGATAATTTTATGTTTTTTGCCTTAAGGTGTGAAACCACTAACTAATTTCTTTTAGGTTTTCTACTAAATTTGTGTTTTTTCGAGCCTACCTGGCCATTTTATCTTAAGTTTAACCTTTCCAAGACCATATATTTTCTGAATTGTACATGATTCCTCTACGTTCTGTCAAAATATCAGGGCATGTTTAAAGTCTTGCAGTGAAATGCCATGCTACGGAAAACACCTACTCTAAAAATAGCTCGGTCATCCCCAAGAAATTCAGTATTTATAGGCCATGTATCAAATCCTAAAATACAACTAAGTCCATCAAATTTGGGCTCATAATAATCCCTATATATTGAACTTCAATTATCAATTTTAATTAGTCCACTCCATTCAGTAGTTTTCACAATACTACAAAGTGAAAGGAACTTCTTTCTTGAAAAGGAACTACTTTCGTATATGTTCTAAGCTCTGATTGGTGAATTAGTGGTTTGACACCTTAGCAGAACTTTTGCACCAACCAGATTTGATTCTAAAATTATTAATTTTAATAAGAGTTATTTCCCTTGCAACGGGCTAATTGGTACCCATTTTAGCAAGAGCAACGAAAAAGATAAATAAGTTGAGCACAATTTTCTTTTAAAGTGTACCTTGTAAAAAATACAGGATACTTTTATAGCAAATAGAAAATTAACGAGATGTTCAAAAATAGAAATTTACAGAGTTTATCAGAAAAGCAAATTCAATGGGCTTTGAATAAAATGGGACTATTTTGCCTGCATTAAAAGGGAAATAACTCCAATAGAAACCAATACTTTTAGAGTCAAATGGAGAACGTGCAATAGGTATATTAGCGGACGATTAATTGGAATATTCGGACATCACCAAAATCTAGAAAAATCAGGATATCGGGTGCTACCGGCGACTTGACACCTACTGCTCCAATAATGACACCCTTCATGTAATAACAATAGGACGTTTTATATTTATAATGAATTCATCATGCTTACAAACACAAATGCTCATAGGAATTCTTGCCGGCAAAAACATGTCTGTGGTTGATATTTTCATCACATTTTAATGGACAGCTATTAGTTCGCGCGAATACCTCTTACTTAAATCTACTTTCCATTTGGACTTACCTCAGGGAATGTGCATCCGAAATCATACTGGTAGGGATGTATTTTGGAATTAGTAGCATGTTTCTGTATGTAGCAAACCTGGGGAAAAACAGACCATTCACACTTTAATTTTTATTTTAATATTCAAAGAACCAACTGCTACCAACATCCGGAAGCATGTCACTTCAGGTAAATGTTTATTCAAACTCGGAAACTCTTCTCCATAAAACTGCTCCCCTGTTCAATATTTACAGATGTTGCATGATCATTGTTGATTGGTAATTTGAAATGTGTCCTCTAACATCACCCGTCACACCTCGGTCTTTTCCGTTTGAAAGCACCGTATTCTCCCTCGGTTGGTCGATTGCTCTCACATTAGATTGGTATGCTTTGACGTCATGCAGTTTTAGGGGTTTAAAAACCGGTAGCAAAATATTAGACAAATTCATGCTATTAGACAATATACAATTATTGACTTTTGTTGAGGTTAATATAAGGATCTATCTTTCCTAGATATATGATATTTACCGAGGTCGAAGCCGAGGTAAATATCATATATATTGGAACGATAAATCCTCATAATAATCGAAATGAAAGTCAGTAATTGTTTTATTATATGAAACTGTTATTAATGTCCTCTGGGTCATGTTTTATAAAATGCTATTAAACACTACATGTGTTTTTTTTGTAAATTTCAATGGTAGCAAGAAAGATTTATGCATACTGCAAAAATTAATTTTGATCGTTCCAGAGGAGCCTTTGGTACGCTATATTAACATCACGTGACGCTAAGATTAAAAGTAGGGGTTTTCCGATTTTACGTGAGGTTAATCTAATGTTTCAAAGGCTCCTCTGGAACGATCAAAATTAATCTTTGTGGAAATTGAATGCTTAGACAGTATTCATAAAGTTCTATCAAGAAATAAATGTCATGCTTTTATCCAATTAGATAAAAGAAATATTTATAGTCATATAATAGTTATTATTATCATATATGATATAATCTAGAACAATATGTTATATTACCTCGTCATTTTTGCACACAGTCACGTGGCTACATGATACAGGATTAGGTACTTTGGAACAAGACATGCATGTTTGTCCAGCCCCTAACAATAAAACAGAAAAGCATAACACACAATGATTAGAGTATTTTCTACTCGCATTTAAAATACAAATATACAATTTGTTGAGATATGTTGTAGGTCGGCCATTGTAAGGCGTTTTCGTCGAGCTAATTAAGTGCTGATCTTACTGTGGAAGTCTTAACTTCGCCATGTCATAATACCACCTTTTAACTTAGATGATTTATCGTTTGTTAAAACTCACTTGGTGTTAAACGTCAATCAATCAATTATGACATAATAAACTATATCATATGTTCATTCCAGGAGTATACCTCTCAGAAAACTTCTTTATTCAAAATGCGTAGAAAGAAGTTAACCGGATATTCCCATTTTTAACATATATTTGCTTCAGGGAAGAGAAGAAAAGTAAAAATGAGACCAAACTAAATATTTGCGAAAAATGTATTTTATTAAATCTAGCGGCACTGTTGAATTTTCTTATGAAATATTAATCCAGCAAAAGTAAGCAGGTATTTTCCAGCAAAACAAGGGACCAAAACTCGAGACGGGAAAAGGTAAGTTAGTCCAAAATCGAAATATACTTTTCTGTTATGGTTCCTGTCCTTGTTCATCAATTCAAAATGATTTGCATAAAGGGGGCTTCAGCTACTGGGCGGAAACCAAATGTAGGACATATGGACATGGACAAATCAATGCATATAAAGCCCAATTTGAATAAACACTGATCTTCGCACTGTTTCCCTATTTTCTCTCGGTTGTTTACTAGTCGCCACGTGCTAAACACGCTCCTTTAATTGGTCGTGTCAGGGGTCAACATGAACACTTTCCGTGTCTGTCGGGTGCGTTCTTAAACGCATATGCTTGTCTTGTCTATTGGAATTTGTAGAAGAGCCGTTGGTTAGTCAATTTATTATATATTCAGTTTGACCATAGGAATATTTTTAATCTTTGAAGCACGGTTAATGCAAATCGTAACCTGTTCCAAACCAGGTTATACTTGTACTTCCTTATAATTTAATTTTACAACAGAATTTAATGATTCTTCGATTCTAATTTCGATTATGACATGGGGCTATCTGAATTAGTCGTTGCGAATCGGATTACATTGGCGATGTCACAATAACAACTCAGGTTATGTATTAAACATACAATTTCAAGTACTGAGTTCCATTTATTGAATATGACTGGTACATGTAATTACATTTCAAGATAAGTCCTATTTGTAGTACATATATTTTCTAAATTTAGTAATTGAAGAATTGTGCATTCGATTGGATAAGACTTAACCAATAGAAACAAAAGCCTACTTCCTTGTGATAAGCATTAGCTATCTCCAACTTGGATCAAATGATTTCAAGAAATTATTTTTTCACACCAAGCAAAAACTAAAATAATTTTTTTTTTGGACCTGAAAAATCAATTCTACAACAATTTTTCGTTGAAAACTACCGCGTCTTGTTATTATTATTTTTTTTTATTTCTCCTTTCAGACCAATTTTAATTTCTTCGATACAAGTTTGGCAACATTAAAAATAAATAAATATACAGTAATTGTAAACAAAATAAAGCATAGCACCCCCCTTTCCTTTAAAAGTTAAATGGTCGTTCCCTGTGCCATTTGATAATTAAAAAAATACAAAAAAAGTTTGTTGGTAGTATTAATCCGCTTAATTTATCGCGGATAACTCGAATACATTATAGCGTCGGTGTAAAATCACCGGTCTGTTCGACTTTGATATCAAGTAGATCGCCGACAATATGTATGAATTACGATTGCATGTATTTGTAGGTTATTTGTAATAAGAAAAAAAATATGTTGCTTGCTTGCAAATAAAGGTATGTATATTCGTATTAAATTTTATATATTTAATCTATATTGTACTCACATGTTTCGGCGCAGATGCACAGAAGGAAAAGTGTAACGTCTAAAACAAGACAACGAATCAATCAATCAATGGAGGGAAATTACTTCTGTAAACGTATAATCTAATATTCAAATGCGGAACTGTGTAATTACAACACATCATAATAAAATGTAACAATACTATATATGTAATTTTGCAACAAATTGTATTAATAAAGATCATTTTCATAGAAAAGCTTTGCTAAAAATAAGTACTCACAGAAGAAATACATCATGGTAATACTTCTACGTTATCGTTTTAATTTTGCTTTGAACATTTAATAGTAACTGATGTGTGTCTTATCACTTCATCAGATTTCAGTAGAGATAGCCATACTTATTTAATATATCAAATCTAAAATCTGAATCCCCGAGGGAAATCTGGAGCGAGATACAACCACTCCGCTCGTGGGGGACTCAAATACACTATTTGCCCATCATACGAGATGAGAATGAGCGTCTGGGGTATAAGGAATGTCACACTCCCTGTGGGGGACTCAAATACACTATTTGCCCATCATACGAGATGAGAATGAGCGTCTGGGGTATAAGGAATGTCACAGTCCTTGTGTGCAAGAGAGGGCATACCGCCGCTCTTAATGAGCAGACTTTGCTAACAGTGGTAGTTGAGGGCTATGGTTATGGCGTTAAACACCACTTTCAACAATTTTCATTTATATCGTGGTGGTCAGTTTTGATGCTGAATGGTATAGATGCGATCCACAAAATCACCAGACTTCGAATTATATAGTAAAACGACATAATATCTACAGCTGAACGTGAAATTAAAGGATCGTTTTCACAACAAAACCCCTGTATGAAACTGTCTCGTACAAATAAAGGAACAAGTTGACAAAAAGTGAAGCACGGTTGGTACGTACCCAGCTTTGGAATATAGCAATACGTAAAGCTAATAGAAATCACATAAAACGTAGGCCTATATAAACTGTATTTTTACTTTAAATAGGCGTATTATCTGTTCTTCGATTTACGGATTCTGATTACCCCTTTGGTATCTTCAAACTCTTCTTAAAATTGTACTTGTAAAGCTCCATTCAAATATAAATTATTTTCATTTTAAATATAAATTATTAATTATATTTTATATCTAATTCTGAATGCAAAATAAACCTAAATATGCACATAAAATTACAATGATATGCTTTCGGCCAAAACCATACTTTTTTGTTCATGGGCGGTTCTGGAGCTTAGCCGTCCAGTCACAAAAAGTTGGATACATTTTTTTTTACTAAGAATCGGAAATCTAAGACAGTCGTCGTCAGAGAACTTAGTTTTGTAATCAAACATCCAAAGGGGAAATGAATAAAAGCATTTTCTTAGAAACTACAAAAATCTTGCATATGTATAAGTAAGTGGTATGTAAAGACACTTGTGAACCTCTGGTTTATAATAATCAGTGTTAGAAGAATATTATAAAAACATAAAAAAAATCCATTATTTATTTTTTTAAACTAATTTAAGTATTCCAATATGGTCTAAAATGATATGAGAATAGCTCAGAATACAATGAATTTCGTTAAATTAAGGTGTTGGTTTCACATGTTACTCGAGTTCGATCGCAGCTTTAATCAGACTTACTTCCGTGTTTCTTTCCCTGACACAATAATTATTCTGTTCTAATATCCCCTGTCTATAAATATTTCACAAATGTCTCAAATGAGTGTAAGCTATATATTTTTTCTGTACAACACGGAGGTTATACCATAAAAGACTCGTAATTTTGAAGTACCGATTTTCCTACTTTTTTGCTTTGCTTGAAAAAAATTTTTTTTAGACATAGATGCATGTGCTTTTAAAATTTATAATTTTTAAATGTTGCTAATTTCTATGTGTTTCATTTATATCCATGCTTTTTGTTTACTCACATCAATATATATATATATATATATATATGTGTGTGTGTGTGTGTTTAAATTATACTGGTGCTACTGCTGTGTTTTAATTGCTTTCACATTTTAGTTTGGTTTTAAATATCATGGAAAGTTTTTTTTTTACCAAATATTGTGTGCATACTTTGTCTTATTGTTTGTATATGCATATTCTTATGTCGGATTTAAAAGCTCACTTGTGTTATAATTGTTTGATTCTTTCCGACTTTAGATAAAGCTTATTGCAAATTGTATCGTATTTTATGATCAGATTTCACCTTTGGCTGATTGAATTAATAACGGTTCAATCTGTTATTCTCTGTGTCTCAGGCTAATCTCGTTGAGATTAGACTTCCGTTTGTATCTTCATCCAATCCCATTCGAAGCGGAGAGTGGAGTGGTGCACAGAGACTAAATATGTCCCACTGAAAAAGGAGCTATATCGAGGACACCATTCATAGTAGTGTAAAATGAACATTTGAAAGTTGATTTGTGTTTATCTGCTATCCAGTTGTATACTTCAATATTTGTCTTTGTCAATGATCAATAAGGTTGTACAGGTACTTCTGCTTTCTGTCAAATAAAACTATGGAAAGCAGGGTTAACAATTTAGTTATTGACTTTTTCGATTTAGCTTAAATGTTTAATACTGATGTTTGAAATTATTTCGGTGGTCACACATATATATAACAAGCATTTCATCAAATGTAAACAACTAAAGCATACACATTTTGGATGATGGCGGCAGTTTTTCGTTATCTATGTGTCTACTGTTGGCTTTAATATTGCATTGAGCACTTTGGGTATTGTAATATTCAGATTTAAGTTTGCCCAACTTTATAATGCATTAAGGGGCCGTCGTGATCATGATCGTATGGTAGTTAGATTTACAACTACATGTGCAAATCAGCGCATTTCACCACTGATGTTGATGATTTGACTGCCGCTCAGGGAGAGGAGTACAACATTATGTGATAAAGTTTGTCATTGACCTGCGACAGGTCGTCCGGTTTCCTCCAAAAATAAAAATGACCGCCACGATATAACTGAAATATTCTACCACTCTTCCTTGGTGCTGGTCAACACATACTAAGTAGCCATGAGATGAAGAAAGAGAGAGAGGGGCAGGGTAATTGATGCTTTCAGTAAGCTATCACTGTCGGTTCCATTGTAAATGCAGCAATAAAGAGACATTTCTTGAATATTACTTGAAAATTCCAGTTTTGTAAGTACAAATGTTTGTATAGTGAGTGGTGCATACTGAACATGCGGGTTCATATTTGTAAAGATAAACATAATGCTGTTTAAGGGGGTAGGCCTGGGGTATGGGAGATAACTCTATTTTCAGTGTCTTCTCAAATATATGATCATCTGTGCGTTTGAAAATTCCCCCTCAATTCCAAGCTTCTTGGTGACAAGATTGTTTACATTGGATATGGCCAGTTAAAAAAATGTCTCCTTTTCCTTTTACCTTTCCATAGCTGTGCTCCTTCCAGGGCTCACCAAACCAGGCGAAGTGAGCGAAATTCTCGCGCTATATCGGCTGAGGTCGCTCTCCCTCGACTACAAAGCGAAATTAAAGTCGCCTTGTTTCTTTTTGCAAGTCACTCTTTTCTTGCAAATAATCTTCGTTTTATGGTAAAGCTGATTGTCAAAACAATTGTAATCAATGGGAAGATACATAAGAATAAGAGGAAAAGGTTTTATTCAAGTAATAAAGAAGGTTTAATTTGTTGATACAAAAGTATCACGGCAAACTTCTGCAAATTTGTACTGACGAAATTCCAGGTGAATATTAAATCCCAAATCTTAAAATATATAAACAGACGCTTCCTTTACCAAATTGGCCGTTGAATTGTGGTATATTCTAATTATTTTCACAAAACTTGAGTTATTTGTAGCTTTTTAAAAGCTAAACAATCAACATGTCTTAAGTTTAAACACGGGGACGTAGGAAATCGGGGGAAGGAAACGAACATTTAGATGTCATTGACAGATTTCAAGGCAAAAATGAATAAATCTAAAATCAATAAATATAAGATCAATAATAATAATAAAGCAAATACAAAACATGAATTTAATGTTAAATATGAAAGATATAAACAAGATATTAGCAAAGATAGAAAGCTATGTTTGGGAAAAAAAATTGTAATATCTGAACCTCTCTTATACCGCCGCCCCCTTCTTCTAAGACAACTAAGGAATAACCAGAATCAAACGAATACAACTGGAGCACAGAATTTTAAGGAATTTAACAATACAGCTGGGTGGCTGTCTGTGTTTTTTGTGTTTTTTGTTTGCAATGAATTAATAAAGTAGAGTCACCCTCAAACCACCCCTCCCCCTCCCCAGCCGACTTGAAAATAAAAAAGACAAATGCAGTCATTTGGTAATTTGGACATCCACTTTGTCAATTATAAGAATTGAAAAGCTTTTTGTCATTGGTAACTAGTTATTTTTTATCTCCCAAACAAAGAAACTAGCAAAGAATGGGTGTGTGATAACATTCCTCGACAATATCATTTTTTTCTGGCTACCTTCAATGAAAAACATAAATTTAAATATTTGAAAAATCTGACGGTAAAAGTTTGTAAAATTTGGTGCAATGATGTCTATATGTCTATTCTTCAGTGTGACATTTTTTGGTGGAAATTAATAGACAGGAATTTGTTTAGTCCGATTTTTAATACCAAGGTGGTCCTCAGGGCATCCCCCTTTTTTGCAGTTTCCACTGTTTTGCACGTGATTATCTCCAAACATGATATTCAGATATGCTAGATATTTCATATTTATTCAACAACAACACTCTCAAGTGTATTAAAGCCAAAATATTCCCTTTCAATCAGAAATAAATGTGCATATCTATTAGAATCTTCCGAAACTAGTATTACCATCTGGCGTCAAGAATACCCCCAAAATTGCTATATTTAGGATGTGCTATGGAGAAAACGGCACGGTGAAATTTGTTTAAACTTTGGCAGATAATGTATTTAGACAAAACTATTCCATGATGCAAATTTAAAAAACATTGAATGATGGGAAAATTTTAGGGTAACCCAGGTCTACCCCCTTAATTTTTTTTTAAGCAAATGACTTATTTAAATGAGAAAATATGACAATTATAATATCTATTTGACATAAAAACAACATAAATTACCTGAAAATACCTGAACATACCTGAACATAATGTCTTCTGACGAAATATCAGCAAATAAGGAAATTTGTAGAAGAAGAAGTTAAATGGTCACGTGATTTATATTTTCTTACGATAATAAATATCAATGACGCATGAATTAATTTTTTTTTTTATTCTATTAACTACAAGGTCCGTGGAAAATGAAAATTAGTTTTATATAAAAGGGGGTTCCAATGGCAATAGAAAATCGAAAGGGCATTCAATAATGGACAAACAGAGGCACTGTCAACATTGGGCATACAAGACACCGGACGACGAAAACAGAGAGAGAGAGAGAGAGAGAGAGAGAGAGAGAGAGTACAAATAAAATCACACCTCAACGAAGAAAACTAAAAAGGACGAGATACACGGACATTTACCAAGAAGATATTCCTCATGTCTCTTATCCGATACGGTCACAGCTAGTGTTGTACTTACATTGATCAGTACTTAGGTTAACACTGGTTTACTTTTCTTTGAATTTAGTACTAGACCTGCTCCACATGTGACACCCGTCGTGACACGTTAAAATATACAAACATCATCTGACATGAAAGACGTGTTTGACACAAGCATACGTAAGTTATAAATACAAAAAACATTAATTAAACATGAACTCATGACAAAACAAATGGGAGGAAAGACGAACCGAACATCATTTAAATGTGAAAATCGTAGCTTGCATCATAACACGGAACCAAGTACGTGAAGACATGTAATTTGACAAAATGAGCAACACGAACTCCTCTAATACATGTGATAAACGAGGGTGACTTTAGTGCTTCGGAAGTGTATGCAGTTCCTGTTCCACATGTGGCACCTGTCGTGTTTCTCTTTTACAATCCCAATGCAGGGGCGGATCCAGGGGGGGGGGGGGGGGGGGGGGGCGCACCCGGCGCGCGCCCCATCTAAAATTGGAAAAAATATGATTTTTTGGCGTAAATCGTGATTTTTCACACGAAATACCCAAACAATTTTCGCGCTTCCCTCCGCTCAGCGCAATTTTTTTAAGTGCGACCCCCCTTCCCCTAACTTGAAATCCTGGATCCGCCCCTGCAATGATAAGTCAAGAATGAGGAAAGGTCCAGATTGTTACAAAGGAACGTATCCGTGGTTATTGTCACACAAATATTCCGTAGCGGTTAACCAGGTAAAATTTTCAAAATAATGACTTCAACTTAACCACTTTGTTCTGTAGCTTCCTTCTTAGCAGCAAGCCCTATTAGGATAATTAAAATCATCTCTTTTGTCGTAAAATGTCGTTCTTAGCTGCCCATAACTGTCAATTTTGAGATGGATGTCAAGGTATGAAGCAGTGCTAGTTGTATTTGTAGTATCCTTTATCTTAAGCTCAATGGAATAGATTCGATCAATAATATCACCAAACTTTGGATATTTTGTGAAAGAACATCATCTGTATAACGGAATGTGAAAACAAGTCGGACTAACTTCTTTCCGTTTATCTTTAGAAGCCTCCGTATGAAGTCTGTCTCATACGATAAAGGAAAAGGTCAACAGTTGGTACACATACTAGTACTACAAAGTATTTCTGTAGGACTTCTTGTTTTCGAGTTTAATGTACCGAGATAACATACGGCTAAAAATGAGTTCAAATCATAGATAAATGTTTGTATTTTCATTTTTAGTTATCTAGGTGTTATTATAGGTACCCCTTGATGCAAACATTTAGTAGCTATTTTCAAATACGACCTATTCCTTTTAATCAACATTCGTGAGCATGTGTCGCATTATTTTTCGAAAGACACAAATCTGTTGATAATGATTCTTTTTAAAGATTTAGATTAATAAATTTTGTTTTTTTTCTATGCATTTTTTTACATAATTTTCATTGATAATCTGAACAATTGTTATGAAATTGCGCTTTGTTATAATAAAAAGACAATTATATGTTGTAACGCTGCTCCGTGTCAAATTTCACAATTTTATACATTGTTATTTAGAAATGAATCGGAAAAAAAACAGTGTTAGTGTGTTCGGTCACAGACAATTGACGTCGAGTCATAAGCAAATATTGACGACTAGTTATATTTACTTGTTATTTTATGATAAATGAAATGCATTTGAGGTCAACGAGTGCTTCACTTTAGTAACTTTTGTTGTAAATAGTTTGTTTAACTTGTTATTATTTTCAACTCCTTGTAATACACAAACCGAACCCTTGGGATACGATATTTTCAGGTTTTTCCTGGTATTTTGTAAATAACTGATTTGTTTCTATTTTTCGGTTTTTCTTTGTTTTTATTTTGTTAGAGAAATAGAGAGTTGGTATTAAGTTGATTTTGTTTCAAAATGTGATCAGCTCTGAGCTACGGAGTTTTACACAAATTTTGTGTACATATTGAATTTGTTAATTTGTGTTCTTCATATATTATATTGGTTATTAGTTTTGACAACCAAGTTTATTAAGATATTATGGCTAGTTTTGAGAGTCCAGTAAAACTCGACCACTCTAACCCGAAAAACCGGGTAAGTTTAATGGAGTTTGGTCTGACATGGCTACAGAAAAAAACAGTCATCAAAGACTCAAAAGGTCGTGGCAGTATTGTTGGTATTACAAGGCAAACGGCGGCTCTTATCAGATGGTCCCTTACAAGGCATGTTCTTGCAGAAATTACTGGAGAAATGAGAATTAGATCTGGAACAGTTGCTATCGATGAAAGCTTTCACCAAGAAACAAAACCAGCAGCTTTAAAACGAGACGAAAGTCATGTTAATCTTATGAGAGAACATGTCAAGCAAAGAATAACCAATCCATTTGATGTTGCATCTCATCCAAAGTCACTTGTTAACATTTCTACTGGCTTGCATGCACCTACAGAAATCGAAGTTGCATTGACAAACGCGTTTGATAATGGTATCAAAATGGTCAAGGCTTTCGTAAATGGAGCACTAACTGAAGGAAACAATGCAAACTTCTAAAGCCCAATATCAAGATCAAAATTTAAAACATTCACAGACTTAATCAAAACGTCAAAGCTAAAATATGGATCAGGTGAGATACTTAATGTACATATAAGTCCAGAACTTGTATTTCTTCGTGCGTTAGTTCTTGCTGGTTGTCGGGAAGATGTTACTATATAGAAGAATCTTTCCTTTCCGATCGGACCTGTTCCAATCTCAATTTTCCACGAAGACGGAACAATGAGGAAAACGTCAAAGGCTGATTTGAGCCATCAGTTGGAAAGCGAGGCTACATCACGACCTGAACTCGAACCATTTGACCGTTCACATTCTATCATTATACGAGATGGAATGACTTTGATACAAGCACTGAATGTCAAATCATTAAATACCTTTCTCATATCTTTCTCATTCAAATGCAAAATTCTTGCTTTTCAAAAGCTGGTACAGTTTTTGAAGTCTACGACAATTACAATGAAAAACAATCCATAAAATCTGCGGAGAGAACACGACGAACAGGGTAACTTTCATCATAAAAAGTATTTCAGGTAATAGAGGGTCGTTTGATACCTGACTGGAAACGGTTTTTGGGTGTAGATGTAAACAAACAAGCTCTCCTGGCTTTCTTATGTGAATATACTACTCGTTTCTATAGTGAGTTAGGTGATATGCCATAGCCAGGCGATAGTCTGTATATTGCTAGACTTTTCACAGACTTAAATGTTGCAAAAAAGATTTGTTCAGTTGGTGTGTCTAGCTGTGCTGATCTTTATTGTTCTCACGAGGAGGCAGATACGAGAATGGTACTCCATGCCATGCACGCTGACAAAGAGTTTGGAAGAAAGAAAACGAAGGGTCGTATATTGGTAAAATCCCCTGATACAGATGTTTTCGTACTTTGTGTACATTTCTTTCCATCCATGTCAAATACCAAAGAATTATGGTTTCAAGATGGAACTATTACCAGGACCAAAGACTGTCGACGCTACCTACCTGTCCATGATATATGTAGCATGCTTGGGTCAGTTTTATGCAGAGTATTGCCTGCTGCTTATGCACTGACAGGGTGTGACACTACATCTTCATTCTTTGGCGTTGGGAAGAAAACCTTGTACAAGGTACTGAAAGACAGCCAGAAAGAGTTCGTTGATTTGAGTCAAATTTCATGTGATGACATTGAAACATCTGTTGCCGTCTCCCGAAAGTTTGTAGCAAGACTATGACCCGAAAGCCAGATTTACATGTGATCACGGTGATTTGAATAGATTGAGGTCACGAATAGCACATCAAAAGGATGCTAGTCTAGTGAATCTACCACCCTGTGAAGCAACTTTTCGACGACATGTGCTTTTTTTCTTCAAGTCTATATTTGGATATCGTCGTCAATTGCTGAGCCTCCTGTTAAGTCACCGTTGCAATTTGGTTGGGTAAATAAAAATGGACTTGTGCCTGTTTATTTTGATGGACAAATGTCATCAGATTTCTTACAGGGTTTACTATGTACTTGTAAGGGGAAAACTTTGTGTTCAAAAGGTTGTGTTTGTTTTCAACAAAATCTCTCTTGTACGGAACTCTGTCCCTGTCAAGGAAATTTCTCTTGCAACAACTCCAATACGTACACTTTTACATACGACAGTGATGAAAAAGTTGATACATAAAATTTTTGTTATTAAATATGACTCTAGCTGTTTCCTAATTGTCACTGTATGGTTTTTGTTCGTGTGGGTGTTTTTGACTGAATGTTCAACTTATGATTTGGAAAGTGAATTTGTAGAAAGTTAAAGATCATGTGTGGGTGTCTCCATTTGTGAGATTGTTAACTTGTTAGGTTTAATTTTTAATTTTAATTAAGCTTTTGTTTGTTGTGGGTGTTTTTGCCTGATTGTTTAACTTATGGTGTTCCGTGTGATTGGAGTGTAGCGTCAGTTTTCTGTACATAGTTTGCCATTGTATGTGCTTCAATTCCATAATTCTAAATAAGTCTGCGTCTAGAAATGAATCTCGAATTGAATATTGGTCCATTAAAGGCAAATACGGGATATCAAATATATATTTCATATATATAGTTTCTAGAATTATAGTCATCTTCGACTTCGCCTAGAATTTTTAGAATTGATTATGTTTTGCTTAGATGTTTCTATGACTTACTCAACCCATCTTCAGCACTGCTAGAGCATCAAACAAATGCTTCCAAGAAGGACAACTGCTAATTGTAAATGTTTGATTGCACACAATATTCTCGTTATTTATGGTCAACAGGATGTCGGAAATTAAGGCACTATAACTTAATAACTTACGCATTGAAAATAACTTTGACTTATCAGCTACCAAATTATTGTAGACCAAATGAAAATACAAAAACCTGTTTGGATGTAGGTACCGTTTAAATGTTTGTTGTTAAATTTTATGAAAATTAGATAGTTCAAGATTGACGCCATCTTAACATGGGTTGCATAAACATAACGATAAAAATAGACCACAATCGTATCATTTGTAACATTATCGTAAAAATATATCCATTTTGTTTTCGTTTAGCAAAAGATTTTTGAAAAAAAATAGGCAATTTAATCTTATTGTTATTTTTTTCTGATTTTGAGATTTGACCTTTAACCCTGATTTTAGAAAAACCTGACCATTTCTCATTCGTACGAACAAAATTTTTCGATGCTCCCCATTATCCTCTTTCCAATGATATACAATTTAGTTGTATGTTCTCTCGGTACATTAAATCCATCTGAACAGTTTTCCATTTGCAGCACTATATGATTACAATCAATTTGATTATGGAATGCTGCCATGGTCAGTCTGAGGTCCTAATATAATAACTTACGCATGATAGCTTTGAAAATAACTTTGACTTATCAGCTACCAAATTATTGTAGAAAAAATGAAAATACAAAAACCTGTTTGGATGTATGTACCGTTTAAATGTTTGTTGTTAAATTTTAGGAAAATTAGATAGTTCAAGATTGACGCCATCTAAACATGGGTTGTATAAACATAACGATAAAAATAGACCACAATCGTATCATTTGTAACATTATCGTAAAAATATATCCATTTTGTTTTCGTTTAGCAAAGGATTTTTGAAAAAAATAAGCAATTTAATCTTATTGTTATTTTTTTCTGATTTTAAGATTTGACCTTTAACCCTGATTTTAGAAAAACCTGACCATTTCTCATTCGTTCGAACAAAATTTTCCGATGCTCCCCATTATCCTCTTTCCAATGATATGTAATTTAGCTGTATGTTCTCTCGGTACATTAAATCCATCTGCACAGTTTTCCATTTGCAGCACTATATGATTATAATCAATTTGATTATGGAACGCTGCCATGGTCAGTCTGGGTTCCTAATCTATTTCTGTGTTACATTTAAACGATATTCAAGGTGGTCTAAATTCCACTATACGACGATTTGCAGACAACGCCATTATATTCATTGCTGTAAAATCAACAATCGTCGCAGAACATTTGCAACAAGATCTAAGCAAAACTTTGCAATTTGGAAAAGAAAAAGGGAAATGGCTTTTCATCCAGACAAATGTATCATACTGTGTGTCACTCGAAATAAAATTCGATAAAATTTAGCTACACCCTCCATGGTCATCCATCCGGATCAATAGAAGGAGCATAATATTCTGGTCTAACAACCTGACGAGATTTATAATTCACAAATTTATTTAATAATGTCTACTCGAAATCCATTAAAACGCTTGGCTTTCTATGTCAACATTATAATCAACTCGACGTCCAGAAAGGAGCCAAGCTATGAATCTCTAATTATACCATCACTTGAGTCTACTTGTTCTCTCTCAGATCACTAGGCATAGGTGACATTAGCCGAATTAGCCTATCCTGTTTATATCCTTTCGTTTTCTTGCTGACAAGAACATTTAAATTATTTGGTTTTCAAATACTTTGGTTTTGAGCTTACCTGGTCATGTTTATGCCAGAAGCACGCGTGTGCACTACATTTGAATTTGACATATACGTTTTTACTACAACCAAAGTGAAATCGAAATGGTGCAAACCAGCACCATCCGGGTCACAAGCGGACAACTAAACAGATGTAGTGTTGGTGGCATTTTACGAGCGTATTGATGCTTGACTTGTCATGATGTATAATATAGCAAGCGAAAAATTACCCATTACCAAAAAAGACAGAATTAAGCACTGATGAAAGAATTACGGAACATGTATTTCTCGTCTTTCACTATCACCCCAAAGACAAAAACCAATCACGCATCATTAAGGGATAAGGGCAAACACTGGTTGGCTCGGATTCGTGACAATGTGTGCGAGTGGAGCGACATCTCTGCCCGAGGTTACGTTGTTTCAGTGTGCTAGCACTATAAAAATCCAGCTAAGCGTGTTGTCCTTTGCATGAATGGCTAAGTGATCAATATAGGCTCAAGTGATCCCCTTGTTTGTCTTCGTTCTGTGTCTTGTGCACCCACATGTTGCCATTTCTTGATTGTCCCTTCGGTTTTTCTCTAACGTTTATTGATTGATGATTTCAACAAAGTTAAGCTGCCCATACTATATATTATCAACCATGGCTGCTAGACCTTCCATTTTAAAATATGTTAAATCTGTTTAAGATTGAAATATCAGTAAGAGGGGAGACCTGGTCCCATGCAATTATGTTAATGTCGCAACGTTTTATTGAAACGTCTGTAACCAAGAACGCGAAAGTAAGTTGTCATGTATATGTTAGGGGTATCGATTTTGCAGGTTTCCATAATTTGTGAATCAGACCATTTTAGAAAGGGTGTCATCTTCATCTTTCCCTACATTTTATATTCCCTCTTTAGGAAAACACACCTCGACAAGAAGCGCATGGTTGAGTGAGAGTCATTGACTCTAGATCACACTCCTCCTCAAAATACAGATTGATTTGGTTTCGTTGTAGACTTTGGTGATTGGTGATTTGAATAAACATTCTCCATCGTGTTGAGGTCTAGGATGAAAACAATAGATATTATATAAAAAAAACGTTAACCCTTGTATTACGAACGGACTGTTAGGCGTAAGGAACAATTGTGCATGATGCATACGTCACCGTAGAAAATCTGTGTAAGTAAAATAATCTGCCGGAGTAAAGAGGAAGCTATAAATGTTATCATGAGGTTTCAGAAAGAAAGCAGGGGACAGAACTCGTTGACCGTGAAAGAAATTAAAGGAAGAATCATAGGGTTAAAAATATGTCACAATGTGTAAATAGATCATGGAAGCCCCCTGCTTGCAGCTTATGTAAGCGGAGAAAAAATTCAGTTCGTTGACAGGGCAAACTCAATGACAGTAAACGGAATTGAAGGAACAATCATATGTCACGGAAGTCCCCGCTTCTAGCTAAGCTAATCCGGGGGAGGGGGTTCAATTCGTTGACTATAAGAGGAATCTATTAAATGGTGGCTTCAAAGACATTGGGTGAGAATATTTACATTTTCCATTTTTCAAATAAGAAGAGTTTGAAGATACCAAAGGGGTAATCAGAATCCGTATACCGAAAAAGAACAGAAAACACAATGGTCAAAAGAAAAAGTACAAAAGGACAAACAACGATCTACAAAACATGCATAAAAACTAGAGATCGAGTAACACGAACCCCACTTAAAACGGGGGTGAACTCAGGTGCTCCGGAAGGGTAGCAGTTCCTGGTCCACTTGTGGCACCCGTCGTGTTAATTTAGTTACAAACCCGGTAATAAGTCGTGAATGAGGAAAGAACTGGGAAGTGTTTACGACAAGTGGAACATATCCGTGGTAATTTCTGACACAGATATTCCATAGCGGTCAACCAAGTCATGGTGGCAACCGTAAATGTTTTCGAAGTGATGACTTCAACGTTACCAAAAAGGAACCCTTGGTTCAGTACATTCCTTGTTGGCAGCAACCCTCTATCAAGGAAATC
This sequence comes from Bathymodiolus brooksi, assembly GCA_963680875.1. NCBI lineage: Eukaryota > Metazoa > Mollusca > Bivalvia > Mytilida > Modiolidae > Bathymodiolus > Bathymodiolus brooksi. The sequence goes on from OY804586.1 coordinate 27,459,649, forward strand.
TTGATCGGAATTACAAGATCTGGAATATCGTATCATCTGAGAGATATATACTCCATATGCAGGTGCTGTTGGAATGTTGCTACATATAAATGGAAAGTTCACAATTGGAAAATTGAAATCATCTCTTTTGTCGTAAAGTTTCGTTCTTAACCGCTCCTCACTCTCAATTTCGCGGTGTATGTCAAGGTACGAAGCTGATATATCTCTATGTGTGGTATCCTTTATTTTAAGCTCAATGGGATAGATGCGATGAACAAAATCACCAATACTAGAATTATTTAGTGAAAGGACATCATCTATATAGCGGGGCGTGAAATTAAAAGATCGGGCTAGCTTCTTTTTGTTTTTCTTGAGAAGCACCTCTATGAAGTCTGCCTAATACGAACAAAGGAACAAGTAGGCGAGAAGAGGAGCACAGTTTGTACCCATAAGTATGCCGACTGTCTGTTGAAAAACACGTCCACCAAACATAGCAAATATGTTGTCAATCAAAAACTATAGCATGTTGATGATATCAGTTTCAAAGAACTTTTTGGAAGAATCAGAGTGTTTGGTTTTTTTTGGCAAAATAAGATATGTCTCTTCTTAGCACAAAGTATTTGTATCTACGTTGGCCATTCATTTTTATGAAGCACAGTTGAACCAACTTCATTAATTTGTCCTGCAGCTTAGAGTGATGACTAGTTGTGAAAAGAGTAGAGATGTCAAATATTTTAATGATATAGCAGTGGGAGAGGGACCTAGATTGTATGTACTCAAACAGATCTTTAGAGTTCTTCAGAATCCACATCTGATTCACACCACCCCTCGGATAGCTAATGTCACAGTAACTCTGAAGCCCGGTTTTCACAGCCGATAGAATACATGCTAATAATTTGGAAAGAGGTTTCGTGGAGCATTTGGCAGACCCAGCAAAATAGCGCTGTTTGAAAGGACACTTGTGTAATTTAGGAATTCAGTATAGTGATGGTAGATCCAGTTCGTCATCTTTGATTGAAATTCCAAAGGAACATAAAACAGACCTATGATTGTTCAGGATTTCCTCTTTCGCAAGCGTCGTCGGGGTGTATGTAGGGTTGAAAAGTGAATTGTCAATACCTAATTCCTTTATCAAGCAGTCTATGTAATGTGACTTACGCACAAAACAATGTTAGGGGCCTTGTCGGCGCAGACAATGACATATTTGTAATGAAGGAGAGACAGGTGTTTAACAAAATTTGGGTCTTTAAAGATTGATGTAGTGCGAGAGCTCATATACGCAGATTTGTTTTTTAATTCTTACCTGTATAAGCGACCTCACACTCTTCACCCATTCGGTTCCCCTTTTTCCGTTTGACCCATTGTCTGGCATAATCCTCGGCGGAATCCATAAGTATTTTAAAGTTATGTTCCCAGTTTATGGATTAAGGCTCACGATATCTAGGCCCTGTGACGAACACATTTCGTAGAGAGGTGTTGCTGATAATGTTAAGGTCACCAGTTATAACGTAGCCAGTCGGAATTTATGTGAATGGTGAACTTGCACAGGTACAATCAGGAAGCTTAGCTTGAGATCATGCAACAAGTGTTTGCAAATAAAACATTTTGATGCTATTGGTATAGTATAAGCATACGACATTATTGGCACGGACTGATCCTTAGAATATGGTGGAATTTGACGGATTTGTGATGAAGGATATTGCCTAAGTTAATGCCATCGAGACCTTTGTTGGCAAGCGACAGTTTCAAAGAGGAACATTTGTTTATTTCATCTTTCTTAATGTTTGAAATGTTTGAAAAGTATCCAAATAAATAAGGAGTAGAAAACTTGAACAGGAATAATAACCAAAATTCGAACACAAGGCAGTGTCAAATTCGACCATACCCATTCATTAGTGGTCCCTGGCCTAAGTTAATCAACGTATTTTAAAGACACCGGAAAATTTAATGATCCGATGCCTAGTGTGTGTGTTGTAGGGAGAGGATAAAACTGTTATTTATATTTATATTCCTATTCATTTTCTTGTGTTACCTCCGTCACGTAATGGAGCCTTGGTGGTCCATCCATTAATGTCGATGGGATTTGACTACGTCACATATGTCAGGTTGTGCTCCAATATCCACCCGAAATATTAAGTATTTGGGACACCTATGCAGGATCGGTGTTTTTGCTTTGCTTTAACTCTTCATTCTGTCCATCCAAATATGTTTGTGAATCTCAATCTAGCTGAACAATTGTTTGTAGGAACGGTAACCATCCATTAACAAAACGGAAATGTAGTGTAAGCTATTGAAGATAATAAGAATAGCTTAAAAGTTGTTGGTATGTATGGTAAGCATCCTTGAAAGGTTTTGTGAACTATTAAAGATGGCGATCGTTACTAAGAATAGCTGAACAATTGCTGGAAGTGACGGTAATCATCGCTAAACCAAACCAAGCACTCATGTACATTATACATTTTTGGTTTCTTTCCATATATTGGATTTTAATATCATCAGTGGTTGGTAAGTATGTCTTGGCTTTCAAGCTGTTTATGGGTGAATAACTCTCTGAACAAGTTAATGTACATCTGGTGTTTAGAACCACTGAACAACTTAAAAACAGAAATGTACATCTGGTGTCTAGAACCATTTAAAAATTAAAAACAGAAATGTACATCTTGTGTCTAGTACCACTGAAGAAGTAAAAAACAGAAATGTACATCTGGTGTCTAGAACCACTGAACAGTTCAAATCAGATGAGCATTTGATGTATTAAATTTGTATTGAAATATTTTATGTTTATCAAATTAATGAGGGTTCGTCGTGGTCGTGATCATAATGTGTTTGGATTTACAATTACATATGCAATTAGTGCTTATCACCGCTAAAGTTGTGAGTTCAATACAACATTATGTGATTAAGTATGACAGTGGTTTGCCGCAGGGTCGGTGGTTTTCACCGGGTGTTCCGGTTCCCTCCACCAATAAAAATGACCGCCATGATATAGCTGAACTATTGTTATAGGGGCGCTAAACAGCAATTAACAACATGAAATCGATATAAAGCTGGATAGATAATATTAATAATATTAATGAGTCACAGTTATTTCTTTGAAATAAAAATAATTATCTTCTATGGTGTCTAATGTTCTACTTTTCATCTACTCTCTCTTTGTAACATCAAACAGAAAAGCAGTCCTGCTCTTATTTACAACTATTAATCTATTTTTAGATTTGTCATAATCCAGCACACTTGGGTTGTTCAGACCATCATTGGCAGAGAGTAATTCTCTATGACGTTGTCCATCAGGGGAGATAACGACAACATTGTCAGAGGTAAAACCAATGACATACACGTTCCCATCATTGTCTACAGAGATACCAACTAAGCTATGTAGAGTACGGTCATCTTTGAATTGCCATTGGGTTGTACCATGTAAATCACAACATGTAACGGTATCTGTGTGACAGTCTGTGTAGTAAAGTTTGTCTCCAAATGTAGCTACGTAATAAACTCTTGGCATTTTACTGTTGATGATATGACTTACAGATTTATCACTAAGGTTTAACATCTGTAGTCCTTTATTCCTTGTACAGTAATATATTGTTCTACCTCTAACAGCCATGCCATAAATGTTCGTTTCCATGGAGATAGTTGTCATGACTTCCTTGCTTTCTATGTCTATTATAGTTATACATCTTTTAGCTGTACTACCCCCAGATGATACAGCAACACTATTGTCATCTTTAATGTAAACTGCATCATAAGTACCGGCTCCTGTGTTATCTTTACCTATCTGGAATAATTCTACTCCATCTTCATTGATAAATCTTACACTGCTAGGAATGGAACAGGAAAATACCATTTTACCATCTGGAAGGAAAGAACATCCTGTGATCAAACTCCCCTTCGTTTTTATCTTTATGTTCAGAGTCAGCTGTATATTTTCAACTGACATGGGTGGTGATAGGTCAGCTACCATCATCTGGGCTTGTTTATCTTTCTTCCTGAGAAAGGTGAACTCACAAGGTTTTGATTCAACAACTACTTCGCCAAACTGTAGAATGCTAGTGGCTATAGTCTTCAGACCGGTGTCTATCTTGTATGATAGTTTGGTTTGATTTAAACTCTCACTGTTGACTAGATACTGTAAACACATGTCCTTGGTTTCGACGTCTTTCTCTATTTGCCTCACGGCTAAAAATGTTTGCAGGTCTGATGCATACTTTTTTATGCTGACTATATTTGTCTGGTATTCTGTCAGTTCTTTCTGTTTCTCATCTAAAGATACCAGTAGTTCACGTGTTTCTTCGGTTACTTGTTTTTCTGCTTCAGTCAATTCCTTCATCAGATCATCTTGTAACTTGTCAAGATGATTGTTGATTTTTGTCCTCAGTTCCTGTATTTCAATCTCAATTATTTCCTTCTGTTCTTTAACAGCACTTGAGTTGGTCTCTCTATTGTGTCTAATTTTACCAATATTTTCAATCATTTCTTTCATCAAATGATTGATATCAGTGAACATTGTTGATGTCTATACGTTCGTTATTAATTTTTCAAGGGTGGATACATTTTTACAGTCACTGTGATTTTCCAGATTGCAAATTCTGCAGCACGGACATTCATGTTCTTTACAGTATAAATTAAACTTTTCGTGGTGTTCGTCGCAATGTTCTTTAATTTCCAACACATACGAGGGCAATTTCTGATACTCCTCTATAGGTATCGTGGTATGATTTCGGGAAGGCTTCGCTAAACTATGATGTTCTATGCATTGTGTGCAAAGTCCTTCTTCACAATCTGGACACCAAACTTCTGATGGTTTAGAAATATGGCGGATATCACATATACCACAGAAAGATGGAGAACTTGACATGATGTTGATATTCTGTAATATATAACTAGTATTAAAATAGAAATTAGCATTGATTAATTGTATCTTTTTGTGCTTTTCTTCTTCCTGTGTACCATATGTTGCCAGTTTCTCTGGATTGTCCTCTTAGATTACCCCTTCGGTTTATTTAGGGTAGTATGCCTTCTATTGGAAATAAGAAAAATCATCATGACAAAAGCATTATACTTTCTATTTTAATCACCATACTGACCTCACATAGGAAGTATCTGTGCAATTCTCTAAAATGTGACATTATAACATAATTTCAGTAAAAATAACTCTTTTATTTTCATAGAAGGAATACAACAGTACTTATATCAAGATAAATAATTTGAGCATTGCTAATATCTAATAAATACTAAAAGATACTGTCATTAGTTCTCTCAGTTCATAGAATGACGCAACGTTTGTCGTTTGGCGGTTTAAGTATCAAACTGTATTAATATTTATAGGGGAAATTTGTATAAATGTCAGGATTAACATTCTTGATTGCCATTTCGGTTTTCTCTAATGTTTATTTACTGAAATGTTTGCAGGAAACACCAGATGTACAATTTATCAAGACCATCCTTTTGTATGACAAGACGAATAAAAATATGCACATTCTAAATTCCGGATTCAATCTCTTTCATTCCTGGTCTTAGTGTGTGAGATAATCTAGCATCAATAATATTTGTTCATGGCCTTAGGTGCAAACATTAACAATAATTATATTTTGTCACCCGTTTATTGTGCTTCCTAATATTATATTTTTGGGGGAGGGGGTTTAAACGTATACTTATTTACGAGAGATAACTGACCCGTTTCTATATATGTTCGGGTGTAAATACAACAAGACAGAGGAACCACTTGGATATAATTACCAATGATTGTGAAGTGTGTATTGTGTGCTGAAGCTACAGGGTCATAATTAAAAATAGATTTACTGCAGTTTAGATAACTTTCTAAACAACTGACTTATTTAAATGAGAATATATGACAATTATAATATATGTTTGACATAATACAACATACATTACCTAAAAATATGTGAAAATAATGTCTTCTGGCGAAATATCTCCAAATTCAGGAAATGTGTTGAAGAGGAAGTGAAATGGTCACGTGATTCTATGTAGTGTTAACTTGTAATTACACTGTATACTGAATAACCAAAATGTGGCAGCTTAATCCTATATAAAAAACAAATACAAATGCATCTCAAGATTAACCTTTAAGTTATTAAGTCTGAAAACTAGGTAGGCTGGATACGAAAATAATGTAAATTTCCCATTAGGTATTATTATAATAAAAACGCAGATGTAAAATTTTATAGACACGACGCGTTTCTTGGAAAAACCTTCATCAGGTACGCTCGAAGCCAAATAAAATAAAAGTCTTTTGCAAGCAAGAAAACAAAAAGAGTCTTAACAGGCTAGCTAAAATCCGCTATGGTGACCAATGTCTAAGAGAGGAAAACGTTAGCTAAAATAATAAGTACATGACTTATGAACTATAAATTTCGAAAAAAATATATCTAATAAATCATGTCAGTGCAGAAGCACTTAACATTGGGCGGATGATCCACACAGGGACGGGACTTTTTGTGCGTTTTCTTTTGGTCATTGTGTTTTCTGTCCTTCTTCGACTTAATGCATCTGATTACCTCTTTGGTATCCTCAAACTTTTCTAAGCATCATTTTAACTCATTTTATTTTCATGTTATTCGTAGCTAAATGTGTTTTACACGTTTTTATGAATAGCTACAGCCGCTTACCACACAGTATTAATTGATGTGATAAAATGATCAAAATACCCCACCGTCGGTACAGTTCAAAATCATATAGAACAGCTATAGTAAGAGGCACTCATTAATAGGGAGAACGACTTTAACACGACGGACGCCTCAGTGGAGCAGGAAATGATTACCTTCCCCGAGAACCCGGGTTAACCACGGTTCTTAGGTTCGTGTTGCTCAATTTTTAACTTGAAGAGTTTTGCATAGATCATTGTTGGTTGTCCTATAAATGCAATAGGAAAATTATTATACTAAAAGACATACTCGATATACCTATCACATATATACATGACCAGACCGCTCACTTTTCTTGTATGGTACTGAAGCGTTTGAAGATACCAAAGGGGCAATCAGAATAATCCGTATATCGAAGAACAGACAACACAATGGCCAACAGGAAAAGGACAAAAGGACAAACAACGATCTACAAAACATACATATAAAACTAAAGATCGAGTAACACGAACACCACAAAAATCCGGGGGTGAACTCAGGTGCTCCAGAAGGGTTAGCAGTTCCGGCTCTCCATATCAATGAAAAATGGCGGGCTTAAACTAGTTATCCAGGAATGAGTGACTGTAGCTTAGCACAAGGTACAGTTCAAAATCCAATAAAAAAATAATAGTAAGAGGCACACTCTATACACCTATCACACATACATGTCCAGACCGCTCACATTCCTTGCATGGTACAGACACTTCAATGGAAAGTGCCGAGGCTAAGCTAGTTTTATGGGAGTGAGTGATTGTAGTTTAGCACAAGGTGAACAATTTATCAGTTATATCATGGTGAGAATGAAAACAAATTCATGAGACGTTGATGGTATCTGTTTTTTCCTATATCAACACGTTGAGATGGATTCTAATATGCTAGCTCATTGAAGCAATAACATACTTACACATGAAAGATTAACATGTCACTCTACTCTGACAAATTATCCTGACTCCGAATCAACAAGTCTTTATTCTTAGCCTTTAGTCATATTTGCTTAGCAGAGAATCAATCATTTAAACATTTGACAGTGGTACCAGAAAAAGATATATCTTGGTCAGTAACCCTATTTTACATACAAAATATAAAGTTAATACAATTTGACTGCTCATATAGAACCAGTGCAGGTTAAATATAAGCATATGATTTTCAGGTCTGTTCATTTTAAAACAATTCAATATATATCTGGAATACTGTTGAAAGGGGAGTTAAAACCCATAACACTAACCCTAACTCAAATTAGGAAAAAAACCATGTGTACCCAATAATCCCAGTAATCGAATGGGGGACACATTTAAGCAGATAACATTAAAATATAGATCTAGTAAATAAACAGATAAATCTATCAGAGATAGTATTGTTTTAACAACACAAGATAACGTACTTTATATATGAGGTACATGTAGACTAAATCATATATTGAAGCATAAATCAAAATACTAATAAACGTCAACAATATGTACCGACCCTGTTGTAGATAATAAGAGTACAGAGAGTGGGTAGACGTACACTGGTGTCACCATCAAATTATAATGCGGCGACGCATACGTTAAGATGAAATAATAAAGCACAGGTGAGCTATCCTGGTGAAATGACGTTTTGATTATCGTTCTATATATGCAGCCCCCTCAGACGGTGCCACCCTCTCACTCGTCAGCTGACGTATTAAATTTTGCTTACTCTTGAAATATTTTAGAAAAGCTCCCACAGCTTGAAGTAAGCTTATTGCAAAAACAAATATAAAGTCCGGTCCTGGATCTGAGCTATCCGGGTGAAACGACGTCTTGATTTTCGTTGTTCTAAAAGAGAAACAGGAATTAACAGCTTTCCTTTACACTAAGTTCATCCTGTTTTTTATGAGGTCCGTTCTCTTATTTGTTGTTGTTTGTGCTTGCTTACGTAGATTATCTTAAGCTCTTTCGTATTCTGTCTCTCTTTTTTGTCATGTTTCTCTGGGTTAATCAAATATTTGCTTTCTCCTGTCTTTGTATCTACTGTCTCTCTTTTGCATAATGAAAACGTAGTAGATATCAAAGTAAGTGCGCACGACGTTAGTGCGCATGACGCGTTTCTGAAAAACCCTTCATCAGGTACGCGCAGTAATAAATATATCTAATAAACCATGTCAGTATCAAAGCACTGACTACTGCGCAGATGCTGATACCCTCGGGGACTGATAGTCCACCATCAGAGGTATCGACCCAGTGATAGTAATACAATCGTAGATATCAAATTTAGTGCGCACGACCTGTGTTATCATATTTGTACACATGTATTCGCAAAGAGTAGCAACTTTACCTAAAAGGATATTTGGTCTGTCATCTTGTAGTAATCTCTGACAACACATACATATAGGAAGAACGAGTCTAGGACGACGTATGCATCAGTGGAGCAGGAAATGATTATCTTTCCAGAACACATGGGTTCACCCGCGTGTTTTGTGGGGTTCGTATTGCTCAATCTCTACTATGGAATGTTTTGTAGATCATTATTTGTCCTTTAGTATTTTGTCTTGTAGCAATTGTATTGTCTGTCCTTCGATTTACGGCTTATGGTTACTCTATTGGTATCTTCAAACTTTGGGAAATCAGTAATGTGCTTTTTGATGATGGACTGGTGCCAACCAAATGTCACAATAATAATGAGAATAATACACAAAGAAGCATAAACACATGGAAACACATGAAGCTATTTCTTAGCAAAAGAAAGTAAGCGTCTCCATAAAACGGAAGTACACTTAGTCACAAGGGGCGATAATTATAGCTTAGAACCTCGCATAGATAACATGTATATCTACTTTTGTTGATATGTACTGTATGTTAAGGTTTATATAATTCGAGTGTCGAATACCAGATTAGTGAATGCTTGATTATTGTTTAACGCCAAGTGGATAACTTCTCAAATACAACAAGGGGTGGGGTTATTTTAAAGAGATGCCTTTCTAGTATTAGATCACTACGCTTAGTGGAATTTTCGCTCATTATGTCACAGGCACTTGGGTCCAGGATTTGTGATTTTTGATTTTTTAGAAATTAAAATAAGTTATCTAGAGTGTATGTTTAATGTTAGAGCTCCCTACTTATACATTCTTACTTTAGACCATAAATTATTTCGCCGTTAGATCGTTTGTCGTACAAGAATCGAGTTTGTTTTTTCGCAAGCGAGTCAAAATTTTATCAGGACGGAAGCCGTTTCATTTATTCAGGGGATTTATTATTCACGCAATATGAGGAGTTCCGTATTGGCTGGAAGCAAGGTAATGTCTAGGTGAGTTACGTAGACAAAATTTGGCGCAAAGATATGGATTGATTTCCCCACTCATAAAGTGATCATAGGTCGAAAGAGCTGATCATACGCCTTGAAAATGGCAGATGCTGAAGTGATTGATAAATAAATTATTATATCATGGTACTTAAATTGGATGTTCCTCTCCTTTATTTAAAAATCAATAAAGGGGACAACTTATGATTTGATAGTCTTTGAACATCGGGGGGGGGGGGGGGGTGTAAAAATAGTATGTATGTCCTTAATATGTGGGCACCAACAGTTTTTTCTAAATTGGAAGCTGATTGTTAAAATTAATTCTGGTTGGAGTCAATATACCAAAATTTGCAACATGCTTTTACATTTTTTTTAATCATCTACCTAATTTGTGAAGAGTATCTCCTGACCAAAAAATTAAATAAAATAAAATAAAAAATCCTGGACGCAAGTGCCTGTGATTATGTGTGTAACCATACTACAAAATGTAAATTTCTAGAGAAAAACTGGATGAGGAGTTGTTTGTGAACCAACTCCATTCTTTACTTGTATCTACGGTGGTACGAACAACTGATATCAAAACTGAATTTGGTAAGTGAGCATAGTTTTTGACAAGTTAAGTTATTATTCATGGATCTCTGTAATAACAACGTAGATATCAAATTTAGTGCGTACGATGTCTTTTTGGAATACGTTCATATCCAAAAGATTGGAAATCCACACAATTTAAATATCTTTGTAAGCAAGAAATCCAAATCTCCAAAACGAGTTCTCATAAATGATTAATATATTTTTTACCCAATCTGTGAGAGTATTAACCTTGATATTGTCTAGTTTGTTTTTTCATTTCCTAGAATGCTACTCGTCCGATTTCATTAATATTGTAAAGCTTTTTGCTTCAAACTTATGGAGTTAATGGAGGCTTTGTTTTCCCAATAAGATGGGTACAATCATGATATCAATGAAAGCAGACTGAAAATGATAATCAACACGTGTAAATAAAAGCAATTTGTTGGTCTGGTTGGTGATATCTAACATTACTATTAAGAAGAAACATATCGTGTTGCTGCTAGGTTAAAATCGTCGCTACAAAATTTCTACGGTCGTCTTCGCAAACTGGTTGACCGATACGAAATATCCATATCTTAAATGACACTGTATATTTTACTTTTTACTTGTTTTATTCTTCCATCATTCCAAAGACTTTTATCGGACTTGATTATATATGTGAGTAATACAGCAGGGGTCTTATGAAAAGCAGAAACTGCTTACCCTGGTTTCACTTCCGGTTTTTGATGGGTTTCGTGTTGCTCATCTTTTTTAATTTTCTTTGTTGTTGGTTTTTTTTTTGTTTTTTTTTTTTTTGCTTTGTTTGTCTTCGTCCTTTGTCTCTGAGTTGTCCATTCTTAGTAGGTTTTTCTCTAACGTTCATGAATGATTTCAACAAGGTTAAGCTCCCCATACTATATATTATCAACCATGTCTGCTGGAACCTCCATTTTAAATTATGTCAAATATGTTTAAGATTGATATATCACTAAGAGGGGATACTTGGGCCCATGGGGGAGGGGATTAATTTAACATCGCAACACTTTATTGAAACACCTGTAACCAAGACCGGTCAAGTAAGCTGTCAAACATTCATTGTAGGGATATCGATTTGCATGGCTTGTCGATGAGGACTTATACATGTTACAACTATCATTTCCACTGGTCCATACCGCTATCGTTGGACAGTATGCATATCCTGATATTGCCCTACATATCAGTAACTATTATATAATTATTGATATTTATGGTGGGGGTGAAGGGGAAATTGCATGAATATCATACTTTAATGATATTTATGGGGGGAAATTGTATAAATATCATGCTTTACTGATATTTATGGAGGGAAATTGTATAAATATCATGCCTTACTGATATTTATGGGGGGAAATTGTATAAATATCATGCCTTACTGATATTTATGGGGGAAATTGTATAAATATCATGCTTTACCTATATTTATGGAGGGAAATTGTATGAATATCATGCTTTACTGATATTTATGAAGGAAATTGTATAAATATATCATGCTTTACTGATATTAATGGGGGGCGGGGGAATTGTATAAATATCATGCTTTACTGATATTTATAGAGAGAAATTGTATGAATATCATGCTTTACTGATATTTATGAAGGAAATTGTCTAAATATATCATGTTTTGCTGATATTTATGATGAAAAAAATATGACAATTATAATATCTATTTGACATAACAACAACATAAATTACCTGAAAATACACAATAATGTCTTCTGACGAAATATCGCCAAATTAGGAATTCTTTAGAATATGAAGTTAACTGATCGCGTGATTTACTGACACATGAATATAAAATTGTTATTGATTATTATTCTAAATCCTCTACCCGTGGTGTCTTAACAACATAGGTATTTAGATAAAAATGTACTTCAAGATAGTTGTTTGATAGATAACATTTAAAAAGTTAAGTCAGAAACTCTGTTGAATGTATAACAAAAGAATGTGATAGCCTCCAATAACGATAAAAATATTCTGCACGATATTATTTACTTGTCTTTCTATTATTAACTACAATTAGCTAAAACATATATTGATAAATCTGTAGTTCAGGATAGTTGTTTAATAAATAACATTTAAATTGTTAAGTCAGAAACTCGGTTGAATACATAGCAAAAGAATATGATAGTCCCATTGAAACGGATACCACTGCCCGGTACGATATTAATTACGTTTCTTTGTATGGGATATTTATTCTTTTATTCCATTAACTACAAGGTCTGTGGAACATGAACATTAGTGTTAATAAAAAGGGGGGGGGGGTGAAATGGCTATGGCAATAAACATTAGAGAAAATCGAAAGGGAAATCAAGAATAAACAATCCAAGGCCACTGACACGGACGAAGACAAAAACATAGAAAGAACAAAAAGCACCGCAACAAAGAAACTTGAAACGATCAGCAACATGGCCCCCATCAAAAAATAAATGGGGAAGAACATCGTATTGGTTGATCTTTAATTTTCTTTGTAGTGTTTTATGGATCACCGTTTGTCCCTTTGTCCTTGTTTTTTGGCCATTGTCTTAATTATCCTGCAATGGACGGATTCTGATTACCCCTGTGAAATCTTAAATCTCTTCTTAGAAGAAATTTTGTGTTTTGTCTAGATACATTCAGCATGCCACAGGCACTATGTCTTCTATTTCAAGCACCATGCTGACCTCACAGATAACGTTTATATGGCCTTTTATGATGTGTGACAGTATATCATTATTTCAGTAAAAATAACTCTTTTATTTTCATAGAAGGAATACAATAGTACTTGTATCAACATACATACTGTTAACATTGCTAATATCTAGCAAAATGTTCATTTGTTTTGATCATTCATTTCTTATAATGACCCATAATTTGTTTTTGATTGCATATCTATCATTCTTTACTGATATGTATGAGAGCAATTTTACAAATATCATGGTTTACATTCTTGATTGCCCCTTCGCCTATCCCTAACGTTTATTTACAGAAATGTTTTGGGGGAAAGCACTAAATGTAAAATTGTTTCAAGTACACCTTTTTGTATGAAAAGACGCATGGAAATATGAACATTCAAAACTCCGGATACAAACTCCAGTACACTCCATGTTTTAGGGTCTGAAATAGCAAAACACCAGACAGATGTTGTCATGGTCTTAAGCATATTAGAAACACAAACTTACAATAACTATATTTTGCCACCCTTTATTTGTGTTGGCCAATAATGTTGTGTGTGCGCCGAGAAGGAAGGGTGGGTGTGGTTGAAATATGCATACTTATCTACGAGAGTGTAGTAGAGAGAAAATTGACCCATTTTTATACCTGTTCGGGTGTAAGTACACAGAGGAACCAGTTGAATATCAATAACAAAATTACAGTATTTTAAATGGTAATGTTTGCATAGTGAGTGTTCTGTACTGGAGCTACGGGGTCATATTGATAAAATTCATTTAAAAAGACATCTAAACAACTGACTTATTTAAATGAGAACATAGGGCAATAATAAAATCTATGTGGTATAATAACAACATGACATACCTGACAATACATGAAATAATGTCTTCTGTCGAATTATCACTAAATCAGGAAAACTGTAGGAGATGAAGTTAAACGGTCACGCGATTTTATGACTTGTTATCATTAAGACATTATACTGAATAATCAAATCCTATGTAATATATAGATAAAAATGAAGTTCAAGTTTAACCTTTAAATTATTAAGTCTGAAAATTGGGTAGGCTTGATACTAAACGAAAGATGACGATGAATGAAAACGCAGATATCACATTTAATACGCACGTCGCGATTGTTTAGAATACCCTTCATCAGGTACGCTTGCATGAAAAGCAAGAAAACCAAAAATAACTTAACGTACTAGTTAAAATTGGCTAAGGTGACCAATGCCTAAAACACGATGGATGCCTCAGTGGAGCAGGAAATGATTACCTTTCTCGAGCACCAGGGTTCACTCACGTTTCTTTTTTTTTGGTTCGTGTTGCTCAATCTTTAATTTGAAGTGTTTTGTATAGATCATTGTTTGTCCTTTAAATCCAATAGAAATATTATAGTAAGAGACACACTCCATACACCTATTACCCATATACATGACCATACCACTCACTTTCCTGATATAGTACAGACACTTCAATGAAAAGTGTCGGGGTTAAGCTAGTTCTATGGGAGTGAGTGATTTTATTTTAGCACAAGGTACAGTTCAAAATCCAATGACAAATGATAGTGACGTGTAAATCAAGATACTTATAAATGTCAACAGTGTGTATCTATCCTGTTTTTAGATAATAAGAGTACATAGGTTGGGTACTAATAGATGTCAACAGTATGTACCAACCCTGTTTGTAGATTATAAGAGTACAGAGGGTGGGTACTAATAGATGTCAACAGTATGTACCGACCCTGTTTGTACATAATAAGAGTACAGAGGGTGGGCACTAATAGATGTCAACAGGATGTACCGACCCTGTTTGTAGATAATAAGAGTACAGAGGGTGGGTACTAATAAATGTCAACAGTATGTACCGACCCTGTTTGTACATAATAAGAATACAGAGGGTGGGTACTAATAGATGTCAACAGGATGTACCGACCCTGTTTGTAGATAATAAAGGTACAGAGGGTGGGTACTAATAAATGTTAACAGTATGTACAGACCCTGTTTGTAGATAATAAGGGTACAGAGGGTGGGTACTAATAAATGTCAACAGTATGTACCGACCCTGTTTGTAGATAATAAGAGTACAGAGGGTGGGTACTAATAGATGTCAACAGGATGTACCGACCCTGTTTGTAGATAATAAGAGTACAGAGGGTGGGTACTAATAAATGTTAACAGTATGTACCGACCCTGTTTGTACATAATAAGAGTACAGAGGGTGGGTACTAATAGATGTCAACAGGATGTACCGACCCTGTTTGTAGATAATAATGGTACAGAGGGTGGGTACTAATAGATGTCAACAGTATGTACCGACCCTGTTTGTACATAATAAGAGTACAGAGGGTGGGTACTAATAGATGTTAACAGTATGTACAGACCCTGTTTGTAGATAATAAGAGTACAGAGGGTGGGTACTAATAGATGTCAACAGGATGTACCGACCCTGTTTGTAGATAATAAGAGTACAGAGGGTGGGTACTAATAGATGTTAACAGTATGTACCGACCCTGTTTGTAGATAATAAGGGTACAGAGGGTGGGTACTAATAGATGTCAACAGTGTGTACCGACCCTGTTTGTAGATAATAATGGTACAGAGGGTGGGTACTAATAAATGTCAACAGTATGTACCGACCCTGTTTGTAGATAATAAGAGTACAGAGGGTGGGTACTAATAGATGTCAACAGTATGTACCGACCCTGTTTGTAGATAATAAGAGTACAGAGGGTGGGTACTAATAGATGTCAACAGTATGTACCGACCCTGTTTGTAGATAATAAGAGTACAGAGGGTGGGTACTAATAGATGTTAACAGTATGTACAGACCCTGTTTGTAGATAATAAGAGTACAGAGGGTGGGTACTAATAGATGTCAACAGGATGTACCGACCCTGTTTATAGATAATAAGAGTACAGAGTGTGGGTACTAATAGATGTTAACAGTATGTACCGACCCTGTTTGTAGATAATAAGGGTACAGAGTGTGGGTACTAATAGATGTCAACAGTGTGTACCGACCCTGTTTGTAGATAATAATGGTACAGAGGGTGGGTACTAATAAATGTCAACAGTATGTACCGACCCTGTTTGTAGATAATAAGAGTACAGAGGGTGGGTACTAATAGATGTCAACAGTATGTACCGACCCTGTTTGTAGATAATAAGAGTACAGAGGGTGGGTACTAATAGATGTCAACAGTATGTACAGACCCTGTTTGTAGATAATAAGGGTACAGAGGGTGGGTACTAATAAATGTCAACAGTATGTACCGACCCTGTTTGTAGATTATAATGGTACAGAGGGTGGGTACTAATAGATGTTAACAGTGTGTACCGACCCTGTTTGTAGATAATAATGGTATATAGTGTCGATTCATGTAATCTGCTGTCACCATGACATTTTAAGGATATGGAGACGTACACATTAAGATGAAATAATAAAGCAATCGTGAGCTATCTCAGTTTTCTACAAAGAGAAACATGAATCAACAGCTTTCACTATGAGAGCGGGAGGTTTGGCGCCTTAAAATCTGATTCAACCCACCATTTCTTTAGAAATGCCTGTACCAAGTCAGGGTCATTACGGTTTTCACAGTTTTCCGGTTGTTGACTGATTCTGTCTGTTTATATAATTATGAGTTTTGACTTTCCCTTTGTAAGATTGTTCGGAGTTCGGTAATTTTGTTATTACCTTTATTTCCAGAGTCCTAAGTTAACCATGTTTTTACGAGGTCCATGTTGCTTATCGTTAGTTGTTTGTCTTTGCTTACGTTGATATTTGTTTATGTTTAACTCTTTCTTAATCTTTCTCTCTTGTTTGCCATGTTGTTTTTCTCCTGTATTAATTATAGATTTGTTGTATTGCACCTTTGTATCTGCTGTCTATCCTTTACATAAAACACGTGTTCTTATATTTGTACACATTTGGTCACAAGGAGGACCAACTAGACCACTAAACATAGTTGCATTTTATGCATATAACATTCTTTGTGTAAGATATATATAAGTTGAATATCGAGTGCCAGAATAATAAAAGATTGATTGTTGTTTAACGCCAAGTGAATAATTACTGAACTAAATCTTACCCATAACAATTGGCATGTTAAAGAGATGCCTTTCTAGTACTAGGTCAATAAGCTTAGTAGAATGTTCGTTCATTATGTGTGTAACCATACTACAAAATGAAAAAATCTAGAGAAACAACTGGACGAGGAGTTGTTTGTAGACCAACTCCACTCTTTATTTGTACCTACGGTGGTACGAACAACTGATATCAAAACAGAATTGGTATGTGGCGCAAGTACTGACATTCGTTAGATTTGTTGGAAGAATAGCATCTCAGGTAGTGAACAGAGGATTTTGTCAAGCTATGTTATTACTCGATCACTTTAATTAAAACGTAGATA
The DNA here is from genome assembly GCA_963680875.1 of Bathymodiolus brooksi. Lineage (NCBI taxonomy): Eukaryota > Metazoa > Mollusca > Bivalvia > Mytilida > Modiolidae > Bathymodiolus > Bathymodiolus brooksi. The sequence continues at coordinate 27,477,174 of OY804586.1, forward strand.
TCAAATGTGGCGCGCACAGAGTCTTTCTTGAGTAAGAAGGGTTTGACGATATCAAAGGGGTAATCATAATTCGTATATCGAAGAAGAACAGACAACACAATAGCAAAAAGAAAAAGAACAAAAGGACAAGCAACGATCTTCAAAAGATACACATAAAACTAAAGATCGAGTAACACGAACCCCACTAAAAACCGGGGGTGAACTCAGATGCTCCGGAAGGTCAAGCAGTGCCTTCTTCAGGTTCATATCCAAAAGATTGGAAATTTACCAGATCTAAAAACTTTGAAAACAAAAAATCCAAATCTCTAATACGAGTTCTCATGAATGATTTATATGTTCTGCCAAATCTGTGAGAGTAATAACTTCGATATTGTCAAGTTTTACCATTTTCTAGAATATTATTGTCGGATTTCATTAATATTTTAAAGATTTTCGCTTCAAACTTATGGAAGTGTTGGATCCTTAGTTTTCCAGTAAGATATAATTGAAAACAATCTGAAAATGACAATCACTACCTGTTAATATCAGGAACTTGTGGGGCTGGGTTTGCGTTATCTAATTACCCCAGTAACTAGAAACGTATCTTGTTGCTTCTAGAATAAAGTCTCAATTTATACGGTGGTCATCACAAACTGGTTGACAGTTACGAAATATCCATATCTCAAATGACAGTAGACCTATTACTTTATACGTAGATGTTTACTTTCCTCTCTCACTGCAATGATTTGTACCGAAATGACCTGTTTATATGAGGAACACAGTGGGTGTCCTATGAATAGCAGGATTTTTGATGGGGTTCGTGGTGCTCTTATCTTAGTCTTCTGTGTTGTTTTTTGTTTGCATTTTTGTTTGTCTTCGTCCCGTGTCTTGTGTACCTAAATGTTGCCAGTTTCTATGGATCTTCCATTCTTGACTACCCCTTCGGTGTGCTCTAACGTTTATTTCTGATTTCAAAACAGTTATGTTCCCCAGTACTATATATTATCAACCATGACTGCTAGATCATCTATTGTAATTAATGTTAAATCTTTTTAAAATTGAAATATCACTAATAGGGGAGGCTTGGGTCCATGAAATTATGTTAACCTCGCAACGCTTTATTGAAGCACCTGTAACCAAGACTGGTCAAGTAGGCCTTCATGCATTGTAGGGATATCGATTTGCATGATTTGTCGATGAGGACTTGAAAATGTTCCAATATTGTGATAATTTCTGTTCTTGTTGTTTTTTTTTATTTTGTAAGCCTGTTTCTTTAAAAACAGTGTAATCTTCATCTTTCCCCACATTTTATATTCCCTCTTTAGATTAACATATCTCGAGCGAAAGCGCATGACTAAGTCAGAGGTTAAGGTCATTGACTCTAGATAACACTCCTCCTCAATATACAGACTTCTTTGGTTTGGTTGTAGATATTGGTGATTGGTCAACTGAATAAACATTCTCCATGGTGTTAGGGTCCACGATGATAACAATAAATATTATCTAAAAAAATTAACCCTTTTATTACGAAGAGACGGATGGTGATGCCGTAAGGCACATCTGTACATGATACCTGTGTCACCACAGAAAATATGTGTAAGTAAAATAATTTGATAGAGTATGAAGGAAGCTAAATATGCTATAATAGTGATTCTGAAAACATGCAGTGGAGAAATCTCGTTGACGGTGAAAGGAATGAGGGAACAATTATGGGATCATGAATATGTCAGAATGTATACATAGGTCACTGAACCCCCTGAAGTAACCTGAGACAAAACTCAATTCGTTGACGGGGCAAAAGTCTTGACCATTAAAGGAATTGAATGAACAATGATAGTGTCAACAATTTGTAAGAATGTGTCCATAGGTCACGGATGCCTCCGCTTCCAGCTAGAGTAAACGGGACGAAATGCAATTCATTGATTATCAGAACCATATGTGAAATTGTGGCTTCAAAAACATTAAGCGAAAATTTCAAATATTTGGCAAGTGGAAACTCCAATTCAGCATGAAAACCACAAATTGTCCATATTACAAATAAATAAGGGGCATAACACTTGAACTGTACAGGTATAATAATCAAAAGTCTGACACAAGAAAGGTGTCAAAGTCGAGCTTGACCAGTCATTTATGGTCCCTGACCTAATCTGAATGCATGATGCCTAGTGAAGAGAAGGAACAAAAACAGGTTTTAGACAATATTATTATTTACATTAATATGCCTAATTATATGTTATCTCAAATAGGCAAGGCCGACTTGATGGTCGAATGATTAAGGTCACGGAACCCTGACCTCGCCCGCCACAAATGCCAGTTTTCGCTACAATACCCACAATAAATGTCAAGAATTTCACACACCTACCCACGGTCGCTGTTTTTTTATGTTGTAGTTCTTCGTTCGTTCCATCCGTTTGGCTTACGGGTTCTAGCTGACCGAAAGATTACTTCAGCTATTAATAATGGTGGTTGTTACTAAGAATAGCCAAACAATTGTTGGAAGTGACGATAAATATTCATTAGCCAACCCGAGAGGTCAGATGATATATTGACGATGGCAGCCGTTACTAACATATCTAAACAGTTGCTTGAAGTAATGGTAGACACTCATTAACCAAACTGAAAGGTAATGTGAGCTATTGAAGATGGCTGCCGTTACTGAAATAGCTGAACAGCTTGCTGGAAGTGACGGTAAGCACCCATTAACCAAACCGAAAGGTAATATGTGTTATTAAAGATGGCGACCGTTACTAATATTGCTCAACAATTGTTGGAAGTGATGGCAACCATCGATCAATCAAACCGAAATGTCATATGAATTATTGAAGATGGCGGCTGTTACTAATAATAGCTGACCAATTGCTGGAAGTGACGATAAGCATCCATAGACCACACCGAAAAGTAATATGTGATATTGAAGAGGACGGCCTTTTCCAATATAGCCGAACAGCTTGCTGGAAGTGACGGTCGTTGCTAACAAATGGTTGAACAGTTGCTGGAAGTTACGGTAAGCATCCATAAACCGACCAAAACACTCATGTATTATATATAAGCTTTATTTGGTTTCGAGTAGTATTTTTGTTGACATTTTATATGTGAGTTCAAATCCTGCTCATGGCGAGTATGCTCGATGCAGCATTACGTAATAGTTCATCAGTGACTTGCGGCATGTCAGTGGTTTTCTCCGGGGACACCAGTTTCCTCCACCATTAAAACCGACCGACACAATATAGCTGAAATATTGTTGAAAGTGGAGTTAAAACCATAACCCATATGATGATTAATAACATGAACTTGATATAAATTGGCATAGATAATATTAAAAACTCACATATATTTCTATAAAACGACGATAATTCTATAGTTTAGTGTCTATTTTCCTGCTCTTTTCTGTCCCTTTGTAACATCAAACAGAAAAGCAGTACTCCTGTTATTTACAACTAATAACCTATTAGTAGATCTGTCATAATCAAGCACACGCGGGCGTATCAGACTATCCTTGGAAGACAATAGTTGTCTATGACGTTGGCCATCAGGGGAGATAACCATGACGTTGTTAGAAAAATGTCCGACGACATACACGTTCCCATCATTGTCTACAGAGATACCACGTGGAAACTGTAGAACTCGGTCATCTTTGAATTCCCATTGTGTTGTACCATGTAGATCACAGCATGTCACAGTATGTATGCTATGGCCTGTGTAGTAAAGTTTGCCTCCAGATGTAGCTACGTAACAAACGTAAGACATCTTACTATTGATGATATTACTTACGGATTTATTATTAAGATTTTACATCCTTAGTCCATTATTCCTTGTACAATAATATATTGTTCTACCTCTAACAGCCATGTCATAAATGTCCGTATCCATGGAGATAGTTGTCATGACTTCCTGACTCTCAATGTATATTATAGTTATATATCTATTATCTCCCCCTCCAGATGATACAGCAACGCTATTGTTATCTTTAATATAAACTGAATCATAAGTACAGGATCCTGTTTTATCTTTACCTATCTGGAATAATTCTACTCCTTCTTTGTTGATAAAGCTGACAGTATTAGCTTTGCAACAGGACAATTCCATTCTACCATCTGGGAGTAGAGAACATCCAGTGATGAAACTGCCCTTGATGTTTATTTTTTGTCTCAGTTTCAACTGTATATTTTCAACTGACATGGGTGGTCATATGTCAGCTACCATCATCTGGGCTTGTTTTTCTTTTTTCTGACGAAGTTCGTCTCACAAGGTTTTGATTCAACAACTACTTCGCCAAACCTTTGAATGCTGGCGGTTATAGTCTTCAGTCCGGTGTCTATCTTGTATGATAGTTTGGTTTGATTTATGCTATCGCTGTTGACTAGTGAATGTAAACACATGTCGTTAATTGCTAAGCATTTCTCTATTTGCTTCACGCCTAAAAATATTTGTAGGTCTGATGCAGACTTTTCTATCTTGAATACATTTTTCTGTTTCTCATCTAAAGATACCAGTAGTTCACGTGTTTCTTCGGTTACTTGTTTTTCTGCTTCTGTCAATTCCTTCATCAGATCATCTTGTAACTTATCAAGATGATTGTTGATTGTTGTCCTCAGTTCCTGTATTTCATTCGCAATTAACTTTTCTGTTCTTTAACAACACTTGAGTTGGTATCTCTATTTTGTCTAATTTTACCAATATTTTCAATAATTTCTTTAATCAAATTCACGATCTCAGTGAACATAGTTGATGTCTTCACGTTCTTTATTTCTTTTTTGAAGGATAGTTACATTCTTACAGTCGCCATGATTTTTCATGAAGCAAATTCTGCAACACGGACACTCATGTTCTTTACAGTATAAATTGCACTTTTCGTGATGTTCATCGCAATCTTCTTTAATTTCCAACACATACGACGGCAATTTCTGATACTCCTCTATAGGTATTGTTGCATGATTTCGAGAAGGTTTCGCTAAGCTGTGATGTTCTAAGAATTCTCTGCAAATTCCGTCTTCGCAATATGGACACCATACCTATTTTGGATTAGAAATATGGCGGATATCACATATACCACAGAAAGATGGGGAATTTGACATGATGTTGATATCCTGTAATATATTACTGATATTAAAATAGAAATTAACATTTATTAATATTGATAACATCTAAAAGGCACGAAAAGATACCGTTCTTAGTTCGTCATTTGCTTTGACCTCTACGTTCATAAAATGAAGCAAATTTTGTCATTTGATTGCATAAATATCCTGCTTCATTGATATGTTTGAGGAAAACACAAATGTGAAAGCAAACAACTAACCCTTTGTATGTGGCAGGAAAAAGGAAACATACAAATTTATAATTCCTGATCCACACCCTAGTCCACTCCAGATTTTAGCGCATGAGATAATTAAGCACCAAGAATATTTTGTCATGACCTTAGGCATATTAGATACAAATATTTACAATACTTATATTGTGTCACCCCTTTTTGTGTGCTTGCTTATATATAATAACTTGTTTGGGGGATTAAACACCTACTTATCCACGAGAGTGGGGTAGAGATAATTGACCCCTTTCTATATATGTTCGGATGTAAATACAACAATACAGAAGAACCGGTTCAATATTAATTGTACGGTTGAATATCCAGTTGTGTAATTACCAATGTTTGAGAAGTGTGTTTTCTGCACTAAAGCTACGGGGTCATATTAATAAAATTAGCTTACAAAAGTTCTAAACAACTGAATTATTTAAATGAGAAAATATGACAATAATAATATCCGTTTGATAAAATACAAAATATAATACAGCATAAAATACCTTAAAATAATGTCTTCTGACGAAATATCACCAAATCAGGAAAACCGTAGCGGAGTAAGTTAAATGGTCACGTGATTTTATGTAGTGTTATCATTTTACTGAATAATCAAATACTATATAATATATAGATAAAAATGTAGATCAAGATTATTGCTTAAATTACTAAGTCTGAAAATTGGGATAGGCTTGATACGAAAAGAATGTAGTTCTCCAATCAAGTATGCTGACGATGAATAAAAACGTAGATATCACATTAAGTGTGTACGGCGCGTTGTTTTTGGAATAACCTTCATCGAGGCCAAATAAAAATAAAAGTCTATTGAAAGCAAGAAAATCAAAATTGCATTAACAGATTAAAATCTGCTAATGTGACCAATAGAGGAAACATTTAGTATTAATGATTATTACATTAGCCAAACGTGAGGTGACCTATGCCTAAGGAAGGAAAACTTTAGTTTTAATAATAATTACATGATTTAGGAACTATAAATTCAATGAAAAAATATATCTAATAAATCATGTCAGTGCAGAAGCATATAATAGTGGGTGGATGATTCACCCAGGGACGGAACTTTTGTCCGTTTTCTTTTGGCCATTGCGTTGTCTGTCTTTCTTCTATTTACTACATCTGATGACCTCTTCTATTTACTACATCTGATGACCTCTTCTATTTACTACATCTAATGACCTCTTCTATTTACTACATCTGATGACCTCTTCTATTTATTACATCTGATGACCTCTTCTATTTATACGTCTGATGACCTCTTCTATTTACTACATCTGATGACCTCTTATATTTATTGCATCTGATGACCTTTTCTATTTACTACATATGATGACCTCTTCTATTTACTACATCTGATGACCTCTTCTAATTACTACATCTGATGACCTCTGAAGACCTCTTATATTTACTACATCTGATGAACTCTTCTATTTATACGTCTGATGACCTCTTCTATTTACTACATCTGATGACCTCTTATATTTATTGCATATGATGACCTTTTCTATTTACTACATATGATGACCTCTTCTATTTACTACATCTGATGACCTCTGATGACCTCTTATATTTACTACATCTGATGACCTCTGATGACCTCTTCTATTTACTACATCTGATGAACTCTTCTATTTACTACATCTGATGACCTCTTCTATTTACTACATCTGATGACCTCTTCTATTTACTACATCTGATGACCTCTTCTATTTATACATCTGATGACCTCTTATATTTATTTCATCTGATGACCTCTTCTATTTACTACATATGTGACCTCTTCTATTTACTACATATGATGACCTCTTCTATTTACTACATCTGATGACCTCTTCTATTTACTACATCTGATGACCTCTGAAGATCTCTTATATTTACTACATCTGATGAACTCTTCTATTTGCTACATCTGATGACCTCTTCTATTGATACGTCTGATGACCTCTTCTATTTACTACATCTTATGACCTCTTATATTTACTACTTCTGATGACCTCTCCTATTTGCTACATCTGATGACCTCTTCTATTTACTACATATGATGACCTCTGATGACCTCTTCTATTTACTACATCTGATTACCTCTTCTATTTACTACATCTGATGACCTCTTCTATTTATACGTCTGATGACCTCTTATATTTACTACATCTGATGACCTCTCCTATTTACTACATCTGATGACCTCTTCTATTTACTACATCTGATGACCTCTGATGACCTCTTCTATTTACTACATCTGATGAACTCTTCTATTTACTACATCTGATTACCTCTTCTATTTACTACATCTGATGACCTCTTCTATTTACTACATCTGATGAACTCTTCTATTTACTACATCTGATGAACTCTTCTATTTACTACATCTGATGACCTCTTCTATTGATACGTCTGATGACCTCTTCTATTTACTACATCTGATGTCCTCTTCTATTTACTACATCTGCTGACCTCTTCTATTTATACGTGTGATGACCTCTTCTATTTACTACATCTGATGTCCTCATATTTATTGCATCTGATGACCTCTTCTATTTACTACATATGATGACCTCTTCTATTTACTACATCTGATTACCTCTTCTATTTACTACATCTGATGACCTCTGATGACGTCTTCTATTTACTACATCTGATGACCTCTTCTATTTATACGTCTGATGACCTCTTCTATTTACTACATCTGATGACCTCTTATATTTACTACATCTGATGACCTCTTCTAGTTACTACATCTGATGACCTCTTCTATTTATACGTCTGATGACCTCTTCTATTTACTACATCTGATGACCTCATATATTTATTGCATCTGATGACCTCTTCTATTTACTACATATGACGACCTCTTCTATTTACTACATCTGATGACCTCTGGTGACCTCTTATATTTACTACATCTGATGACCTCTCCTATTTGCTACATCTGATGACCTCTTCTATTTACTGCATCTGATGACCTCTTCTATTTACTACATATGTGACCTCTTCTATTTACTACATATGATGACCTCTTCTATTTACTACATCTGATGACCTCTTCTATTTACTACATCTGATGACCTCTGAAGACCTCTTATATTTACTACATCTGATGAACTCTTCTATTTGCTACATCTGATGACCTCTTCTATTGATACGTCTGATGACCTCTTCTATTTACTACATCTTATGACCTCTTATATTTACTACTTCTGATGACCTCTCCTATTTGCTACATCTGATGACCTCTTCTATTTACTACATATGATGACCTCTGATGACCTCTTCTATTTACTACATCTGATTACCTCTTCTATTTACTACATCTGATGACCTCTTCTATTTATACGTCTGATGACCTCTTATATTTACTACATCTGATGACCTCTCCTATTTACTACATCTGATGACCTCTTCTATTTACTACATCTGATGACCTCTGATGACCTCTTCTATTTACTACATCTGATGAACTCTTCTATTTACTACATCTGATTACCTCTTCTATTTACTACATCTGATGACCTCTTCTATTTACTACATCTGATGAACTCTTCTATTTACTACATCTGATGAACTCTTCTATTTACTACATCTGATGACCTCTTCTATTGATACGTCTGATGACCTCTTCTATTTACTACATCTGATGTCCTCTTCTATTTACTACATCTGCTGACCTCTTCTATTTATACGTGTGATGACCTCTTCTATTTACTACATCTGATGTCCTCATATTTATTGCATCTGATGACCTCTTCTATTTACTACATATGATGACCTCTTCTATTTACTACATCTGATTACCTCTTCTATTTACTACATCTGATGACCTCTGATGACCTCTTCTATTTACTACATCTGATGACCTCTTCTATTTATACGTCTGATGACCTCTTCTATTTACTACATCTGATGACCTCTTATATTTACTACATCTGATGACCTCTTCTAGTTACTACATCTGATGACCTCTTCTATTTATACGTCTGATGACCTCTTCTATTTACTACATCTGATGACCTCATATATTTATTGCATCTGATGACCTCTTCTATTTACTACATATGACGACCTCTTCTATTTACTACATCTGATGACCTCTGGTGACCTCTTATATTTACTACATCTGATGACCTCTCCTATTTGCTACATCTGATGACCTCTTCTATTTACTGCATCTGATGACCTCTTCTATTTACTACATATGATGACCTCTTCTATTTACTACATATGATGACCTCTGATTATCTCTTTGGTATCTTCAAACTTTTCTAAGATAATTTTAACTCTCTTTATTTTTTATGTTATTTGCAGTCGCATGTGTTTGTATATATTACTATGATTAGGTACAGACGTTTATCACACATGATCAATTGATGTGATAAAATGATAAAAAAAATACCCCACTGTCACAATCTAATAGAAAATATATAGAAAGAGGCACACTCGATACACCTATCACACATACACATGACTAGACCGCTCACTTTTCTGGCATGGTACAGACACTGCAATGAAATGTGCCGAAGTTGAGCTATTTATATGCCTATGGGAGTGAGTGATTGTAGTTTATGACAAGGTGAGCAATATATCAGCTATATCATGGTGAGAATGAACGAGATTTTTTCTATGAGACGATGATAGTATCTGTTTTGTCATAAACCGAAACGGTGAGTTGTATTTCTTTCGCGGAGGCTCATTAAAGCTCATTAAAGCAACACCATACTTATACATGAAAGATAAACATCTCACGCTACTCGGACAAATTACCCTGACTCCGAACCAACAAGTCTATCTGCTTATGCTTTATCGGTATGTGCTTAGGAGAGAAGCAACAATTCAATGTGATAGTGGTACCAGAAAAGATATATCTTGGTCAGTGACTGAATATATGAAAGAAAAAAAATGACTGCTCAAATAGACCCAGTGCAGGATAAATATAAGCATATGACATTCAGGTCTGTTCATTTGAAAAAAATTCCCTATATAACTGAAGTACTGTTAAAAGTGGAGTTAAATACCATAACCCTAACCTTAACCCAAATTTGAAAAAACACAGATGTACCCAACAATCCCAATAATCGAATTGGGGACACATTTAAACAAATAACATTTAAATATAGATCTAGTAAATAAACAGATATCAGAGATAGCATTGACAACATAAGATAACCTATTTTTTTATATGGGGTACAAGTAAATTATATAATGTAGTGACGATTAAGATAAATTACTAATAAACGTCAACAGTGTGTACCGACCTTGTTTGTAGATAACATGAGTACAGAGGATCGGTACATGTAAACTGCTGTCACCATAAAATCACAAGGATATGGAGAAGCACATGTTAAAATGAAATAATAAAGCACATGTGTGTAATTGCGTTTTGATTATCGTTCTATATATGCAACCCCCTCAGACGGATCCACCCTCTCACTCGCCAGCTGACGTATTGAATATTGTTTTACTCTTAAAATATTTTAGAAAAAATTATTTAGCTTGAAGTAAACTTATTGGAAACACAAATATATTTGAAAAGCTTTGTGTAATCAACATGGTGCTCTCTGATGATGGTCTGGTGTCAAACAAAATACTTAGTACTAATGTAAAACATACACAAAGAAGTACAAATACAAGGAAACACATAAAACCATTTTTGCTTTAGCAAAAGAAAGTTTGATTCCTTTAAACGGAAGTATATTTAGTCACAAAGGGCGATAATTATAGCTTAAGACCTCGTATAGATAACATGTATAATGTACACTACGTTTGTTGATAAGTATTGTATGGTAAGTTGTATATAAGTCAAATATAGAGTTCTAGATTAGTGAATGATTGATTGTTGCTTAACGCCAAGTCAATCATTTCTGAAATAAAACGAGGTTTAGGGTTATTTTAAAGATGCGCTTAGTGGAATTTTCGCTCATTATGTTGGTAATCATACTACAAAATGTAAAGATCTAGAGAAAAACTGGACCAGGAGTTATTTGTGAATCAACTCCACACTTTATTTGTACCTACGATGATACAAACGACTGATATCAAAATAGTAGTGGTATGTGGAGCAGGTACTGATATTAGTTAGATTTGTTAACAAAATCAGGTAGTGAACAGGGTTTTCACAAGTCACTTTATTATTCATGGATATCTGTAATAATAACGTAGATATCAGAATTAGTGTGCATGGATCTCTGTAATAATAACGTAGGTATCAGAATTAGTGTGCATGGATCTCTGTAATAATAACGTAGATATCAGAATTAGTGTGCATGGATCTCTGTAATAATAACGTATATATCAGAATTAGTGTGCATGGATCTCTGTAATAATAACGTAGATATCAGAATTAGTGTGCATGGATCTCTGTAATAATAACGTAGATATCAGAATTAGTGTGCATGGATCTCTGTAATAATAACGTAGATATCAGAATTAGTGTGCACGGATCGTTTCTGGAATGTTTTTGGAATAACCTACATCGTGTACGTTCATATCCAACATATTGGAAATCCACACGATTTAAATATCTTTGTAAGCAAGAAATCTAAATCTCCAATACGAGTTCACATGTATGATGTATAGATGTTTACCCAATCAGTGGGAGTATCACCCTCGATGTCTAGTTTTTTTCATTTCCTAGAATGTAATTTGCTCGATTTCATTAATATTTTAAGATTACTGTTTCAAACTTATGAAAGTAGGATGGGTAGTCATGTTATGACTGAAAATTGTCTGTAAATGACAAAGTGGTGGTTTGGGTTGGTGATATTTAATTACCCCAGCAACAAAAAACGCATTTTGTTGCCCCTAGGTTAACAAATTCGATATTCTGGTTGGCTGTTACGAAATATCCATACGTTCAATGACATCGTATCTTTTACTTTTTGCATAGATGTTTTATTCCTCTATCACTCCCAAGACTGTTATCACTTCGCGAACACCTGGTTTCACCCCCAGTTGCTGATGGTGTTCGTGTTGCTCACCTTTTGTAGTTTTCTGTTTTATTTGTGTTTGTCTTAATCCTGTCTCTTGTGTACCTAATGTTGCCAGTTTCTCTGAGTTGTCCATTCTTGATCGCACCTTCGGTTTATTTCTGATTTGAAAACGGTTTAGTTCCCCCGTACCATATATCATCAACCATGACTGATAGACCACCTGTTATTTTAAATTATCTTACACCTTTTTAAAATTGAAATCTTACTAAAGGGGAGGCATTGGCCCATACAATTAATTTAACCTCGCAACGTTTTATTGAAACGCCTGTAACCAAGACCGGTCAAGTAAGTTGTCATGTATATCCGTGTTAGGAATATCGATTTTGCAGGTTTCCATAATTTGTCAATGAGATCTTGAAAATGTTCCAAAAGTGTGATAATTTCGGTTTTTTTTTTGCTTTTTATTTTGTACGCCTTCCTTTTTAGAAAGAGTGTCATCTTCATCTTTCCCTGCATTTTATATTCTCTCTTTAGCATAACACACTTCGACAAATTCAAGTGGACGGGTGAAAGGTTAAGGTCATTGATTCTAGATCAATCTCCTCCTCAATATACAGACTTATTTGGATTTGTTTGAGATTTTGGTGATTTGTCATTTAAATAAAAATTATCCATGGTATTGAGGTCTAGGATGAAAACAATAGATATTATCTAAAAAGCAATATTCCTTGTATTACGAAGAGACGGACGATGAGGCCGTAATGCACAATTGTACATGACAAATGTGTCACCACAGAAAATCTTTGTTAGTACAATAATTTGACGTAGTAAACAGGAAGTTAGAAATGTTATCATGGTGATTCTGAAAGATCATATGAATAAAAACGCATGTATAATATATAAGCTTCATTTGATTCTGAGCATAGTTTCTTCTTGTTGGCATTTTGTATTTCGAACTCTTCAATGATTGGTTATTATATTTTGGCTTTCAAATTATTTGTGGGTTCAGCAATCATTGAACAAGTCAATGTTCATCTGGTGTCTAGAACCCCTTAACAAGTTAAATACAGAAATGTACGTCTAGTGCTTAGAGCTGATGAACAAATTAAACATAGATATGTACATTTATATTGTAATATTTTATATGTTTATTGTAATTAAATGACACTCGTGATCGTATGGTAGTTAGATTTACAACTACTTGTTCAATTAGTATCTATCACCACTAAAGTTTGTGAGTTCGACTTCCTCTCATGACGAGTGTACTCGATGCAACATTATGTCATAGTTCGTCACTGACTTCCGACAGCTCGGTGGTTTTTCCTGGGTACTCCGTTTCTTCCACCAATAAAACTTACTGCCACTATTTAGCTGAAATATTGTTCAAAGAAGTGGCAATACACACCATAGCCAATACTATAATCAATTACATGAACTTGATACAAAGTTGAATAGATAATGTTAATAAGAAACATTTATTTATTTACAATAAAAAAAATTCTTCTACTGTCCCCTTGTAACATCAAAGAGAAAAGCAGTAGTGTTATTATTTACAACTAATAACCTATTGGTAGACTTGTCATACTCAAGTACACGTGGTTTTTTCAAACCATCCTTGGAAGACAATAGTTGTCTATGACGTTGGCCATCAGGGGAGATAATCACGACGTTGTTTGAACTATAACCGACGACATACACATTCCCATCATTGTCTACAGAGATACCAAGTGGATACTGTAGAACACGGTTATCTTTGAATTCCCATTGGGTTGTACCATGTAAATCACAACATGTCACGGTATGTGTGTTATAGTCTGTGTAGTAAAGTTTGTCTCCAGCCGTAGCTACGTAATATACTCCGGAGATATAACTGCTGATGATATCACTTACAGTTCTATCACTAAGACTTAACATCTTTAGTCCATTATTCTCTGCACAGTAGTATATTGCTTTACATCTAACAGCCATGCCATAAATGACCGTATTCATAGGGATAGTTGTCGTGACTTTCTGACATTCTATATCTATTATAGTTATACATCTGCTATCTCCACCGCCAGATGATACAGCAATCCTATTGGTATCCTTAATACAAACTGTATCATAAGCATAGGATCCTGTTTTATCGGTACTTACCTGAAATAATTCAGCTCCTTCTTAGTCAATAAAGCTGACAGCATAAGTACTGTAAGAGGACAATACCATTGTACCGTCTGGCAGCAAAGAACATCCTGTGATACCTATCCCCTTAATGTTTATCTTTTGTGTCAATTTCAGCTGTATCTTGTCAACAGGCATAGGTGGTGATATATCAGCTACCATCATCTGGGCTTGTTTATCTTTTTTTCTAGCGAAGGTCATCTCGCAAGGTTTTGATTCAACAACTACTTCGGCAAATTTTTTAATGCTGGTTGTTATAGTCTTCAGATCGGTGTCTATCTTGCATGATAGGTTTGCTTGATTTAAGCTATCACCGTTAAGTAGTAACTGTAAACACATGTCGCTGGTTTCTACGTCTTTCTCTATTTGCCTCACGGCTATAAATGTTTGTAAGTCTGATGCATACCTTTCTATGTTAACCATATTTGTCTGGTATTCGCTCAGTTCTTTCTGTTTCTTGTCTAAAGATACCAGTAGTTCATGTGTTTCTTCTGTTTCTTGTTTTACTGCTTCAGTCATTTCCTTCATCAGATCCTCTTGTAACTTGTCAAGATGATTGTTGATTTGTGTCCTCAATTCCTGTATTTCGTTCTCGATTATTCGTTTCTGTTCTTTAACAGCACTTGAGTTGGTCTCTCTGTTTTGTCTCATTTTACTAATAGTTTCAATCATTTCTTTAATCAAATGCTCGATCTCAGTGAACATAGTTGATGTCTTCACGTTGTTTGTTATTTTTTCCATGATAGTAACATTCTTAGTCACTATGATTTTCCACGATACAAATTCTGCAACACGGACACTCATGTTCTTTACAGAATAAACTGGATTTTTCATGATGTTCGTCGCAATGTTCTTTAATTTCCAACACATACAATGGCCATTTCTTATACTCCTCTATAGGTATCGTGGTATGATTTCTGGAAGTTTTCGCTAAACTGTGATGTTCTAAGCATGCTGTGCAAATTCCTTCTTCACAATCTGGACACCAAGCATCTGATGGCTTCGAAATATGGCGGATATCACATATAGCACAGAAAGATGGAGAACCTGACATAATGTTAATATCCTGTAATATATTACTGGTATTTTATAATAGAAATTAACATTGATTAATTGTCTTTAGTCACTGTGATTTATATTCACAACTTAAATTATTTCATTAAAATCAAATTGACTTTCCAATTAACACTGCATTTTCTGGTGCTGTCTTATTTTATAGCGAAGATACAATCGAAAATGAAATGAAAAAACACCACACCGACAGAATAGTTCTATATTCTAATTAGAAATTTGGATTATTGTACTTGGCGGGTTATATGGTGGTACTGACGCAGTTATAAATAATAATTGTTAGTTGAATATATCATCAACACAAAAGGGGAAGCACCTATTGTCACCATATATCATGATGTTAATGACATATCCACCGTTGCCACCATTGACCTTCATGTGCTCAATTTTAATGACAAAAATTGTGTGAATTGCCACGCTGTTGCTCAATGTTTAGTTGTATGTGTATCGCTGATAATTCATACAGAGAAAGAACCGGTGTCACTAGAGTAGCTGAAACTACTTATCCGTCTGGAGCACCCGAGTTCACCCCAGTTTTTAGTGGGGTTCGTGTTGCTCAATGTTTAGTTGTATGTGTAGTGTTTTGTAGATCGTTGTTTGTCCCTTTGTCTTTTGGGCATTGTGTTGTTTTTCCTTCTTTACTATACGGAATTTTTAGTCCTCTTAGAATAAATTTGATATGTTCCCTAGATAAACTCAGCATGGTACAGGCCTTCTATTTCAATTACCATGCTGACCTCACATATGACGTGTTTATGTACTTCTCTAATATGTGAATTATAACATTATTTCAGAAAAAATAACTATATTAAAGTGTGTGAGATTAACAAGCACTTAATTATGGGTGGATGATTCACCTAGAGACAGGACTGTGTGCTACAGACATCATGCCTTCTATTTCAATTACCATGCTGACCTCACATAGGAAGTGTTGATGGTCTTTTCTAATATTTGAAATTATAACATTATTTCAGTACAAATAATGCTTGTGTGAGATAATCAAGCACCAATATGATTTTCTCATGGCCTTCGGTATGTTAGATACAAACATTCACAATAATTATATGCTATAGCCCTTTATTTCTGCTGAAAATTTTATTTTGATATGGAATGTTGGGGGGGGGGGGGCAAAATATACGAGAGTGGGATAGAGATATTTGACACCTTTCTATTTCTGTTCGGGGGTAAATACACAACACATAATAACCACTTGAATATTGATTAGTTTTGTAAATACCAATGCGTGTGAAGTGAGTGTTTTGTACTGAAGCTACTACGAGGTCATATTAATAAAAAGTGAGTGATTTATTGTTGCGTAGAGCCAATTCAGTTATCACCTATATCATGGCGAGTACAAGTTAATTTTCAATAAGATTATGATGAGGTCCGCTTTGTTCTAAGCCAAAACGCTGAGATGGATTGTTATAATGCTAATTCACTGAAATAACAATCCGCGGGTAGACATGTTGCTCTAGTCGGACACATTATTCTGATTCCGAGCCGACCAGTCTTTGCTCTTTCTCCTTAATGTCGTGTGCTTAGCGGAGAAGCAACAAATACCAATTTTATAATCTTTGGTTTGACCCGACCGTAGCTCGATCATACGATCTACCACACTCGCATACTTATTTAAGAGAGATAATTGACCCCTTTCTATATATGTTCGGGTGTAAATACAACAAGACAGAGGAACTACTTGGATATTAGTTGTACGGTTGAATATCCAGTTTTATAATAACCAATGTTTGTGAAGTGTGTGTTCTGTACTGAAGCTACGAGGTCATATTAATATAAATAGATTTACTGCAGCTTAGATAGATTTCTAGACAACTGACTTATTTAAATGAGGAAATATGACAATTATAATATAAGTTTGACATAATAGAACATACATTACCTACGAATACGTGAAAATAATGTCTTCTGGCGAATTATCACTAAATCAGGAAATGTGTAGAAGAGGAAGTGAAATGGTCACGTGATTTTATGTAGTGTTAACTTATGATTATACTGAATAACCAAACTGTGGCAGTTTTATCTCATATAATATATAGATACAAATGTAGTTCAAGATTAACGGTTAAATTATTAGGTTTGAAAATTAGGTTGGCTGGATATAACAAGAATGTGGCTATCTCATTGAGTATAATAATGAGAAAAACATACATATTCAAATTATTGACCACGACGCGTTTTTGGAATAACCTACACCGGCTACGCTCGAAGTCAAATTATTTGAAACCCCAAGTCTTTTAAAACCAAAGAAAAATAATGAAAAGCAAAGGGTCTACACAGGTTAGCCAAAATCTAGAGCTAAGAGAGGAAACTGTTAGCTTAATAATAAATGAGATGAATTAGGAATTCCAAATTTCGAAAAAAAAATCTTTCCGTCTTCGATTTATTGCATCTGATGACCCCTTTAGTATCTTCAAACTTTTCTAACATGATTTTAACTCTCTATTTTTATGCTATTCGTTGTCAAATGTGTTTTTACATGTTTCTATGATTAGCTACAGACGTTTATTACACATGATTAATTGATGTGATAAAATGACAAAAATACCCCACTGTCGGTACAGTTCAAAATCCTATAAAAACTATTATAGTAAGAGCCGCTCATTGATAGGAAGAACGACTGTAGCACGATGGATGCCTCAGTGGAGCAGGAAATGATTACCTTCCCCGAGAACCCGGGTTAACCACGGTTCTTAGGTTCATGTTGCTCAATTTTTAGCTTGAAGTGTTTTGCATAGATCATTGTTTGTCCTTTAAATCCAATAGGAAAATTCTAGTAAGAGGAACACTCGATACACCAATCACATATATACATGACCAGACCGCTCACGTACCTGGCATGATAAAGACATATCAATGAAAAGTGGCGGGATTCAATTAGTTCTCTAGGAATGAGTGATTGTAGTTTAGCAAAAGGTACATTTCAATATCCACTAGAAAAATAAGAGTAAAAGGCATATTCCATACACCTATTACACATATACATGACCAGACCGCTCACCTTCCTGGTATGGTACAGATACTTCAATGAAAAGAATCGATGTGAGCTAGTTTCATGGGAGTGAGTGATTGTAGTTTAGCACAAAGTACAGTTCAAAATCCAATAACATATATAGTAAGTAAGAGTCACACTCGATACACCTATCACACATATACCTGACCATATCGCTCACTTTCCTGGCATGGTACAGACATTTCAATGAAAATTGCCGAGGTTAAGTTAGTTTTATGTGAGTGAATGACTGTAGTTTAATACAAGGTGAACAATTTATCAGTTATATTATGGTGAGAATGAACAAATTTTATTAGACGTTGATGGTATCTATTTTGTCATAGACCGACACGTTGAGCTGGATTTCTCTCACGCTAGCTCATTAAAGCAACATCATACTTAGACATGAAAGATAAACATGCCACTCTACTTGGACAAATTATCCTGACTCCGAACCAACAAATCTTTATTTTCAGCCCTTAATGATATGTGCTTAGCAGAGAAGCAACAATTTGAACACGTGGCAGTGGTACCAGAAAAAAGATATATCTTGGTCGGTAACCCTATCTTACAACAAAATTATCCAGTTAATGCACTTTGACTGCTCAAATAGAACCAGTACATGATAAATATAAGTATATGATTTTCAGGTCTGTTCATTTGATAACAATTCATTATATAACTGAAATACTGTTGAAAGTGGCGCTAAACACCATAACCCTAACCATAACCAAAATTAGAAAAACATATGTGTACCCAACAACCACAATAATTGAATGGGGAAACAAACACAGGTGTACCCAACATCCACAATAACCGAATGGGGAAACAAACACATATGTACCCAACAACCACAATAATAGAATGGGGAAGGTGTACCCAACAACCACAATAATAGAATGGGGAAGGTGTACCCAACAACCACAATAATCGAATGGGGAAACAAACACAGGTGTACCCCACAACCACAATAATCGAATGGGGAAACAAACACAGGCGTACCCAACAATCACAATAATCGAATGGGGAAACAAACACATGTGTATCCAACAATCACAATAATCGAATGGGGAAACAAACACAGGTGTACCCAACAACCACAATAATCGAATGGGGAAACAAACACAGGTGTACCCAACAACCACAATAATCGAATGTGGAAACAAACACAGGTGTACCAAACAATCACAATAATCGAATGGGGAAACAAACACAGGTGTACCAAACAATCACAATAATCGAATGGGGAAACAAACACAGGTGTTCAGAACAATCACAATAATCGAATGGGGAAACATTTAAACACACAAAATTAAGATATAGATCTAGTTTTAAACAGATAAACTAATCCGAGATAGTACTGCTTAAGCAACACAAGATAACCTACTTTTTATATGGGGTACATGTAAACTATATCATGTAATGACATGTAAATCAAAGTACTAATAAATGCCAACAGTATGTACCGGCCTCTTAGTAGATAATAAGAGTACAGATGGTCTGTACATGTAAACTGATGTCACCATGCAATTATAAGGATATGGAAGACGCACATGCTACGCTGAAACAAAAAGGCATTTGTGAGCTAGCCAGGTGTAGCGGCATTTTGATTAGCGTCTTATATATGCAGCCCTTCAGACACTGGCCAGCGGACGTATTGAATATGTTTTACTCTTGATATATTTTAGAAACGTTTACAAAGCTTGAAGTCCTTGTATTTAGCCTATGGTAGCCTATTGGAAAATCCGGTCCTCCATGTGAGCTATCGGGGTGTAGCGGCACTTTGATTATCGTTTTCCACAAAGGGAAACATGAATTAATAGCTTTAAAAAAAAAAAGTGTATATATCCATAAAACGGAAGTACATTTAGTCACAGAGGGCGATAATTCTTCCTAAAAACCTCTTATGAATAACATCTACATCCACTTTTGTCTATATGTACTCCATGATATGTTGTATATAAGTCGCGTGTCGAATGCTAGATTAGTGAATGATTGATTATTGTTTAATACCAAGGGTATAATTGTTCAAATAAATCAAGTTTTAGGGTTATTTTGATGATGCCTTTCTAGTACTAGACCAATTTGCTGAGTTGGATTTTCGCTCATTATGTGTGTAACCATACTGCAAAATGTAAAGAAGTAGAGAAGAAACTGGATGAGGAGATGTTTGTAGTGACAAAGGGCGATAACTTTGCCATACACATCTCATAGGGAACATGTACATCTGCTTTTATTCATATGTACTGCATTAATCAACTGTCGAGTGCTAGATTGGTGAATAATTGATTGTTGTCTATCGCCAAGTGAATACTTTTTCAAATATGTCCAGAAGAATTGCCATTTTAAAGATATGCCTCTCTAGTACTACACCGTGGAATTTTCGCTCGTAGAACATACTACAAAATGTAAAGGTCTAGAAATCAAAACTGGAACAAAAGTTATTTGCAGACAACCTCTAGCTTATTGCTTGGACCTACGGTGATACGAGCAACTGATATCAGAACAAAATTCCTATTCGAGCAAGCAGTGAAATAATTATCCATTAACAAACCGAAAGGTAATATGATATATTAAAGATGGTAGCCGTTACTAAATATAGCCTCACAATTGCTGGAAGTGGCGGTACCCATCACTAAATCAAACAAAGCATTCATGTATAAATATATAAGCTTATTGGTTTTGAGTGGAGTTTTTGCAGCTTTCAAGCTGTTTGTGGGTCGAGAAATCATCGAACAAGTTAATGTGCATCTCATGTGTAGAACCCATGAACAAACTAACTTCAGAAATGTGCATCTAGTGTCTAGAACCCATGAAAAAATTAAACACAGAAATATGTATGTGATGTATTAAATTTATTTTGAAATATTTGATGTTTATTTTAATTAATGAAGGACAGTCGTGATCGTATTTGTACAATCAGTGTATATCACCACAAAAGCTACGAGTTCGAATCCCGCTCATGGCAAGTGTACTCGATGCAAGTGTACTTGATGTAATTTTATGTGATAGTTCGTCAATATCTTGAGACAAGTCGGTGGTTTTCCCCGGTTACTGCGGTTTCCTCCACCAATAAACCGGACAGCCACTATTTAGCTGAAATATTGTTGAAAGAGGCGTTGAACGCCATAGCCAATATTATAATTAATGACATGAACTTGATAAAAAGTTGAATAGATAATATTAATATTTGATGTATATTATAATTAATGAAGGTTCGTCGTTGTCGTATGGTAGTTAAATTCACAATTACTTGTGTATTCAATGTCTATCACCACTAAAGTTGTTAGTTCGAATCCCGCTCATGGCGAGTGCACTGAATGCAAAATTATGAGATAGTTCGTCAGTGACTATGTTTTTCTCGGGGTAGTCAGATGTTCTTCTACCAATAAAACAAACCTTTACTATACAACTGACATATTGTTGACAGAAGAGTTTGAAGACACCAAAGGGACAATAAGAATCCGTCAATCGAAGAGCAAACAGCGCAATGAAAGTGGCGTTGAACATCATAACCCATAACTCATTGTATAATTAATAACTTGAACTTGATATAAAGCGGATAGATAATATTAATAAGTCACATTTACTTCTCTGAAATGAAAATTATTCTATAAATTGGTGTATGCTTTCCTACTACTCTCTTACTGTCACCCTGTAACATCAAACAGGAAGGCATTACTACTGTCATTTACAACTAATAACTTGTTGGTAGATCTGTCATAATCAAGTGCACGCGGTCTTCTCAGACCATCATTCGAAGACAATAGTTGTCTATGACGTTTCCCATCAGGGGAGATAACCACGACGTTGCTAGAGGAAAAACCTACGACATATACGTTTCCATCATTGTCTAATGAGATACCAACTGGACCGCTTAGAAGACGGGTATCACTGAATTCCCATTGTGTTGTACCATGTAAATCACAACATGTTACGCTATGTCTTTTATCGTTTGTGTAGTAAAGTTTGTCTCCAGATGTAGCTACGTAATAAACTTCTGATATATTACTGTTGATGATATCACCTACACCTTTATTACTAAGATTTAGCATCTTTATGCCCTTATTATTTGCACAGTAATATATTTTTCTACCTCCAACCGCCAAGCCATAAATGTACGTATCCATGGAGATAGTTGTCTTGACTTCTTGACTTACTATATCTATAATAGTTATACATCTATTATCTCCACCTCCAGATGATACAGCAACGCTATTGTTATCATTAATATAAACTGTGTCATACATACAGTATCCTGTTGTATCTTTACATATTTGGAATAATTCTACTCCTTCTTTGTTGATAAATCTGACAGTATTAGATAAATAAGAGGACAAAACCATTCTACCATCTGGAAGTAAAGAACATCCTGTGTTATATGTCCATCTTTTGTTTCAGATTCAGCTGTATAGTTTCAACCGACATAGGTGGTAATAGATCAGCTACCATCATCTGGGCTTGTTTATCTTTTTCTTTGGCAAAGGTCAACTCACAAGGTTTTGATTCAAAAACTACTTCTCCAAACTTTTGAATACTGGTGGTTGCAGTCTTCAGACCGGTGTCTTCCTTGTATGCTAGTTTGGTTTCATTTAAGCTGTCGCTGTTAACTAGTGACTGTAAACACGTGTCCTGTGTTTCTACTTCTTTCTCTATTTGCTTTACAGCTACAAATGTTTGTAGGTTTGATGCATACCTTTTTATGTTGACTATATTTGTCTGGTATTCGGCCAGTTCTTTCTGTTTCTCGTCTAAAGATACATGTAGCTTACGCGTTTCTGTGGTTACATGTTTTTCTGCTTCTGTCAATTTCTTCATCAGATCTTCTTGTAACTTGTCAAGATGATTGTTAATTTTTGTCCTCTCCTCATGTATTTCATTCACGATTATTCGTTTCTGTTCTTTAACGGCGCTTGAGTTGGTCTCTCTATTTTGTCTAATTTTACCAATATTTTCAATCATTTCTTTAATCAAAATCTCCAACTCATTGAGCATATTTGAAGCCTTAACATTTGTTATTATATTTTCAAGAATATCTACCTCTTTACAATCTCTATGATTGTTCACGATGCAAATCCTGCAGCACGGACATTCATGTTCTTTACAGAATAAATTGAACTTTTCGTCATGTTCGTTGCAATGTTCTTTAATTTCCAACACGTATGATGGCAACTTCTGATACTCTTCTATAGGTATCGTGGTATGATTTCGGGACAGTTTCACTAAACTATGATGTTCTCTGCATTCTGTACAAAGACCTTCTTCACATTGTGGACACCAAACTTTTGA
This sequence comes from Bathymodiolus brooksi, assembly GCA_963680875.1. Taxonomy (NCBI): domain Eukaryota; kingdom Metazoa; phylum Mollusca; class Bivalvia; order Mytilida; family Modiolidae; genus Bathymodiolus; species Bathymodiolus brooksi. The sequence goes on from OY804586.1 coordinate 27,500,911, forward strand.
TAGTTTAGAAATATGACGAATATCACATATACCACAGAAAGATGGAGAACTTGACATGATGTTGATATCCTGTAATATATTACATGTATTAAAATAGAAATTAACATACATTAATTGTCTTTAGTCACTACGATTTCTATTCACAGCTTGAATTATTTCATTAAATTCAGATTGACTTTTCTATGAACACTTTCTTTTCTGGTGCTGTCTTATTTTACACTGATGATAGAATTGAAATGAAATTAAAAACAATACGACACCGACAGAACAGTTCTATATTCGAATTAGAAATTTGGAGAATTGTATTTGCAGGGAAACACATATCGCCACCATTATCCACAATGTTAATGACAAATGCCACACTGTATATAAGATAACTAATTTAATCCTAAATCCGGCTATGTAAATAGAGTAGCACAACGGGTATCACTAGTGGAGCAGGAACTGAATATCCGTCCGGAGCCCCCATATTCTAGTGGAGTTCGTCGTGATGGTCGATCTTACGTTTTCTTTGTAGTGTTTTATAGATCATTTTGTGTCTCTTTGGCCTTTTAATTTTGTGTTGACTATCGTTCAATTGACGGATTCTGATTACCCCTTGTGGTATCTTCAATCTCTTCAAATCAATTATGTTTATGTTTTCTCTAGATAAAGTCAGCATGGCACATATTGTGCTGTGTTTTTCTTCGTCTTGTGTACTCTATGTTGCCAATTTCCCTAGATTGTCCTTTTTTGATTACATCTTCGGTTTATTTACGGTAGTATGACTTCTATTGCAAATAAGAAAAATCAGCACGACAAAGGCATTATACTTTCTATTTCATCTTGTATGAATAAATCAAAAGATCTTTAATTCAATCTTTTATGGCAACCAAAAATGAGGACCAAACAAAATACAGTCATCTGTCAAAAGTATTGGAAAATGTCCAAAAAAATCCATATATCATCAACCAAAACCATATTTGTTTTTTAAATTATTGTGAAGTCATTTCTGGATAGATTGTAACAAATTTTACACCAAAACATTTAAAATTGTCTATATTTTGTTTGTTTATTTGTTCATTATGTTTATATGAGTGGTTTTTATTTGTACATACTTTTTCCATGATTTAAATTTTTAGGATTTATTTTTAGTTGAAATATATAGGAAAATCAGTCAATTTTTATTTGTTGTGTTAAATTATATACAAAAAAAATCACTCATAACAACATAATGAGTAAATAAAAAAAAAAAAAATTGTTTTGGTTGATTATGCAGGGATTTTTTTTTTACATTTCCCAATACTTTTGACAGATGACTGTAGTACAGAAATTACAGTAAAATGTATTGTTGTATAGGGTAGCTTCGACAATTTATGTAACCTCGATACACTTAGAATCAAAACATTTAGAAAACAGAAAATCAAAGAATTTAGAGGGCTAACAGAGAAATGAAAGAGCCTAAACGGTACGATTTCCGTTAGGACGGTTACACTTTGCAAGCTCTTCATACTGATAGCAAATATAATAAAGATAAAATCCTAAAATATTTAATTTGCGAACATTATTTACTGAATAATGCGGACTCTTCAGAATTTTTTTTACGAATACAACATATTTATTGTTCACTTGGTATTTCCCTTATCGTACCCCAATTTTGTCAAAATACGTTTTTTTTTTACAATTAACTTTATTTCTCCTCTCTCGAGCTATGCACAAATTAATAACGTGCTTTTCTTTTTTAAAACCATGGGAAATGACCACTTTTTATCAGGAAAACATTTGAAATAAAAGAATAATATAGTGAGAAAAGAGTACATGTGCTTACCTCTTCCATCGCTGTTTATTTATAGTTGGAACAACACGATCATTCGGCAATCGTATACGACCGAGTAGTTACGATTGGATCATTCGACAGACTCCGTAAATTTGCCGATAATTAATCAGTCGCCATCTTTTGATGCAGCATCCTGGAATTCGTCAACAAATAACGTTCTCTCACCCATTCTTTCTCACATATATCAACACGAAAATGAGCTAAAACATTATTCTATTAAATATAAAGCATGTATAGTACATTTTTTTGAGAATGCAGCTCATTAAAAAAACGGTCTTATCTTAGTCATTGGGACTTTAAGGTTTCACTTCCTGATGTGAGAAGTGAAGTATTGATCAATTGAGACAAATTGCTTATGCTGAGAAACAGATCATTTCTTATTTCAGAATATTTGGTACAAACAAAAAAGAAGTGGTTCGCATCTTCTTGGGGGCACCGCATCTACACACTGAGCTAGATAAAATATGAACCTTGCATAGATCTTGGTTGAGGAAAGAAGCTGTACATCTAAGTTGTGTTAGGATCACGTTTAACCTTCTAGGGCCATAGTAATAAAGTTTGGGAACTGAGATCTTATTTGATTGGCTGTTAAGACGAACCCAGTCAGCAACAAGACGTTGACCCAACGTTGGTACATGGTCGGCATGGTTGGTCGAACGTCGCAGTTGGCATGCCAACGTTCGCCCGACGTTGGGCAAACGTGAGCAACCCAACCGTTGGGTTGATATGGTTGGCCCAATGTTGGCACGACGTATGATTTTTGATGGTGAAATGTGTAGCCGATTAGCCAACGTTGGGATCTGACCATTGACCAACCGTCGGCCACGTATCGTCGGCCCGGCGTCGGTACTTGGTCGCACATTAACTTACTCCATTGTATGTCGATTTGATTTTTTTTTCATCAATACATTTATTTGATATTATGTCCCCCGCCCCCCTACACCCACACTATATTTATGCCTGAATTGTACATCTTTCATTTCCTTTATATGCACTTGTTACTTTTTTAACATCTATTATAGGTTTAATTTTATATCCACTTGGTGAATATAATCTCAGATAAATATTTGGCCGTCACTGCTGTAACGTAAATTTCTACCATCCCTCTTTGATAATATTTGATGTTGCATGCAATTTGATACTTCCTGTAGCTTTATAGACATCGTTTGCGCGCCACTTCTTTTGACATCCTGCGTAGAAGACGAAGAAAGACGAAGAAATGTAAGTGTTTACATTTTATGTTTTAAAGAAAAACTTTGTTGAAAAAAAATAACGAAAGTAATTGAAGGTGTCATACGGAAAAATCACTGTTAAAGAATAATTAAGAATTCCTATATATCAAGGATGCGTCTGAAATGATGATTTTTTTTAAACTTGCTGATAAAATGATTTAAATATTGCGTGTTTTGTGAGAATTCAGGACAAACCGTACTGGTTATATACAAGTATGGGGAACTCCCTTTTTGCATTTGAATGTTTTGTTTATCTGCGAAATAATACATTTTGTATATATACTGATTTTTTTCCCATGTTTTTTTTTCATTACCATGTAAATTTTTGCAGCTTCGGTCGATATCTCGCACAGTTATTTCCTTTGCAATTGCACATGTATACATACTAGAGTTATGAGGGAGTTTTTATTGATGAGAAATACAATTTAAGAAAAGCTATAGCAGGTTATTTTTATGTCGTTAAATTAATGTGAAATTAACCTCTGATCTTTTTATTATAGTTTTTGTCTACAAATTTGAAAAATACCATTTAGCTATAGATTGGTGTTTGTTATAATTATACTCTGTGTATTATCTAAATAACTATTACTTGAGAAGTTGCGTGAACAATTGATTAATTGTAACAGGAGCGGCCTGACCAATTTTCTCTTATCTATCGACATGTGTACTGGGTCAAACCGCATGAGTAACTTGACAAGTTGTACAATTTGTTAGTATTATAAATTAAATAACATACCGGCTTATTATACACAGTACTGGCTGGTGAATGCATAATAAATACATTTAAAATAACTACCGTCGCGGTATTATTTTTTTATTTCAGAAAGAAAAACTCGCATTCTCACATCAGACTCAATAAAATGTCTTACTGGACAGTTAAAAAAAGAGTTAAAAAAAAAAAAAAATATCACTGGAAGACAATTTGCCGGTTAACCCCAAGCCCCCCGCCGGTGCTGATGTAACACATGCTTCAAATTGTGATGATTCTAATACGGTTCTAATACATTCCCAAGTTACTGTCTCTCATCTAATTTAATTTTACACAAGTAAGAGAAATCGACTTCAAAACAGATATCAACTGAATTCATTTACAATTTGGTGAAACATTTGGACGCATTTATGAATCTATTCTTCAAAACGTATACTTATTTTGTTTGAAATTATTCCAGGTACAGTTCGCAGAAATATTCTAACAAGACAGGAAACGGATGACAGAATAGAAAATGTGATCAAAGACTGATTAAAATATGCTAGTGATCGGGAGGCAATCAACAGGAGCCGAACGTTCCTCATCAATAGACATTGACAATAATTGTTTTATCGAGAACTTTTATCTAACGGTTTTGCTGAAACGTATCATAATAGGTTTATGCTGGACAATTTTAATTTTGTATTCCCTGTTGGAATTTTTTGGAACAAGGAATAATTGTTTTGGTATTGCAGTATAGCTGATTAAATGTTTTAAAACTTAGGGTGTTTTTATCTAGCAGTTTTATGAAGCTATTGAATGTTGGCAGTAGAATATCGAAGAAATTGTTCAATATTTCTGATTGCGAACATTGACACATGACCTAAACAAATCACATACACTAGGACATAGGTACCTTTGTTATGATACTAAATCCAGAATCAGAGCTTAATACACATTCACGAAACGTGTGAAACACATCGAAACCGCACTAAAGAGGGAACTCATATGCATTGATACGGTTTAGTTAGGAAGACAAGGTTAGTTGAAATTTTAACCGACTGAAGCATGCGTCGTCTGTTCTGAAAGTACTAATGGTTCTTGTGTCTTGCTTGATTACCTAGTCTCCTTATGATTTATTATTTGAACTGAAACACGATTCGTCAATAGTAATTAAAATATTTGCATGCAAGTGATTGGTTTCTGTCTAATTTTCATAATGGAAAGTGTTTCAATTCCTTATTGCAAATCAATTAATTTATTGGGAAAAATATACAAATTTAGGTGAAATGTTCGCGACATACAGAAAAACAAAGTATCGGAATAACAGTATATTTTATTACTGTATATGGTATATATATATATATATATATATATATATATTAACAATTGATGTCTCTTAAGTATAGCCATAATCAAGGAGACTGTGACACATCACTTGGCATATGCTGTGAATCATAGTTTCTGTTGCGTCTACAATTTTTTTTCATACTACTGTTTGATGGGTATCACATGGGAGGTTATTGAACGTTTGACCAACGTGAACCACTGGTGGAATGTTATTGTAAATAGTCGAGGCTGGACGTTGGGCTGACGTTAGACACTGGTTGAACATGGTTGGCATATAGTAGATAATAGCTTAGGCTGACGTTAGGCCGACGTTGGATACTGGTGGGATTAGGTTGGCACATGGTTGTAAATAGTTTTGACTGACGTTGGACCGACGTTGGATAATGGTGGGATTGGGTTGGCATATGGTTGTAAACCGAACGTCTGGCCAACGTGGCGCCAATGAGCAACATTACGATGGGCCAACGTTGGATTCCGACGTCGGGCCAGCGATCCGAACGCCCGAAGACCAACGTCGGCCCAACGTAGTGTTGCTATCTGGGAATAGCGTTTTTGAATTTGGATAATGAATCTAATTTTCTGATTGCCATGTCAAATTTATTCCATTCTTTAACTGTGGAAGGAATAAATGACGAATTGGTTATAGAAAGTCTACAGAAAGGAACTATTAAATTATCACCATTTCGCAAAGAGTATATAGTAGTACTCTGAATAGTTGGGGGAACTAGATGACGCAAGTATTCAGGTGCCATTCCACATTGTATTTTAAAAATTAATTGGAGTTTTCTGCGATATCTCCGCTCTGATAGTGTTTCCCAACCTGTCTCAGCATATAAATACTCCGATTTTGTAAAAATGGGTAAACCTGTTACTATTCTGGCAGCGTCTAATTGACGTTTTTCTAATTTGTCTGAATAGCCAATTCCACAATTATCCCAGACTTCACAAGCGTATTCAAAAAGGGGGCGAATGTAGACTAAATACATTTTATCTAAGTTGGATCTATTTAGACTGAATCTTAATATCCGTAATATACCTAAATGTTTGGTTATATTTGTTATCATATTTTCTAAATGTTCATTCCATTTTGCATTTTGGGAGATGATAACTCCCAGATGCTTGTGACTAGTAGATAAAGGGATACTTTTGCCATTAAAAGAAAATTCGATGTTGTCTATGTTGCCGGTATTAGAGAAAAACAAGATTTCTGTTTTTTTCGGGATTGAATGACATTAGCCATTTGCTAGACCAGGCATTTAGTTCGAGTAGATCATGATTGATTACAGTTTTTATTTGATCAACACTTTGACTAGAATATCCGAGTGATGTGTCGTCAGCAAATAATCTACTCAACGATATAAGTTTTTCTCCTATATCATTTATGTATATTAGAAACATGAGGGGTCCCAATACCAACCCTTGGGGTACACCAGCTGAGACAGGTTCGAAACTTGACCAAGAGTTTTTATTAATTACTTTTTGTCTTCTTTTGAACAGATAGTTTTCGAAACATTTTATCAAATTCCCTTGAATTCCGTATGAATTCATTTTGTGAATAAGACCTTTGTGCCAAACCTTGTCGAAAGCTTTAGAAAAATCGGAAAAGAGGAAGCAGCTACATTCTTTTTTTCTAGAGAGTTTAAGATCGAATTGTATAGTTCTAATAGTTGATGGACAGTGGAATGTTTTGGCAAAAAACCCCCATTGGTATTTATATTTGAGACTGTTGTTAAACTATTCGTTCCATTAATTTACCTACACAGCTTATTAAAGATATCGGGCGATAATTGGATGGTAGGGATGTGTCACCCTTTTTGAAAATTGCAATAACATGGGCATTCTTCCAATTAGAAGGATATTTGCTCTGTTGTAAAGATTTATTAAATATTATTAGAAGGGGCTTTGCAATTTTCTCAGGAGAAATTTTAAGCATTTTATGACTTATTTTGTCTGGTCTTGTTGCTTTGTTTGAGTCAAGAATTTGAATAACATCAATAATTTCGTTCTCTGTTATATGTATTACGTGAATAATATTATTTGTTTTTGAGTCAAATTGTGGGAGAGTAACATTTTTTCGTCCAGTTTTGATATTGAGCTAAAATATTTATTCAATAACTCGCATTTGTCCGAATCGTCATAAGCAGTATCATCAATATTTTGATCATTAATTGAATTCCGGAGTGGGGGTATACAATAATTTCCTTTGTTAGATTTGATTAACATCTTCATTATTTTTCAATACATTTTGGGGTTTGAAGAGTTATTTAATACAAAGTTGTCTAAATTATTTTCAATTTTTTTTACATATTATTTACCTTATTTCTTTGTTGTTTTATATTTAATAATGTTGTTATCGTTTTGAGATTTTACTAATTTTTTCCCAAGCCGATCACGTATGAGGATTTCTTTTCGTATTTCGTTACTGAACCATGGTTTTTGAAGGGATACATGCACTTGAGATTTGAAGGAAAATTTTTGAAAATTCTTCACACATATCATCTACATCATTAAAATTACCGTACAAAGTTTTTCATTCCAATTTATATCAGTTAGCATCTGATTAAATCTAACAAAATCAGTTTGGTTATATAACCAGATATCTCGTGTAAATGATTTCGATGTAGCTTTTGGGCATTTGATGAATGCAATTGTTGCATCGTAGTCACTTATAAGTCTTGATATTTTAAGTACATCAGAATAATTACAGTTCAAAGTATCGCTTAGAATAATGGGGTCTAATAAAGTACTAGTATTACCACTTATCTTGGTAGGTTTATCAATCACATTCTTAAGATTAAAAATATTCACAAGGTCAATAAGTTTGTTGTTATTTGAACACAATAGATTTGAATTCAGATCGCCCGTGATAATGATGTTTTCATTTACCTGAAGGGCCAACCCTATCGCGTATGTTAATCGTGTCCAGTAATCAATATCTGTACACGGAGATCTATATGTGTTACATAATAAAAAAGATTGACCTTTAGATCGTATTTCAACCCAGATAGTTTCGTCATTGGTAAAAGTATTATATGTCATTATCTACAGATATGTTGTATAATTCCTGTCACAATTCATCACTCCACATATCTACGACTTAACTATTCTACATTATATAATAGATAATTTTATACATTTGCATATCATAAACATTATAAAATATTGGTAATACAGTTTTAGATACACAAAAGAAAATCACTTTACACACATACACATTATCACCAAACATTAAAAAAAATGTAATAATAGAAAAATAAAAAATAAAAAATAATAATAATAACTTCATATATGGATGATACACAATTATCATTTATTTTGCTCGCGTATTTATTATTATCGATATCTCGAATACAATGAACATATTTGGATACATGACCATGATAATTATTAATTTCCAGGAGATTTTCATCATTTTACAATTTAATTTTTGATATTTCGTACACTGAGAGAAAAAAAAAGAAAAAAAAGCTTGTTATTAATCGGTTGAATATAACATGTACATTTTTGTAAATAGATTTGAAGATATGGAAATTAATTCCGACATAGGAGGCGGGGCGTTGTTTGGGTGGGGGGGGGGGGGGGGTAAAAAACTGATCCAAGAGGGTGGGGTAGAGATAAATGACCCCTTTATATATCTGTTCGGGTGTAAATACACAACACATAGTAACCACTTGAATATTAATTAGTTTTCGTACATACCAAATTTAGCAATTTTCAGCAATATTATAGCGAATACAAGTTAAATTTCAATAATAATGATGAGGTCCGCTTTGTTCAAGAACAACACGCTGAGCTTTTAATAGTGCTAGCTCACTGAAACAACAGTCCGCGGGCAGACATATCGGTCCACTCGAACACTTTATTCTGATCCCGAGCCAACCAGTTTTTGCTCTTTCTCCTTAATGCTGCGTGCTTAGCGGAGAAGCAACGCATACCAATTTCATAGTCTTTGGGTTGACCCGACCTGAGCTCGATCCTACGATCTACCACACTCGAGTCGAGCACTCTAACCATTTCGCCACCGCTGCGGTTCATATTAATAAAGATAAAATTACTGCAGTTTAAATAGATTTCTGAACAACTGACTTATTTAAATGAGAATATATGACAATAATGTTATCTTTTTGACAAAAAAAACAACAACATAAAATACCTGATAATAATTTCTTCTGACGAAATATCACCAATTCGGGAATATTGCAGACGGGGAATGTAAATGTTCACGGGATTGTTGTAGTGTTACCATTATGCTTTAAAATCAAACTATGGCAGTTTAATCCTACATAATATATAAATAAAAATGTAGTTCAGATCAACATTTAATTTTTTTAAGTCTGAAAATAAGGTATGCTTGACACCAAGAGAATTGTATTGTACTTTTGTTTTGTTTTTCTTTGTATTTTTGTTGCCATTTTCTAGGGGTTTTCCATTTTTGATTGCCCCTTCGGTATTCTCTGATGTTTATTTAGTCTTTCTCAATTTTTGCTATGTTGTTTATCTCTCTGTATTAATCGAATATTTGCGATATCGTGTCTTTGCCTTTGTTTACCTTTTGCATAACGCATGTGTTCTCATATGTGTGCACATTTAGTCATAAAGAGCAACAACTTTACCCAAAAGATACCATGTCCGTCATCTCAGAGCAATCGCCAACAACTCATATAGAGGAAGAACGAAAGTAGCACGATGGTTGCCTTAGTGGAGCAGGCATTGATTACGTTTCAATAGCACCTGGGTTCACCCATGGGTTTTGAGGGGTTCGTGTTGTTCAATCTTTAGTCGTCTGTGTAGTGTAGATCATTTTTTGTACTTTCTGTCCTTTTGCTTGTGGCTATTGTATTGTCTGTCTTCTTATTTACGGCTTCTGATTACCTTTTGGTATCTTCAAACTTTGCGTAATCAGCATCGTGCTTCAACATAACCAAGAGGAATTATTGGTTCAGTAGCTTCGTTGTTAGCAGCAACCCTCTATCAAGGAAATCATGATAGGAACCACAAGCTCTTGAATATAGTATCAACTGGGATATATATACTCCATATGTAGGTGCTGCTCGAAAGTTGCTACAAATAAATGGAGAGATCACAATGGGAAAATTGAAATCATCTCTTTTGTCGTAAGGTTTCGTTCTGAACCTCCCCTCACTATCAATTTCCAGGTGTATGTCAAGGTATGAAGCAGACCTATATGTGTCTGTGCTATGATATCCTTTATTTAAGATGATAAATGTGATAGATGCGATCAACGAAATCACCAAACCTAGAATTATTTAGTGAAAGGACATCATCTATATAGCGGAATGTGAAATTAAAGGATCGGGCTAGTTCCTTTTCGTCTTTCTTCGGAAGCCCCTGTATGGAATCTGCCTCATACAAATAAAGGAACACGCTGGCCAGAAAACGAGCACAGTTTGTACCCATGGATATGCCGACTGCCTGTTGCAGAACACGTCCACCATACATACCAAATATGTTGTCAATCAAAACCTCGAGCATGTCGATGATGTCAGCTTCAGAAAACTTTTGGCAGAATTAGAGTTGGTTTTTAACAAAATATGATCTGTCCATTCCTACCACAATGTATTTGTATCTACGTTGGCCATTCCTTTTTATGAAACACAGTTGGACCAACTCCTTTAATCTGTCTTTCAGGTGAGAGTGAGGAATAGTTGTGTAGAGGGTAGAGAACTCAAATATTTTAAGACTATTGCAGGAGTAGTGAGGTTGTGTTGCTCGATCATTTGTTTCCTGTGCAGTGTTATGTTGATCATTGTTTAACATTTTAATGTTTATTTTGATAAATGTATTGTCTGCGCTTCGATTTACGGCTTCTCGTTCTCGTTCTCCTAAAAGACCAGTTGTGAAGTCTTTAGTTTGAAATGACCCTGGGTGGTACCTTTTTTTTAATCATGATCAACCTGTGCCGCAGATTTATAAAAATGGAAATGCAGTTTTAATAAACAAGCAAATAAATCTAGCCGAGATAGTATTGTTCAACAACACAAGATAACCTACATTTTATGTGTGGTACATGTAAACTAAATCATGTAGTGACGTGTAAATCATATATAAAATCAAAATACCACCATTATGAATAAAAACCAGAGATCATGTGGTAGCTTGAATTGAAGGGAATCTGAGCGAGTTGTTTTTAAGTCTTTGGTCGAAGGAGATTTAGATATCAAGATTTGACTTCGATCTCATTACCACGCTATAGATTGTTCTGCAGGCTAAAAATGAGAAAGTAATCAAGAATGGACAATCCAGAGACAGAGACAACATTATGAACATAATACATATTAAGAAGACTAAACAATAAAAAAATTAAATAAACAAAAAACGGAGACAACAACGAAAAAGTGTGGTAACACGTGTGCTTGCGACGGAAACCACTTATTGCCAGGGCTGGTCTTAGGAGGTGCGGTGACCAATTGTTCTCGGTGAACCCTGCAGTGTGTTGTTTTGTGTACTTAAACAGTTGAGAGTAGATAACTGGATTGCTCTTCCAGTTGTCCCAAGGAAGATGAGTGGAGAGTAACTGGGGCTTGACCAGCTGTTTGTCACAGACGATGCACGAGTCCACACAGACGAAGAAAAACAAAACAAAATACACAATATGCGCTGGACACCACTATACGACAGCAAACACAAATAACGTAAATAAGACATGAGCCCTCCAACAAACAACTGGAGGTAAAGACGAAACGAACATCGTTTTATATGGAGAAATCATAACGGACATCACAACACGGAACTCAGAACGTATAGACACATACTAGGACATCACACAAAAAACCAAAAAAATGAACCAGGGTGAACTCATCTGTCCGCGAAGGAGAGGCATTTCCTGCTTCTTATAAGACACCCGCATTGTTACTCATACATGATAGACTCAAATCGGCGTCCACTTACGTCATTATGCCTAATCACGGTCCAATTTAAGGGTATTCTCAAATCGGCGTCCTTTCCAAATTCTGTTCTTATTAATTTTTTTTAGCATTTTTTCACTCTTTAATATCATCAATATAGTCTCATATATCGAAATAATTTCCAATGATTTCTCAAATTACAGTAAATTGGATCCGAATAAATAAAATAAGATTTTATCTACAGTAACTATGAAAAATACATAGACATTATTCTGATTTATCTCCATTTATTATATACAACTTTACTGCAATGTACGGAATATCCGCACAGATTGTTTCTGTATTTAGACCTTTGCTTGCTCCATTTTGTCTTCCTTTTTTGTCATCACGAATCGTTCTTCTGGAATCTGTCGCTTCTCCATCATTGCTTCAAAAACCTGAACTAACGGCTGTGACGTCATTGGGCGCCAATTTAAGAATGTGAAAAGGGACATATATCTGAGGTACAGATGTCTGTTAAGTAGGAATCGGACATGGATTTGAGGATTGGACGTCGATTAGAGACTGGATGTTGATCTGAGTCTTACATATATATATATCACGGATGCCCTCGCTTCTAGCTAAAGTAAACGGGAGCGAAATACAATTTGTTGAATATAAGAGGCATGGTGTGTAAAGTTGTGGCTTCAAAAACATCGTGCAAACATCTAAAAAATACTTGGTAAGTGGAAACTGCAGTACAGCATAAAAACCAAAAATGCTCCATATTTCAAATAAATAATGGGCATAACACTTGAACTATCACATGTATAATAGTCAACATTCGAACACGAGAAAGGTGTCAAGGTCAACATTGACTTGTTATTTATGGTACTTGGTGTAATCTGAAAGCATGATGCCCAGTGAAAAAAAGGCAGCGGGACATAAGCATGTTTTCGCCACTATTTATTTACATTAACGTTCCTATTTAAGCTTTAGGCAATGCCGACTTGATGACAGGGGATTAAGGTCGATGACTTCCGATGACACTTTTTGGTGCAATACCCACCAGAAATGTTTAGAATTTCACACACCTACCCACGTCGGTATTTCCTTCATATATGTTATAAATCTTCGTCCGTTCCTTCTCAATAAGCTTGACAATAAAGATCCATAGACCACATCGAAAGATAATATGTGCTATTGCAGATGGCGGCCGTTATTAAAATAAGCTTAACATCTTGGAAGTGATGGTCTCATCGATAAACTAAATCGAAAGGTCATATGAATTATTGAAGATGGCAGTTGTTGCTAATAACAACTTGATGGAAGTGACGGTAAACATCAATAAACCAAACCGAAAGATAACGTGAGCTAGTGAAGACGGCGGGTGTCATTACAAATAGCAGAACACTTGTTGGAATTGACGGTAAGCATCCATAAACCAAGCTTTATTTGGTTTGGAATGAATTTATTTGACAATTTAGATTTTTAACTCTTCAATAATTGGTAATTATTGTTTGGCTTCCAAGCTGTTTGTGGGTCAAGAAATCATTAAGCAAGTTAAGCATACATGTATGAGCAAGTTACATACATAGATATTTATTATGATTAAGGAAGGACAGTCGTGATCGCATGGTAGTTAGATTTACAACTACTTGTGCAATCAGTGAGTTGTTAGTTCGATACAGCATTAGGTGATAAAGACTGCCAATGGCTTACGTCATGTCAGTGGTTTTCTGCAGGTTCTCCGGTTTCCTCCAACAATAAAACTGACATCTACGATATATCTGAAATATTGTGGAAAGTGGGATTAAACAGCATAACTCATAACCCGTATTATAATTAATGACATGAATTTGGCATAAAGTTGGATAAATAATATTAATAAGTCACATCTATTTCTTGATCTGCTTTAATGGAAAATAATGTTCTGATTTTCTTCTACTGTTTCCTTGTAACATCAAACAGAAATGCAGTACTATTGTAATTTACAACTAATAACCTATTGGTAGATCTGTCATAATCCACGACACGTGGTTTTTTCAAACCATCTTTGGAAGACAATAGTTGTCTATGACGTTTCCCATCAGGGGAGATAACCACGATGTTGTTTGAATCATAACCGACGACATACACATTCCCATCATTGTCTACAGAGATACCAAGTGGATACTGTAGAAGACGTTCATCTTTGAATTCCCATTGTGTTGTACCATGTAAATCACAATATGTCACGGTATGTGTGTCAGTGTTTGTGTAGTAAAGATTGTCTCCAGATGTAGCTACGTAATAAACTCCTGACATATTTCTGTTGATAATATCACTTACAGTTTTATCACTAAGATTTAACATCTTTAGTCCATTATTCTCTGCACAGTAGTATATTGCTTTACCTCTAACAGCCATGCCATAAATATGCGTATCTATGAAGATGGTTGTCATGACTTCCTCACCTTCTAAGTGTATTATAGTTAAACATCTACTATCTCCAACGCCAGATGACACAGCAACGCTATTGATATCTTTAATACAAATTGTATCATAGGCATATAATCCTGTTCTATCTTTACTTATCTGGAATAATTCAGCTCCTTCTTTGTTGATAAAGCTGACAGTATCCGTACTGTAAGAGGACAATGCAATTCCACCATCTGACAGTAAAGAACATCCTGTGATACCTATCCCCTTAATGTTTATCTTTTGTGTCAGTTTCAGTTGTATATTCTGAACTGACATAGATGGTGATAGGTCACTTACCATCATCTGAGCTTGCTTATATTGTTTTCGAGCAAAGGTCATATCACATGGTTTTGATTCAACAACTACTTCGCCAAGCTTTTTAATGCTAGTTGTTATAGTCCTCAGATCGGTGTCTATCTTGCATGATAGGTTTGCTTTATTTAATCTATCACCGTTAAGAAGTGACTGTAAACACATGTCGTTGGTTTCTACGTCTTTCTCTATTTGCTTCACGGCTATAAATGTTTGTAAGTCTGATGCATACCTTTTTATGTTAACCATATTTGTCTGGTATTCGCACAGTTCTTTCTGTTTCTTGTCTAAAGATACCAGTAGTTCATGTGTTTCTTCTGTGTCTTGTTTTACTGCTTCAGTAATTTCCTTCATCAGATCCTCTTGTAACTTGTCAAGATGATTGTTGATTTGTGTCCTCAATTCCTGTATTTCGTTCTCGATTATTCGTTTCTGTTCTTTAACAGCACTTGAGTTGGTCCCTCTGTTTTGTCTCATTTTACTAATAGTTTCAATCATTTCTTATTTGGATTTGTTTGAGATTTTGGTGATTTGTCATTTAAATAAAAATTATCCATGGTATTGAGGTCTAGGATGAAAACAATAGATATTATCTAAAAAGCAATAACCCTTGTATTACGAAGAGACGGACGATGAGGCCGTAATGCACAATTGTACATGACAAATGTGTCACCACAGAAAATCTTTGTTAGAACAATAATTTGACGTAGTAAACAGGGAGTTAGAAATGTTATCATGGTGATTCTGAAAAATCATATGAATTATTGATGGTGGCGACTGTTACTAAATAAAGCTGCACAATTCCTGGAAGTGCTGGTAACCATCGATAAACAAGCAAAAAACGCATGTATAATATATAAGCTTCATTTGATTCTGAGCATAGTTTCTTCTTGTTGGCATTTTGTATTTCGAACTCTTCAATGATTGGTTATTATATTTTGGCTTTCAAATTATTTGTGGGTTCAGCAATCATTGAACAAGTCAATGTTCATCTGGTGTCTAGAACCCCTTAACAAGTTAAATACAGAAATGTACGTCTAGTGCTTAGAGCTGATGAACAAATTAAACATAGATATGTACATTTATATTGTAATATTTTATATGTTTATTGTAATTAAATGACATTCGTGATCGTATGGTAGTTAGATTTACAACTACTTCTTCAATTAGAATCTATCACCACTAAAGTTTGTGAGTTCGACTTCCTCTCATGACGAGTGTACTCGATGCAACATTATGTCATAGTTCGTCACTGACTTCCGACAGCTCGGTGGTTTTTCCCGGGTACTCCGGTTTCTTCCACCAATAAAATTTACTGCCACTATTTAGCTGAAATATTGTTGAAAGAAGTGGCAATACACACCATAGCCAATACTATAATCAATTACATGAACTTGATACAAAGTTGAATAGATAATGTTAATAAGAAACCTTTATTTATTTAAAATAAAATAAATTCTTCTACTGTCCCCTTGTAACATCAAACAGAAAAGCAGTAGTGTTATTATTTACAACTAATAACCTATTGGTAGACTTGTCATACTCAAGTACACGTGGTTTTTTCAAACCATCCTTGGAAGACAATAGTTGTCTATGACGTTGGCCATCAGGGGAGATAATCACGACGTTGTTTGAACTATAACCGACGACATACACATTCCCATCATTGTCTACAGAGATACCAAGTGGATACTGTAGAACACGTTATCTTTGAATTCCCATTGGGTTGTACCATGTAAATCACAACATGTCACGGTATGTGTGTTATAGTCTGTGTAGTAAAGTTTGTCTCCAGCCGTAGCTACGTAATACACTCCGGAGATATAACTGCTGATGATATCACTTACAGTTCTATCACTAAGACTTAACATCTTTAGTCCATTATTCTCTGCACAGTAGTATATTGCTTTACCTCTAACAGCCATGCCATAAATGACCGTATTCATAGAGATAGTTGTCGTGACTTTCTGACATTCTCTATCTATTATAGTTATACATCTACTATCTCCACCGCCAGATGATACAGCAATCCTATTGGTATCCTTAATACAAACTGTATCATAAGCATAGGATCCTGTTTTATCGGTACTTATCTGAAATAATTCAGCTCCTTCTTTGTCAATAAAGCTGACAGCATCCGTACTGTAAGAGGACAATACCATTGTACCGTCTGGCAGCAAAGAACATCCTGTGATACCTATCCCCTTAATGTTTATCTTTTGTGTCAATTTCAGCTGTATCTTGTCAACAGGCATAGGTGGTGATATATCAGCTACCATCATCTGGGCTTGTTTATCTTTTTTTCTAGCAAAGGTCATCTCGCAAGGTTTTGATTCAACAACTACTTCGGCAAATTTGTTAATGCTGGTTGTTATAGTCTTCAGATCGGTGTCTGTCTTGCATGATAGGTTTGCTTGATTTAAGCTATCACCGTTAAGAAGTGACTGTAAACACATGTCGTTGGTTTCTACGTCTTTCTCTATTTGTTTCATAGCTATAAATGTTTGTAAGTTTGATGCATACCTTTTTATGTTAACCATATTTGTCTGGTATTCGGTCAGCTCTTTCTGTTTCTCGTCTAAAGATACAAGTAGTTCACGTGTTTCGTCGGTTACTTGTATTTCTGCTTCATTCAATTCCGACATCAGATTTTCCTGTAACTTGTCAAGATGAGTGTTGATTTTTGTCCTCAGTTCCTGTATTTCATTCTCAATTAGTCGTTTCTGTTCTTTAACACCACTGGAGTTGGTCTCTCTATTTTGTCTAATTTTACCAATAATTTCAATCATTTCTTTAATCAAATACTCAATGTCAGTGAACATAGTTGATGTCTTCACGTTCTTTATTATTTTTTCCATGATAGTTGCATTCTTACAGTCCCCATGATTTTCCACGATACAAATTCTACAACACGGACACTCATGTTCTTTACAGTATAAACTGAACTGTTCGTGGTGTTCGTCGCAATGTTCTTTAATTTCCAACACATACGACGGCCATTTCATATACTCCTCTATAGGTATCGTGGTATGATTTCGGGAAAGTTTCACTAAACTGTGATGCTCTATGCATTCTGTACACAGGCCTTCTTCGCATTGTGGACACCAAACCTCTGATGGTTTGGAAATATGGCGGATATCACATATACCACAGAAAGAATGAGATTTTGACATGATGTTGATATCCTGTAATATATTAGAAATACTAAGATGGAAATCAACATTTATTAATTGTCACTTTGGTTTTTGTACACCACTTTAATTAATTGATCAAAATCAGATTTACTTTTTAATTAACACTCCATTTTCTAGTGCTGTCTTATTTGACACCGAAGATACAATCGGAAATGAAAAAATACCACACCGAGAGAACAATTCTATATTCCAATTCGAAATTTGAAAATTATATTTGTGGGTTATAGTGCAGTTTGCAAAAATATTATTATGTAATCATGCCATCAACACAAAGTGAGAAACACATATTGCCACCACTGATATCGTGTGCACAATCCTAATGACAAATATTGTGTGTGTGTTGCCACACTGTGTATTAGATAATTAACTTATTAATCCTAAATCCGGCTTAGTAACTAGAGTAACACGACGGGTATCACTAGTAGAACAGGAACTGATTACCCTTCTTGAAATCATCCGAGTTCACCAGCAGTTTTTTGTGGATTCGCGTTGCGCAATCTTTTGCTTTCCGTGTGGTGCTTTGTAGATCGATGTTTGCTCCTTTGTCCGTTTTCTTTTGGTCATTGTGTTGTCTGTCCATCTTCGATTTATGGATTCTGATTACGCCTTTGGTATTTTCAAATTATTTTTGTGTTTTCCCTAAATAAATGCAGCATGGCACAGGTAATATGCCTTCTATTTCAAGCATCATGCTGACCCTGCATAGGAAGTGTCTATGTCGTTGTCTAATTGTGGCATTGTAGCATTTTTTCAGTAAAAATAACTCGTTCGCTATAACAGTATTGAATTAATATAAATCATTTCAACATTGATAACATCTAACAAATGCTAAAATATACCGTTCTACGCTTTTCATTTGCTTTGACATCTCAGTTCATAAAATGAAGCATAATTTGTCATTTAATTGTATAAATGTCCTGCCTCATTGAGGAAAACACAAATGTAAAAGCAAGCAAGTAACCCTTTGTATATGGCAGGATAGAGGAAAATATACACATTTATAATTCCTGATCCTCGCCCTAGTCCACTCCATATTTTAGTGTGTGAGATAATCAAGCACCAAGAAGATTTGTTCATGGCCTTAGGCAAATTACATATTAAATACAACCATTTACAATAATTATATATTGTCACCCCTGTTTCGTGCTTGCTTATATATACTAATTTTTTGTTGGGGGGGGGGGGGAGGGGGGGGTACACACATACTTATCTACGAGTGGGATGGAGATAATTAACCCATTTCTATATCTGTTCGGGTGTAAATACAACCATAGAGAGGAACCGGTTCAATATTAACTGTACGGTTGAATATCCAGTTTTATAATAACCAATGTGTGTGAAGTATGTGTTGTCTACTGAAGCTACGAGGTCATATTAATATAAATAGATTTACTGCAGTTTAAATATATTTCTAAACACCTGACTTATTTCAATGAGAAAATATGACAATTATGATATATGTTTGACATAATACACCATACATTACCTACGTGAAAATAATGTCTTCTAACGAAATATCACCAAATCAGGAAATGTGTTGAAGAGGGAGTGAAATGGTCACGTGATTTTATGCAGTGTTAACTTATAATTATACTGAATAACCAAAATGTGGCAGCTTAATCATATATAATAAATAGATACAAACGCATTTCAAGATTAACCTTTAAATTATTAAGTCTGAAAACTAGGTATGCTGGGTACGAAAAGAATGTAGTTCTCCCATTAAGTATTATTATAATAAAAACGCAGATGTCAAATTTTATAGACACGACGCGTTTATTGGAAAAACCTTCATCAGGTACTCTCGAAGCCAAATAATATAAAAGTCTTTTGAAAGCAAGAAAACAAAAAAAGGGCTATAACAGGGTAGGTAAAATCCGCTAAGGTGACCAATGTGTAAGAGAGGAAAACGTTAGATTTAATAATAATTACATGATTTAGGAACTATAAACTTCAATAAAAAATATATCTAATAAATCATGTCAGGCCAGAAACACTTAATACTGGGTGACTGATTCCCTTCAGGGACGGGATTTTTGTCAGTTTTCTTTTGATCATTGCGTTGTCTGTCTTTCTTCGATTTACTGCATCCTATTACCCCTTTGGTATCTTCAAACCTGTCTGAAATGATTTACACTCGCTCTATTTTTATGTTACGCGTAGTAAAATGTGTTTTGCATGTCTCTATGATTAGCTACACATGATTAATTGATGTGAAAAAATGATAAAAATATCCCACTGTCGATACCATTCAAAATTTAATAGAAAAATTACAGTAAGAGGCACTCATTAATAGGAAGAACGAGTGTAGCACGACGGATGCCCGAGTGGAGCAGGAAATGATTACATTCTCCGAGGACTCGGGTTCAGCTACGGTTTTTTAGGTTCGTGTTGCTCAATCTTTAGTTTGAAATGTTTTGCATAGATCATTGTTTGTCCTTTAATTCCAATAGAAAAATAATAGTAAGAGGCACACTCCATAAACCTATCACATATATACATGACCAGACAGCTCACTTTACTTTTCATGAATGATACAGACATATCAATGAAGAGTGGCGGGTTTAAGCTAGTTCTCTAGGAATGAGTGATTGTAGTTTAGCACAAGGTACATTTCAAAATCAAATAGAAAAATTAAAGTAAGAGGCACACTCGATATACCTATCACATATATACATGACCTAACCACTCATTGTCCTGGCATGGTACAAACACTTCAATGACAATTTGGGATTAAGCTAGTTCTATTGGAGTGAGTAATTGTAGCTTAGCACAAGGTGAACAATATATCAACTCTATACCATGATGAGAATGAACAAGTTTTTTTATGAGACGATGATGATATCTGTTTTGTCCCAGACCAACACGCTGAGTTTGATTTCTATCGCGCTAGTTCCTTAGAGCAACATCATACATGTATATCCATGAAAGATAAACATGCCACTCTACTTGGACTAATTATCCTGACTCTGTATGTAGCGAACAATAATTATGTCAATGCATTTTGACTGCTCAAATAGAACCAGTGCAGGATAAATATAAGTATATGACTTTTAGGTCTGTTTATTTGAAAACAGTTCACTATATAACTGAAATAATGTTGAAAGTGAGTTAAACACCATAACCCTAGTCCAAATGATAAATAAAACATGGGTACCCAACAATCCTAATAATCGAATGGGGAGGGGCACATTTAAATAGATAAAATCAAATTATAGAAGATCTAGTCAATAAAGAGATATCAGAGATAGTATTGTTTTAACAACACAAGATAACCTACTTGTTTATGTGAACTACATCACGTAGTGAAAATCAAAATACTAAGACAGGTCATCAATATGTACCGACTCTCTTTGTAGATAATAAGGATACAGAGGATCGCTCCATGTAAACTGTTGACACCATAACATTATAAAGATATGGATAAACACACGTTACGATGAAATAATAAAGTGAGCTATCCAGGTGTTACGGCGTTCTATATATGCAGCCCCCTCAAACGGAGCCACCCTCTCACTCGTCAGCTGACGTATTGAATATTTTTTAGTCTTGATATATTTTAGAAAATTTTAACTAGCTTGAGGTGAGCGTATTTACGCTCCTGCATGTGAACTATCTGGTTGAAACGGCGACTTGATTATCGTTTTCTACAAAGAGAAATATGAATCAACAGCTTTCACATCCAGAGCTCTAAGTTCAACCTGTTTTTACGATGTGTGTTACTTGTCTTCAATTGTTAATGCTTGTTTACGTTGATAATTGCATACTTTCTTAGTCTTTTTCTTTTTTAGCTCACCTGACCAAAGGTCGTCATCCGTCCTTCTGTCCGTCCGTCGGTCGTACTTTAACATTTTAATCTTCTCCTCAGAAACCGCTGGGCCAATTGCAACAAAACTTTGGTGGAATGGTGCTTGGATGGACCCTTCCATAATTGTGTCCTGTGATCCCGACTTCCAACTAAGATGGCCACGAAGCTAAAAATAGAAAAAAGGGGGATGAAATTTTAATTGTCCATTGCTGATTTAGTATAAGTGAAAATGAGCTCAAATGTAAACCGTAGCTACATGGCAAGGAGTACTTTAACATATATTCCGGATTTGTCTGTGAAATTTCCTTTTCAGCCGATTTATACCGATTATGCAAATTAGGCATATTTTGATAAAAGATCACATTTAAATCTTCTCCTCTGAAACCGCAGAACCAAATTAAACAAACCTGACAGGGATGGTCCCTGGGTGGGTCTCTTTTAAAATTGTGTCCGACAGCCCCACCCTCCATTCAAGATGGCTGCTGTTACTAAAAATAGAAATGTTTTCAATTGTCCATTGCTGCTTTAGTATCAGACAAAATGAGCGCAAATTTTAACTGCACCTATATGGGAAGGAGTAGTTTAACATATATTCCGTTTTTTTCTGTGAAATTTTTCTTTCAGCCGATTGATACCGATTATGCAAATTAGACATATTTTGATAAAAGATCACATTTAAATCTTCTCCTCTGAAACCGCAGAACCAAATTAAACCAAACCTGACAGGGATGGTCCCTGAGTGGGTCTCTTTCAAAACTGTGTCGGACAGCCCCACCCTCCATTAAAAATGGCTGCTGTTACTAAAAATAGAAATGTTTTTAATTGACCATTGCTGCTATAGTATCAGTCAAAATGAGCTCAAATTTTAACTGCAGCAATATGGGAAGGAGTAGTTTAACATATATTCCGGTTTTTGTCTGTGCATTTTTTCTGTCAACCAATTTATACCGATTATGCAAATTAGGCATATTTTGAAATAGAAAAAAAGGAGGGATGAAATTTTAATTGTCCATTGCTGCTTTAGTATAAGTCAAAATGAGCTCAAATTTTATCAGCAGCTACATGGCAAAGAGTAGCTTAACATACTTCCGGCTTTTCTGTGAAATTTTTCTTTCAGCCGATTTATGCGAGTATGCAAATTAGGCATATTTTGATTAAAGATCACATTTAAATCCTCTCCTCTGAAACCGCTTAACCAAATCAAACCAAACCTGGCAGGGATGGTCCCTATGTGGGTCCCTTTCAAAATTGTGTCCGACATCAACATTTCTTCAATTGTCCATTGCTGCTTTAGTATAAAGCAAAATGAGCTTAAATTTTAACTGCAGCTACATGGCAATGAGTAGTTTAACATATATTCTGGGTTTTTTCTTTGAGATTTTTTCAGCCAGTTTATTCCATTTAGGAATATTATGAGATAAAAATCACATCTAAATCTTTTGCTCAGAAACTTGAGTTGAAATGATCTTTGGGTGGCCCACTTTCAAAATTATGTGTAACCACCCCATTTTCTATTAACTTTAGATCTCAAATTGAAAACCAGGTGAGCGATTACAGGCTCCTGTGAGCCTTTAGTTGCCATGTTGTATGACTCTCTGTA
Source organism: Bathymodiolus brooksi (assembly GCA_963680875.1). NCBI lineage: Eukaryota > Metazoa > Mollusca > Bivalvia > Mytilida > Modiolidae > Bathymodiolus > Bathymodiolus brooksi. The sequence goes on from OY804586.1 coordinate 27,524,219, forward strand.
TTCATTAAAGATTTGTTTTATCGCTCATTTGTATCTGCTGGTTGTGTATCCTTTGAATAACAGATGTGTTCTAATTTGTGAGCACATTTAGACAGAAAGAGTAACAATTCTACCTCAAAGTTCATTTTGTCTGATTGTGTATTGCTGACAATTCATACAGAGAAAGAACGAGTGTAACACGACGGATGTCTCCGTGGAGCAGGAAATGACACATGGGTTCACCCCCTGTTTTTGTGGGGTTCGCATTGCTCAATCTCTACTTTGGAAGTTTTTGTAGATAATTATTGCTCCCATTGTATTTTGTCTTGTAGTAATTGTATTGTATGTCCTTCGATTTCCGGCATCTGATTACCCTTTTGGTATCTTCAAACTTTGCGTAATCAATATTGTGCTCTGTGATGATGGATTGGTGTCAAACAAAAGTCACAATAATACTGTAAATAATACACAAAGGAGTACAAACACAATGACGCACATGATGCTATTTTCAGTAAAAGAAAGTCTGATTCCTTAAAACGGAAGTACATTTAGTTATAAAGGGCGATACTTCTAGCTTAAGACCTCGCATAGATAACATGTACATCTAATTTTGTTGATAAGTACTGTATGGCACGTTGTATTTAAGTCGAATGTCGAGTGTCAGATTAGTGAATGATTGATTGTTGCTTAACGTCAAGTAAATAATTTCTCAAATAAATCCTACCCACAACAATTGTCATTTTAAAGAGATGCCTTTCTAGTATTAGACCAACACGTTACCATACAACACAATGTAAGGATCAAGAGAAAACATTGTACGAGGGGATTTTTAACTCTTTATGCGTAAAACTTACTACACAATGTACAGATCTAGAGAAAAAAAAACTGGATGAGGCGTTATCTGTAGACCAATTCCACTCTTCGCCTGTATCTATGGTGGTACGAACAACTAATATCAAAACTTGATTTGGTATGTGGAGCAAGTACTAAAATTATGTCGATTGATTAGCAGATGAGACTCTCAGGTATGCGAAATTGTGGTTTCAAAATCATTCTGCGAAAATTTAAAAATATTTGGCAAGTGAAAACTGCAGTTCAGCCTAAAAATTACAAATTTTCCGTATTTCAAAAAAATAAGGGACATAACACTTGAACTATCACAGTTTTGGACAAGTTAAGTTATTATTCATGGATCTCTGTAATAACAACGTAGATATCAAATTTAGTGCGCACGAATTCGTTTTGGAATAATCCTCTCCATGTACATTCACATCCAAAAGACTGAGAATCCACGCATTTTAGAAACCTTTGAAAACAAGAAATCTAAATCTCTAATACGAGTTCTCATGAATGATTTATATTTTCTGCCAAATCTATGAGAGTATTAACCTCGATATTCTCTAGTTTTACCATTTCCTAGAATATTATTGTCGGATTTCATTAATGTTTCAAAGATTTTTGCTTCAAACTTATGGAAGTGGTGGATGCTTTGCTTTCCAGTAAGAGATAACTGAAAACAGTCTGAAAACACAATTACCACTTGTTAATAAAAAGAACTCGTGGGGCTGGGTTTGTGTTATTTAATTACCCCACTAACTAGAAACGTATCTTGTTGCTTCTAGATTGAAGTCGTCGCTACAAAATGTCTACGCTCGTCATCACAAACTGGTTGACAGTTACGAAACATCCATATCTCAAATGATTCTGTATATGTTACCTTGTATGTAGATGTTTTATTCCTCTATCACTCCTGATACTTTAACGGACTTAACTGTATGTATGAGTAACACAGCGGGTGTCTTATGAGAAGCTTTGTTCATTGATTTTAGGTTGCTTTATAGTTGTTTTTTTATTGTTGGTTTTTTTTTTTTTTTTTTTTTTTTTTGGCTTTGTTTGTCTCGTCCATTGTCTCTTGATTGTCCATTCTTAGTCGGTTTTCTCTAACGTTTATGAATGATTTCAACAATGTTAAGCTCATCATACTATATATTATCAATCATGACTGCTAGACCAGATATTTTAATCTATGCTAAATCTTTTAAAAATTGAAATATCCCTATATTAAATCTGATTAAAATTGAAATATCACTAAGAGAGGGACTTGAGTCCATGAATTTATTCTAACCTCGCAACGTGTTATTGAAACACCTGTAACCAAGACCGGTCAAGTAAGCTGTCATGCCTTGTAGGGATATCGATTTGCATCTGTTTCCATGAGATCTTGAAAATGTTCGAACAGCGTGATAATTTCAGTCGTTGTTGCTTTTTATTTTGTACGCCGGTCTCTTTGAAAAGCTTGTCGTATTCGTGTTTGCTTACATTCATATTCCCTCTTTAGATTAGCACGACTCTGGCAAAGACGCATGCCTGAGTTGAGAGGTTCGGGTCGTTGACTCTCGATCACAGTCTTCCTCAATATACAGACTTTTTGCGGCTTGGTTGTAGTGAGTGTGCTTCGTGTTGAGGTCTAGGATGAAAGCAATAGATATTATTATACCTCACTAACTTCTCATTGGCTTAAATTAAATCACATTACCTGAAACAATTTTAATGTTTTGTGAAAATTAACCCAAACGGAAAACAACTAGTTGTTTACTGGGTAACAACCCTATTGTTTCCCGGTAAACAACCCAGTGCGTGCCTCAAAAGGGAAACAACTCTTTCAAATATTTTAATATTTAAATAATAATATTGAAAATGATAAAACAATTATAGCCTACCATTTCGATCAATACTATTGCCTTCTTCAAAAAGAATGAAGATTACCTGAAATTGAAATTGACTGGTTAATAAAAGTATTAAGAAATGGGTGTTTTCATAATGGACCGGTTATATGTCCAAGGTTAGTCATAATGGCTCAAGGAAGGTTGTTTTGGCGCGAGGCAATTTTTGAAGTTATTAAACACACATTTTAAATCTGTTGAAAATATTACTGATGGCCGGTTTGTGCCCTATATCACTGGTTGTGTTGTGAACTTTAATATAAACATTAAATAGTTTAGCATTTGTTTAAAATTTGTCAAAAGTTATTAAGCACCCATTTTGCTTAAATACATGTATTTATTTAAATCCCCAATCCTTGGTTTGTTGTTCGGTATAATAAAACAGTTATTGCCTTCAATGGATTGTAAACATCAGAATTGTTAACCCTCAAGGGGTTGTTTCCCTCGGGCTAAAGCCCTCGGGAAAACAACCCCCATCAGGTTAACAATTCTGGATGCTTACATCCATTGAAGGCAATAATTGTTTATTATTATTTATTTCGAAGAGATAGGCAGGGAGGACGTAATGCACAATTGTATATGATACATGCGTCACCACAGAACATTTTTGTAAGTAAAATAATCTGACGGAGTAAACAGGAAGCTAAATTGTTATCATGGTTGTTCTGGAAGTATGCAGGGGACAAAACTCGTTGACGGTGAAAGGAATAGAAGGAACCATTATGGGATCATGAATATGTAATAATGTTTCTATAGGTCATGGAAACCCCCGCTTCTAGCTAAAGTAACCGGAGACAAAACTCAATTCGTTGACGGGGCATGCTCCTTGACCTTTAAAGGAATAGAAGGAACAGTGATAGTGTCAAAAATATGTAGGAATGTGTCCATAGTTCGAGGAAGCCCTTGCTTCTTGCTAAAGTAAACGGGTGTGATATGTGAAATTGTGGCTTCAAAAACATTGTGTAGAAAATTCAAAATATTTGGCCGGTGGAAACTGCAGTTCAGCATAAACAACACAAATGTTTCATATTTCAAATAAATAAGGGGCATGACTCTTAAACTATCACAGGTATAATAATCAATATTCTGACACAAGAAAGATGTGAGATTCGAGCTTGACCAATCTTTTATTGTCTCTGATCTAATCTGAAGGCATGATGCCCAGTAAAGAGGGCGGATGGGGCATAAACATGTTTCCGCCACTGTGTTTATTTACATTGACATTCCTATTTAAGCACAATATCCATTAGGCAAGGCCGACTTGATGGTCAAGATATTAAGATCGATGAATGCTGACCCCGGCCTCCTAAAATGACAGTTTTCGGTCCGATACCCACCAGAAATGTTACGAATTTCACAGCCTACTCACGGTCGATATTTCTTTTTGTTATGTTTAACTCTTCACCCTTTCCATCCCAATAAGTTTGACGAAACAGATCCATAGTCCAAACCGAAATATAATATGTGCTATTCAAGATGACGGCCGTTACTAAAATTAGCTGAACAATTGTTGGAAGGGATGGTCACATCGATAAACCAAACCGAAAGGTCATATGAATTATTGAAGATGGCAGCTGTTACTAATAATAGCTGAGCAATGGCTGGAAGTGATGGTATACATCCATTAACCAAACCGAAAGATAATGTGAGCTATTGAGGATGGCGGTCGTTACTGAAAATAGCTGAACAATTGTTGGACGTGATGATAAACACTCATTAACAAAACCGAAAGGTAATGTGAGATATTGAAAATGGCGGCCGTTACTCAAACTAGTTGAAAAGCTTGATGGAAGAGACGGCAAGCATCCATAAACCAAACCGAAAGACAATATGAGCTATTGAAGACGGCGGTCGTCACTAAAAATAGCTGAACAATTGTTGGAAGTGACGGGAAGCATCCATAAACCAAGCTTAATTTTTTTGACATTTTAGATTTTCAACTCTTCAATAATTGGTATTTTTTGTTTGGCTTCCAAGTTGCTTGTGGATCAAGAAATCATTGAACAAGTTACTGTACATATGGTGTCTAGAACCCCGGAACAAGTTAAATGTTCATCTGGTGTCTAGAACCCCTGAACAAGTTATTGTACATCTGGTGTCTAGAACCCCTGAACAAGTTAATGTTCATCTGGTGTCTAGAACCCTGAACAAGCTAATGTTCATCTGGTGTCTAGAACACCTGAGCAAGTTAATGTTCATCTGGTGTCTAGAACCCCAGAACAAGAGTAATGCAGAAATGTACATCTAGTGTCTAGAACCCATGAACAAGTTAAATAAAGAGATGTACAACTAGGGTTCAGAACCCATGAACAAATTAGATACAGAACTGTGCATGTGATGTATTAAATTTATATTGAAATATTTGATTTTTATTACATGTATAATTAATGAAGGTCCGTCCTGGTCGTATGGAAGGTAAATTCACAATTACTTGTGCATTCAGTGCCTATCACCACTCAACTTGTGATTTCGAATCCCGTCCATGGCGATGAGTACTCGACACAACATTATGTGATAAAACTCGTCAATTACTTCCGGCAGGTCGGTGGTTTTCCCCGGGTGGTCCGGTTTCCTCCACCAATAAAACCGACCGACACGATATATCTAAAATATTGTTGAAAGTGTCATTAAGCATAACTCATAACACATATTATCATTTTAAAATGACATGAAATCGATATAAAGAGGATAGATAATATTAATAAGTCACATTTAATTTTTTAAGATAAAAATCATTCTATAATCTGGTGTCTATTTTTCTTCTATTCTACCACTGTCACCATGTAACATCAAACAGAAAAGCCGTTCTGCTGACATTCACAACTAATAACCTATTGGTAGATCTGTCATAATCAAGTACACGTGGGCATGACAGACCATCCTCGGAAGATAATAGTTGTCTACGACGTTGTCCATCAGGGGAGATAACCTCAATGTTGTTAGAATGACGACCGACGACGTACACGTTTCCACCATTGTCTACAGTGATGCCACGTGGAACCTGTAGAACACGTCTATCTTTGAATTCCCACCATGTAAATCACAACATGTCACGGTATGTTTGTCATAGTTTGTGTAGTAGAGCTTGTCTCCAGATGTAGCAACGTAATTAACGTAAGATATGTCACTGTTGATGACATTACTTAGATTTATCACTGATATTTAATATCTTTAGGTCTTCACTCCCTGCACATTAGTATATTGTTCTACCTCTCGCAGCCATGTCATAAATTCTCGTATCCATGTAGATAGTGGTAATGACTTCTTGACTTACTATATCTATTATAGTTTTACATCTATCATCTACCCCTCCAGATGATACAGCAACGGTATTGTTATCTTTAATGTAAACTGTATCATAAGTACGTGATCCTATTTGATCTTTTCCTATCTGGAATAATTCTACCCCTTCTGTGTTGATAAAGCTGACAGTATTAGTATTGCAACAGGAAAATACCATTCTACCATCTGGAAGTAAAGAACATCCTGTGATATTAATCCCCTTTGTGTTTATCTTTTGTAGTCAGTATATTCTCAACTGACATAGGTGGTAATAGGTCAGCTACCATCATCTGGGCTTGTTTATCTTTTTTTCTAACAAAGTTCATCTCACAAGGCTTTGATTCAACTACTTCTCCAAACTTTTGAATGATGGTGGTTATAGTCTTCAGACTAGTGTCTATTCTGTATGCTAGTTTTGTTTCATTTAGACTGTCGCTGTTAACTAGTGATTGTAAACACCCGTCTTTCGTTTCTACGTCTTTCTCTATTTGCTTTACGGCTAAATATGCTTGTAGGTTTGATGCATACTTTTTAATGTTGACTATACTTGTCTGGTATTCGGTCAGTTCTGTCTGTTTCTCGTCTAAAGATACCAGTAGTTCACGTGTTTCGTCGGTTACATGTTTGTCTGCTTCAGTCAATTCCTTCATCAGATTTTCTTGTAACTTGTCAAGATGAGTGTTGATTTTTGTCCTCAGTTCCTGTATTTCTTTCTCAATTATTCGTTTCTGGTCTTTAACAGCACTGGAGTTGGTCTCTCTATTTTGTCTAATTTTAGTAATAGTTTCAATCATTTCCTTAATTAAATGCTCGACCTCAGTGAACATAGTTGATGTCTTCACGTTCTTTATTATTTTTTCAAAGATATAGTTACATTCTTACAATCACTATGAGTTTCCACGATGCAAATTATACAACACAGACACTCATATTCTCGACAGTATAAATTGAATTTTTCGTGATGTTCGTCGCAATGTCCTTTAATTTCCAACACATACGACGGCAGCTTCTGATACTCCTCTATAGATATCGTGGTATGATTTCGGGACGGTTTAGCTAAACTGTGATATTCTATGCATTCTGTACAGAGACCTTCATCGCATTGTGGACACCAATCTTCTGATGGTTTAGAAATATGGCGGATATCACATATACCACAGAAAGATGGAGAACTTGACATGATGTTGATGATATCCTGTAATGTATTACTGGTATTAAAACAGAAAATAACCTTAACTCTTTGAGTTCCATGTACCGCTAAGAACCTTTGAACCGTAATGAGAGCGGGAGGTTTGGCGCTTTAAAATCTGATTCAACCCACCATTTCTTTAGAAATGCCTGTACCAAGTCAGGGTCATTACAGTTTTCACAGTTTCCCGGTTGTTGACTGATTTTGTCTGTTTATATAATTATGAGTTTTGACTTTCCCTTTGTAAGATTGCTCGGAGTTCGGTAATTTTGTTATTACCCTTATTGACATTCTAATTAACACTGTCGGATTCTGATTACCGTACTCCTTTGGTATCTTCAAACTCTTCTTAGAATGAAATTTGTTTTCCCTTCATAAAATCACCATGGCACAGGTACTATGCCTTCTATGTCATGATATGATATGATATGCATATGATGTTTAACGCCACTTTCAAAAATATTTCAGATATATCGTGGCGTATTTCATGCACCATGGAAATATCTATGCCCTTCTGTAATATGTCAAATTATAACATTATTTCAGTAAAAATAGCTCTTTCATCATCACAGAAGTATTTGAATTAATATTTAAGAGATAATTCATGGAAGCCACATGAACTGTGTTGTGAGTTTTAATATGGGTTGGCGGATAAAATTTACTAATATCCTGCCAACCCATGTTAAAACTTCAAGGAATTATTTCGATTCTGATATGTGTAATAGTACAAATACGGTAGTACTTTGATGGGGAAAACGGTTTGCGGGCAATGTCGCACACATATTTACTGATGAAATATCCGTAACAATAATATTGTGTTTGCATGTTTTAATCGCAAACCGCATATTTATTAATTTTGGATATGTTGATTATTATTAGTGAACATAGATGCTTAAAACGTTAACAACCGTGTAAATAATTTTATTTTGTTATTTTATGGAAGTTGAATACCTGCAATGCCCTATTTGTGTAACTGAATCTGCCAAAATGTTAAAGTTTTTTTGAAGCATATTTAAATTTATATTTATTGTTCAGGAAGAAGAAATTTCTTTTCAACTCCTTATAGATGCATATACAATCAAACCTGTATTAAGAGGTCACCTTTGGGACAAGGAAAACGTTGCCTCATAAGACAGGTGATATTCTAATGCGTTAGTCATAACCAAGAGGGAATCCCGAAGTATAGTTATTTCCATTTATATGTAGCAACATTCCAGCAGCACCAGCATATGGAGTATATATCTCTGAGATGATACGATATTCCAGAGTTTGTGATTCCTATCATGATTTCCTTGAGAGAGGGTTGCTGTTAACAAGGAAGCTATTGAACCAAGGGTTCTTTTTGGTAAAGTCGAAGTCATCACTTCGAAAATTTTAAGGTCGCCACCATATGACTTGGTTGACCGTTATGGAATATCTGTGTCACAAATGACCACGGATATGTTCGACTTGTCGTAAACTCTTCTCGGTCCTTTCCTCATTCACGACTTATTACCGGGTTTGTAACTAGATTAACACGACGCGGATGCCACTAGTGGAGCAGGAACTGCCTACCCTTCCGGAGCACCTGAGTTCACCCCCGGTTTTTAGTGGGGATTGTGTTACTCGATCTTTAGTTTTATATGTATATTTTGTCGATCGTCGTTAGTCCTTTTGTACTGTTTCTGATTGCCCCTTTGGTATCTTCAAACTCTTCTTAGTGTTCCTAGTTTTGAGTCATTACACTCCTCCTTGGGAAGGAATATAAATGAATGTCGCATCCTAGGAGAATTTCAAGTTCCATTATGAAAAGAACGATTAAAAGCAGTGATGGTCAACAATTTCACCGGTAAAAACAAAACGAACAAACAGTCTCTATTTCAAATCATACACACACACACACAGACACGCATGACCATACGTTTGTTATGAGTTGGTCGCTTGCTTGTTGTGGTAAGACAATAGTTTCCGTTCAAATTCATTATTCTCTTTTCCTTGCGCCAGTCAAAACATCCGTCAACAACTACATTTTTCCATTTTCTTTGCAAGATTGTTTACGTCATGAATATATATCTACTGAAACACTTCTTGCTTATACAGGTCCGTCGTGTTACTATGGCTACATATCAGGTGATAAGTCATAATGAGAAAAGGACAGAGTTGTGATTACGACAAACAGAACATTACAGTCTTAGAAATTGAGTAGTTGTGTAAACAACACATTTCAGACTGATTAATGAAGACGTACTTAATTTTTAGTACCTGTGAAAAGGTAGATGTTTACACAGTGAGCTACAAATTCATTCGCCATAACAATAATATCTAATGAATCCTAAAATGTGATTGGACGAAACAGAAACAAGTTCCAAATTTCTTTTTTCTCTTTAATCTTTGAAAGGCTCACTATTACCTGCACTTTTAAAGAATAAAGACTATAAATCTTATTTACGTTTTATTCAACTTGTTTCAGTTGAGTTCAATATAGTTTCTTTATTTTAATTATTTTTACTATTTTAGTTTAAGTTTTAATTTGACATTAAAATTTTGATACCTTTAAAAAAAATACTTTTCTCATTTAATAAATAGATTTATAAAATCAATTTTTACAAAGATAACCGTTTTCTTTGCTTAGCCAAGGATTTATATAGTAAGATCCTTGGTTTAGCCAAGGTTTTATCTACTCAGTATATAAATCCTTGGTTTAGCAAAGTTTTTCATTAACCTATTTTTAATATTCGGAAATTAAGATTTTTTAATTGTTGAACATTTAATTTGGACTTTTTTGTACGATGCTGTTTAAATTATATAGCCTTATTTATTTAGATTCTGTAAATATGTTGTAAATATGTTTTTGATAAAAAACAGTCTTTCGTCAAGGATCCGGAAACTTCAACAGATCCTTGCCCGAGATATCACAGGTATTTTTAATTAAAGGGAAATAATCGCGCTTTACACAGAAATATTAATATCATCGAAAACTTGTTTAGAAGGCCAAGATGTTGGTTCATGATGTAAGATTTGATGATTTATAAGCCCTGAGACATGAGTTCAATGTGTAAAGAATATAGATGTAAGTCTGTCGTAAATCACAGTAATATGAAACATAGAATGCTCGCGAATCTGAAAATTATCACAGATACTCGAGGATAGGAGCCTGTCTGGTACCCCTCAATGCCCCTACTACCTCATTGCTATAAACAAAATGTTTTTTTAACAATATATATATACCCATGTACAGTATGTCTTGCATCTCCTGTACTTGGCGATCACAATACTGGTATACCAGTACTATTGTTGTCGGAAACAAGACAGTTCGGCACCCGTTGAAAAAGACAGTTCGGCACCAAGCCTTGCAAGTTGTTTCGGCCTTATCTTATGACAGATTCGGCCGTAGTTGATGCGTCCTTACGCAAACACGGCCTTATATCAAATGGAAAAGAATAATTAAAAAATTTAAATTTAAAATATTATTTAAATATTCATGGATATGATGAATAAAATATTGGAACTTGTTGTGTTTTCACAAGATTTACTCGTAACTCAATATGAAAAGCCATAATAAATCGTTATTATTTTAAAAAAAAAATAATTAGTAATTTTTAGTAATAATGACGGAAATCATTTCCATTGAAGTTGATGATTAGGAAAACAATTCAGGTTGATATACCAAGCTGTCAACAAACGAAATTCCTTAGATGTTCTCTTGCAATTAATTATCATTTGTTTAATAGTCGTATAATTGCACTGGCAGTATGATTATAAGGGTTATCAAAAAGTAAAAGGAAGCCATACTATAAATTATTCAAAAAGTACTCCAATTCTTTTGATGAAACCGCACTATTATATGCACATTTTGGTGATGGTCCTACTATTTTCAAAACTATCAACTATGTCGTTTCCTTGTATTGTGTGTGAGCAGAATGTCCGTCCAAAGCAGCATGCTTTAGAGTGTGACAGTTGTTTCCAGTGGCAACACAGACTATGTAATAGTAAGACCATTACTTAATTATTTACTCAAATCATCACAATGTGTCGTTTTATTGTATGTAGCATATATATCCATAGATACACATCATTCTTATCTGAGGCCGCATTAATTAACCAAGGCCGTATCAACTAAGGCCGCATTTGTTTAAGGCCGGATTTTCATAAGGCCGAATAGTTTTCAGGCCGGATCAACTCGAAAGCGGCACCAAGACATTTCGGCACCATTGAAGAAAAAAAGTGTCAAATCGGCACCGCATTTTCTTTCAAATATAAATTGGGTAAAAATTGGCAAACAAGAGTCTGGGACCCCGTTTTCAAAACTGCTGGATCCGCACCTGATGCAGCAATGATTCTGGGGCTATTTTCACAAAAATAAATTAAGATTACCGTCACTGTATGTGTTTTCGTGCATCATCTGTTTTCGTTTTATCCATTTTATTTTTGGCGTGTCTTCCGGTTTTTATTGATGAAACATAAACAAGACTACAGCGTGACATCTGTAAAAGATGTTAAAGTTTGCTTTTAAAGACGTAAGTACCAAAAACAGTGAACCTACCTACTGAACCATAGTTTTTGTAATGCTAAAAATTTACTTCATTTATAAAGTAACTGGAAAAAAATCCAGAAGGGCTATATAAAATTTAACTATGTCGTCTGCCTCTCAGACACCTGCTCTTCCTGTCATGTAACTGTCATGGGGTCACTGTTCGTACTTGTAAACAAAAGAGCTGACTGAAATGTGCCTGTTTCTTATATAAAATACATGTCACTTTGCAGTGCATTGTGGTTTCAGCACTAAAAAAACATCTAAAGTAAACACAATTTTGAAAGTGGTCATTTTCAAACATTCTGTTATTTTATTTAGATGTAGTATGATTTGGTAGATGGCCAGAATCATGAAATTTTAAAACCAGCCATTTCCGGATTTTAGATTCGTTTCCATCCCGTATATCGGCCTTGTTATTACTTCACACGAAAACAGATGACGCCATTTTACTGACGACAAAAGTTGCCAGATAATCGAGAGTATATTAAAATACAAGAATGGCTTTAAAAACAATCTTATGTACAAAGAAATATTTAACTAGCCATTCTTCGAAAATTCCAATCGTCATATGAATGGAGGGTTAACACTGTTAATCGCTATATCTGAAAATCGATAATAGCACGAAAACCGATAACACGAAGCTAACATTGACCGTAAGTTATATTGAATTGTTCATTTTTATCTTGATTTGTTTTTGTGCCTCATCAGAATGATATAGCAACAACCAAAATTATGAAGAAAGCAGGGTGAACAGGGCAGGGTAGAAAATTCTTCTTGCAAACCCCAAAAAGCAAAATAGACAAAAACCATTCGTATGCAATTTTTCCTTATAAAAACAACCATATTTTTTATGACTTCTGAGATTAATCAAAAGGGTCCGCCAGTTCGAAAGACGTGATTAAAATAAGCAAAAAATGTTTTCTTTACGCAGAGAAAATATTATATGTTACGCTTTGTTCAAATCAGAAATAACCATTAGGCCAAAAAAAAGATTTTTTTTTTTTTTTTTAACTATCGACAAAAGCGGAAATAGTCGTGCCCGGTTCCGGAATCTGATACCGGTATTCCATTTTCGAAATTTCCGGTAAGCCGTCATTTGTTTTATGACGAGTTACACAGTTTTTCTACCTTCTTTGCTCTCAATTTCGACAAAAAAAAATAGCGGTTGTAAATAAAACATTGCTGCTGATTAAACAACACAAATAGTTATCCGAATTCTGTGTAAAAATTGATAGGGTCGTTAGCAAAAATTAGGGTGGAATAATTGCTGATAAAAATGGTTAGGGTCGGCGACTGAAAAATAGGGTGGGTCGGGTGACCGTAAACACACATATTTTTTTTTTGGCCTTATGAAAACAGATTAATCTTTTTACTGTTGGCGAATAAGAATATTGTATTTCCATAATTGGAAGTTTTGTACTAAAATAAACACAAGTGCCGAATTGTCCGGGTGCCGAAATGTCTCACGCAGGTGCCGAAGTGTCCTGGTGCCGAATTGTCCCGGTGCCGAAGTGTCTAGCATTCATTATTGTCAATACTAGCATAAAGAAATATTCCATTATTGTATTCTAGTTGTTCCAGTATTGTTAAATTAGTTATTTTTGGGAGTATTGTATATAATATGAAACAGGCACGGCCATGAATGCACGCGAATCTGAAAATTATCTGGCAATTTCACGCTCATCCAGTGCATCAAAAAGTGTTGAGATTTTTTGGGCCAAGATATATCGGGGACGACTTTTTTTTAGGGCCGAATCTAGTCTCATTCAATCGAACTGTCGTTCCTGACGAAATCTCAAAAGCTAACTTCTGTGTAGAAACAAAAATTCTTGTCAGTATGTCAGAAGAGATTTAATAAATTAAATAATATCAATATAACCTGGTGCATCACAAATACAACGTCATTGTGGACGTAACGGTATTTTGCCGATTTAACCTTGTGTTTTAACCTGTTTTCTTGTTTTAATCATATGGCTTTTCTGACGAAACCTACCTCGTTAGAAAGATCGTTTTCTGCTCTTTAATTTGATATAACTTTAGTGTTGATCGTGAAATTTTAAACGAAAATGCAAGCGTTTGAACACGACATTATCTACGAATATATATCGCGGCGTCATAATTTGACCGTAAAAATGTCTTTGGTACCAAACTTCAGCCTATGTTTGCCATTATCGCCTCGAGGATTACAAAAACAAAATTTGTGTCGTAGTAATCTGCGTTTTCTCAGCTTTATTTTCGTACCACTTTATTGATGATATACGCGGAGTTTCATATCTTATTTTCGATTTAATTGTTTTAAACAAAATTTGCATATTGTTAATGGCGGAATATTGAGAATAAAATTATATCATTAAAATATAGAGAACTTTTTCTGTCAAACCATCTAATTTACATTTTATACGAAAATAAAGCTTCTTCTTTTGTTTGTATTATCCACCATTAGATTGGTGCACCTATATATAGTTATAGTCACAGATACTGGATAAAAGAAAAAACTAAATAAAATCATAAAAACTAGTTCTTCGACATTCCTGAGTTAGTTATATGGAGTCTACCACAATGCAAGGCATAGCATAATCTTCTGGTACAGTTCTCTATTTTACTAAATATTTCATTATTGCACTTTAGTAGATTTCGTCTAATTAGTATATCCGGCTCCAAGATTACATTAGTCAATAGATTAAAGTCATTTGACAGAATTCTCCAGACGGATTCATCAATGTCACTAATAATATCTTTCAGTTTCTTCATGGATTCCTTGTGATAGGCATAGAGAGCATTACATTTAATGATAAAGTGAAGTGTGTCCTCGTCTTCCAGTTGACAGAGAGGACAAGTCGCATTTACTTCATGTTGGTTAAATTTGCTATGATTGCATTGGAGTATATATGTACCTGTTAGCAATCTAGCCTTAATTCCCCCACGGCGGACATCTTTTATGTTGTTTTGAACTGCGGTCCAGATTCTATGGATGGTTCCGATGGACAAGATTGCGGTTTCACAGAAAGCTAATGATGATTTTTGAGAACAGTCAGAGATCAGTTTCTGATTTCAGAGTTTATCTACTGCTAGTTTAACTTCTCTTTTCCACGTTATCTTACACGGTACTATATGTAATAATGTTTTTATGGTAGGCAGGTCATAGTGCTCAAGCAAATTGATGATATGGGTAAACCAACTGTTCGAATCATCGGACTTTGTATGTATCTGTCTCAATAGAATGTTCTTTGTCGTTACATTTTCATTTCTGATGATGCTACATAATAATTTGAGTTGTCTAATGTGGATTTCTGCGGTAATAGGTCTCACTCCTAACAATAATTTGAGTTGTCTAATGTGGATTTCTGCGGTAATAGGTCTTACTCCTAACAATAAGTAGGTAATTCCTCTAACTGACCGAGATGGTAGACATTGAATTTTTCTCAGAAAGCTAAGGTGAAATCTTTCTAATAAGTTGAAATGTGTGGGTTTTAGGATGAATGTTTCTAATCCATAGAGAAGGTGTGGAAGTACATATGTATTGAATAGTTTAATACATGTTGTAGGTGGTAATCCATTGGTTCCATGTAATCCAGTACCAGTTAAGCTATAGATTGTTCTTCTCGCACAAGAGATTCTGTCTTCAACGTTGGATGTAATGTCATTCTTGGTTGAACGTAGTATGCCAGGTGAGTAGTAGTTTGTGATATTGAGACTTCTTTATCGCCGAGTTTCCAATCAGTTACCTCAAAACGAGTACTTTTCTTCGGAATTCTCATTATAATTGTACTTTTCTCTGGATGAATAACATATTTTTCTCTGTTTGCAAAAGAGTTTGTAACATCTAGCATTAGTTGTAAATCGGAAGTGGAATTTGCGAGAAGAGCTAAGTCATCTGCTACCGTAGGACAGCCTACATACGTTGTTCCAATGTGGGTTCCAACTCTGTTACGCTCAAGGGTGAGTAGTAGTTCATTGAAATAGGTTTTGTAGCGACCTGTTGACAAAATGCCGCCCTGACGGACTCCTTGTTGGATCGGAAACGGATCACCGATATGGCCAGACCATTTAACTCTTGATGATAGATTGAAGTACCAAGCATCCACGAGACTCCATATTTTCCCGTTAATACCATTATAGCAAATTTTACATTTTAGAGATTGATGGTCTACAACATCGAAGGCTTTTTGTGAATCGAGAAAAGCTATATATAGTGGTAAATTCAGTTCTTTGGCTTCTATTATAGATTCATTGATAACCAATGCCGAAAGAAGTATAGACGTTCCTTTGGTGAAACCAAATTGTAATGATGACTGTTGTGACGGTAGTAGATGTTCAATTCGATTGAGTATTGCATGTTCCACAATTTTCCCTATAGTACATGAGACTGTTATTCCTCTATAATTACTAAAGACAGTGGCATCACGTCCTTTTTTGTATACTGATGTTATAACCCCCGATAGAGATTGTGGCGGGATGTAACCGTGTTCTAAAATGGCATTGAATAGTTCTACTAATGCGGCTACTATAGATTGACCAGCAAGTTTAAAGTGTTCAGCACTTATTCCGAATTCGTCACCAGATTTCTTGTTATTTAACTTAGTTATAGCTGCGGTAACTTCATAATGGGAAATAGGTATAAAATCGCTGTCCATATTATTGATAATTTCTCGAATCAAGTCTATATGCTGTGATACATCTTTCTGGTAGTCAGAGTTAAATTCTACTAGTTGTTTTGGCACTGCCAAGTCTTCATAAAAATTTGAAAAGCCTTTACATTGATCGACTAGATCAACTATAATTCTACCTTCGTTTCTGAAGCCTTTTGGTTTATTCACAGTGTTTGAAAGACCTCTTCGAATAAGTTTATAAAAACTATTGGAACCTTCAGCTTCAAGTATTTGACTGTAGAATTGTTTACGTTCACATGCTATGTCTTGTCGCTGTTGTGATCGAATGAGTCTTTTAATGGCACGGCGTTCTTCTACTATAGGATGATTAAAGCGTGGTTTACCAAGGTCTATCCAGTGTTTGTGAATATCTTTTCCTTGTTGTAACAATTCTCTTACGGCGGGGCTAGCTTTCCACTTAGGACCTTTGAGTCGGATATGTTTAGATGGAACTGCACGTCTAGCTGCAGTTAACAGGTTGTCATTAAGTTGGTCTACGAATGTTTTGATTTGGTCTGGACGTTCAATTTTCGGATACTTTGTATGTTGCAGCGTTGTTCTATATAGTTCAGTATTACTATCCTTCCAAAGCAGTCTTCTCTGACTCGTTGGTAATTCTGTGGTTGTTTTCACTTGATAAATTTCGCAGTTCAAGGTACAACAAACAGGTACATGACTAGATGTATTACATGTGTCTCTATCGGAGATACTTAAGTTTGTTACAAGATTTTCCGATCTAGCGAAAATGTAGTCTATTTGTGATGATCCAATTCCATGTTGGTATGTTGGTGAATCACCCATTATGGCAGACGTAATCAATTTGTTTCTCTGAACAAAGTCACGAAAACGTTTATCCGAGTCGTTTTTTCGAGACTTAACTAGGGTAGCATTCATGTCACCAACTAGAATAATTTGATGAGATTCGTAGTACTTCTGGATTATAACTTCAAGTAAATCAAGATTGTCCTGGAATTTTTCGGATGTATCAGGATAGCCAAAAGTAGGCATATAACAGTTAATTAAACAAATCGGACGAGGTAGACAATCTATTTCAACTACAACCATACGCTCGTTACCATCATTAAGTGGTCTCGCATTGTTATCTAAATCATGTTTCCATGCTATAAGTATTCCCCCATAACCTCTTGAACGAACATAGTGGGTTTTCGGAAAGTTGCAGTCACTTGACCTAATTGTAAAGTTGTAATCCTTTAGAAATTTAGCTGTATCTTGCTGTTCATAATGCCATAACCAATGCTCTTGAAGACATAAAATATTACTAAAAGGTAAAATAGTCTCTAGATATGGCGCATTACCACGGAGACCCTCCACGCTGAATGAAGAAAGTTTAATATTATCAATCACATTTCCCTTTTGTCTATCTTCATCAGGCCTTTGTCTAAAAAAGGGCATTGTGGATTGTCAGCAGTGTTGATAGTTTTGTTAAGTGTACATGGTAGATTTTCTGCAAGATCAATAGGAGGTGATTGAGGGGATAGACTATTTCCTCCATGAGATTGTAAAGGTGACGACAGAACAGTGGGTGGTATAGATCTATGAGATGGACGAGTTATAGCTATATCACAAGCCGACGATACATCACAGGTAGCTGCGGAATGTGATTGCGTATCTGTTGGTAGAGATACATAATGGCGACCAGAAGGTTGTACAGGTTTTAACACATTTCCTTGAGCTGATATTGTTTGTGTGTCACTGTGGGTGACATTTTGTAATCCACCTTGTGATACAGTATATTACACAGTATTATCATAATGAGGTTGGACGAACCGAAGAGTGGATCCAGTTTGCGGATGAACAGGTCTCGGTTGATAGATAGAATGTTGAAATTGTACATGTGGGCCATGTGGATACATAAGAGGTTGAATGTGCAGTGGTGGCCCATGTGTGTACATTGGAGGCTGAATGTGTACCGCTGGTCTTTGCGGATACATTGAAGGTTGAACGTGTACCGGTGGTCTTTGTTGATAGAAAGGAGGTTGTGAGTGCAACGATGGTCCTTGTGGATACATAGGAGGTTGAACATGTAACGGTGGTCCTTGTGGATACCGATATCGACTTTTCCTGTTTGTAATAAAGGTCGCGACCTCCAAAAGACGCTCTAAAAAATGACAACGCTTATTGTATTAGCAACTAAAATCAATGGCGTGTTTCGATCTGTTGATCACGCGTTGAAGCACAACAATCGAGGTATTATTTTATATTAATTCGGAACCGGGATTTTGCTAACACAATCAGATAGATTACTTGTTATTCTGTCACAATTCCACAATATGCCCGTGACATTTGTTTACGACCGAGCTACTCGAGAAATTCAAAACACTGCATGCCTTTCTTCAACTTAAATTCTTCTTGCATATTTGTATGCCACTTTATAAACTGCTTTAATTGTTGCATCTATGAATGACATTCATGACTTGGGGAATTTAAAAAAATTGAAGTTGGGGAACAGGGATGCAGCATGTAAAGTCCCATGATGAAATAGGGACCAACCATTTAACTTGAAAAGGGGGGGGGGGGGAGAGGGCTATGGTATTACGGTAAAATCACACTTTTCTGAGTGTTTCCATGGAAACTTCTAGAATTATCCAGAAATAGAAGAAACTTTAATATTATTACTAACTATACAAATCATATATTCAATTATTTCCCATACAATATCATTCTTTGGTGAAAAAAAACAGTATGAAAGGAAATATTCAATTTTTTCCTATTTCGTTGCTATGGTAACCAATCTTCCCTGTTAAATTTGTAAAAAAGTTTGAAAAATTTAAAGGATACAAATTTTGAGGGTATGTTTAAAGAGAACCATGTCCTATTATTTGCATTTATGGAAAAATAGCTGTTTGGAAGTAGTATTTCATTTTTTTTTTCATCCGTTGCCATGGTAAACACTCCTAGAAATGTGCTTAATTAGAAAAAATGTTATGAAAATAGGCTTGTATCAAATGAGACATCACGACCTCCAAGTATGCCAAGTTTCAAGAAATTATCTTTCATTTTTTCCAAGTTATGGTCATTTTTCTGCTATATTTTGTATTTATGTCACCTTTTCGGTGCCATATTTGCATATAAAAACATTACATTGAATATGTCCAGAATCATCAAGAATAGCAGACCTTAAAATTCAATATCTCAGAAACTACTTAACCAATTTTGACCAAATAAATTGCATTAACTTTGTTTTTCATAGTACTTTCACTTGTAAACAAAATAATTAATAATTGCTATACTAAGAAAATTGGATGCACCAGGTTAATCAATATAAGTAAAACAAGCTAACAAAATGACTTTTATTACATACAGGTTCCGGTTTTCAGTGATATCGGACGTACGAGAGAGGGTACAAGACTTCAGGATTACCTTTGCGCTTTATGTTAAGAAGATCCTCATTATTTGAGTGTGTTAGTGTGTTACACGGAACGTGTTTACAATGCGTCAAATGCATACACATTTTATACCATAAAGAGCTTGCTGACGTTCACATATTAACAATACTAGAACAATACTAGAATACAATATTGGAATAAATTGATAACAATGTGTCAAGTTGTTTTTGTTTATTGTAGGACAGGAAATGGGAACATGCATTGACACTTTTTCAAAAGCAAAAAAAAACACAAAGACAGAGCTCCAGATAATTTTCAAGTCCAAAGGGTAATTACCCAATACTTTTGAAAATGATGGGTATTTGCATATTTTCTTTGTACTGTTGTACTCTCTACTTCAGAAAAGATTGCTTACATGTACACTTTTAGAATAATGTTTGACACAAGTGTTATTCAATAAACGCAGGATGCAAGTGAAATGTATATCTCTGTTTAATTTGACACGATTGTGTCATGCAGGGTGCCCACTGAGTTTTGAAACTGGGGGTACAATGGGGTACAATTGCTGTTTTTTCCTTAACTTTGTACCCCTGCATATTGAAAGTCCCTACAATTTTGGGGGTACAGGGCCTATTTGGGGGGTAAAAAGCCCTCTGCAGAGGGTAAATGGGCATGCTGTCATGTTTATTATATTAATTAAATGATAAAATGTTGTAAATATTTTGTTCTGTGTTTACTTTATATAACTGACACCACACCCTGACAAGCTATTTGCATAAGTACTACATTAGAATACAATAGAAGTTTAGAAAAACATGTTCTTGCTCATTTTCAACAAACGTGTTCCCAAATTTACTTTCGTTTTAGTTCTTACTTATCACGTAAACCACTCCTTAAAAGGAACACTGCATTTATTTGTAATATTGACCGCGATTGGATCTTTTGACATCGATGCTTAGAAAGGCAAACATTTGGTACCCCTCGGATGTATACGCTCTCTCCTTCGAAAAGTATAAAGGAAAGTAATTACATGGAATTTCTCAAAGACAAAAATGCATTGTTTATGTACACGACTGTATTATCGTTAACAGCGTACAAATACGCTCTGAATTTGGAAAGTTCGCTTACACAGCATATATTTCTGTCAATATTTATTTAACGTGCGGTAACAGATCAAGGTACATGTAAGTACGAAAAATCTACCGGTTGGAAGAAACAAAAGTTGCTGGCCCAAGTGGCCCGAGAATATCAACTAGCCCAGCGGGTCGATCTTTGTTCTGTTTGACTGGCCCGACTGTAAATATACTGGCCATAGGCCAGCGGTTACGTCGAACCCTGTGATTATGAACCTATTACATTTCCTATTACCTTAGGAAGAGGTCCACTTTGCCCTTCTTAACAGGAAGAAGAGTTTGAAGATCTATACCAAAGGGGTAGTCAGAATCCGTAAATAAAGGGAAGACAACACAATGGCCAAAGGAAAAAGAAAAAAAAAAGAAAAAACATACCTAAAGCTAAAGATCGAGTAGCACGAACCCCACAAATAATTGGGGGTGAACTTGGGTACCCCGGATGGGTAATAAGTTCATGCTCCACTAGTGGCACCAGACATGAATGAGAAAGGACCAGGAAGTGTTTACAGCAAGTGGAACATATTATCCATGGTTGCTTGTGACACATATTATGTAATGGTCAACCAAGTCATGGTGGCAACCGTAAAACTTTCGAAGTGATGACTTCAACTTGACCATTAGGAACCCTTGGTTCAGTAGCTTCCTTGCTAGCAGCAACCATCTATCAAGGTATGCATGATAGGAACCACAAGCTCTTGCATATTGTATCAACTGAGAGATATATACTCTATACATGTATGTAAGTGCTGCTGGAATGTTGCTACATATAAATGTAAAGTTCACAATGGAAATTTGAAATCAAACCCTTTGTCGTAAAGTTTCGTTGTTAATCGCCCCTCAATTTAAATTTCGAGGTGTAGGTCAGGATATGAAACAGACGGAGAGACCTATCTGTATCTGTGGTATCCTTTATTTCAAGCTCAATGGGATAGATGCTATAAACTCGAGCATGTTGATGATATCAGTTTCAGAGAAATAACTCATATAATTTTAGAATGAAAGTGTGGAAATATTCTACTGAAAAAGAGGACTAAATATTTCAAAAGTCACCAGGGGGGACGGGGCGATTGTAAAGAACGGTGTAGTAGTTGTGTATTGATTCTAACTAGCAAGAGAATGAGAATGGTCACAATCCTCCCGTTTTGGAGCACAGCTATTGAGCATCAAAATCACTGACCAATCAAATCACATGTAGGAATTTGGTGCTGCGTTCATCTGTAAACAGTATGGACGGAAGTTTCATTGCCTGTAAATCATGTGAAACATGGCTTAAAAGTTGCAGATAGGGAAAGATGATGACAAAAAGGAATAGAAATATCAAAAATATATTTATTATGCTTCAAAGTGATACCAATATTATGGTGAATCAGGTCAAGACACCATTATAACACTATTTTGAAAAAGTGAGGTATGAAAATTTGACATGGGAGATTCCTCCCTTGTGGTTTTCTTAGACATGTCAGTCGAGGGAGAAAAATATTTCGAAACAAGACCCTGTGCTACCACCAGTAAAACTAATAAAAAATTTCAGGATATAAGAATATTTGGAAAAAGGAATTTTGCTGACTGCTGTATAATGCCAGCGACAACAAAATGACATGTAAATATTTACAATTTTTCTTTTAGAGATATGTAAATATAATTGATTCAATAAATTTTACTAGGTGAGGGAGTCTAGTTTTTAATTTTTTTCATTTAATTTATATTTATAAAATATTTTTCAGAAATATTTGGAAGGAGAATAATGGATGACATAATAGACTGCAAGAAACAATCACATGATACAAATAGCTTTACAGAACATCAAATTTTAGATCGGTCCAAAACAAAAAGAACTGAAAACTTCTTCAAATGTGGTGAAGGATATACTTTAAATAACAGGAGATCACCTACTGGAGAGGAGTTGCAGTCTTTTGATGTATTTGGTAAACATTTAACAACCAGTGGTCTATTTCAAAATTATGATGGGAAAGATACATGTGATAAACCTTATACCTATGATATATGTGGTAAAGGATTGAGTCATAATTCTAACTTACAGAATCACATTAGAACACATACTGGTGATAAACATGATAAATGTGATATATGTGGTAAAGGATTGAGTCATAATTCTAATTTACAGAATCACATTAGAACACATACTGGTGATAAACATGATAAATGTGATATATGTGGTAAAGGATTTAGTAAGAAGGGTAACTTACAGACACACATTAGAACACATACAGGTGATAAACCTTATAAATGTGATATATGTGGTAAAGGATTTAGTCAAAATTCTCACTTACAGACACACATTAGAACACACACTAATGATAAACCTTATAAATGTGATGTATGTGGTAAAGTGTTTAGTCAGAATCATCACTTACATAGACATATTAGAACACATACTGGTGATAAACCTTATAAATGTGATGTATGTGGTAAAGTGTTTAGTCTGAATCATCGCCTACAGATACACATTAGAACACATACTGGTGATAAACCTTATAAATGTGATATATGTGGTAAAGGATTTAGTGAGAATGGTAACTTACAGACACACATTAGAATACATACTGGTGATAAACCTTATAAGTGTGATATATGTGGTAAAGTGTTTAGTCTGAATAATCGCTTACAGATACACATTAGAACACATACTGGTGATAAACCTTATAAATGTGATATATGTGGTAAAGGATTTAGTGAGAATGGTAGCTTACAGACACACATTAGAATACATACTGGTGATAAACCTTATAAGTGTGATATATGTGGTAAAGTGTTTAGTCTGAATCATCACTTACAGATACACATTAGAACACATACTGGTGATAAACCTTATAAATGTGATATATGTTGCAAAGAATTCAGTCAAAATTCTCACTTACAGATACACATTAGAACACATACTGGTGATAAACCTTTTAAATGTGATGTATGTGGTAAAGGATTTAGTCGGAATTCTAGCTTACAGAGACACATTAGAATACATACTGGTGATAAACCTTATAAATGTGATGTATGTAGTAAAGGATTTAGTCGGAATTCTAACTTACAGACACACATTAGAATACATACTGCTGATAAACCTTAATAATATGATATACCTATATATACAATGTATGTGGTGAAGGATTTTAAATAAAGCATGTGCCTTTGTTTTCTAATTTTAACATTATACTATGATTTATATCAATACAATTGAACATCTTGTCTACATTGAAGCTTAACACACAGCTAGTTTTTCCTCAAATATTTTTTTGCTTTTTAAATTTTTTTTAAATACAGTTGAGGGCTGTTCATTTAAAGATACATAGTACGAAGGGATGGCACGTGGACACTACTGGCTGACCAGCCATAATAGCTTTTTTTGTTTTCTTTTGTCTTTAGGTCACCTGATCCAAATGGTCGTATGAGGTATTGTCAACACTTTGTATCCTACATCTGTACACTTTTCACATTTTTACCAACACTTGGCGTCCTTCGACTGTTAACCTTTCACATTTTATTCCTCTCCTCTAAAACCACTTAGCCAAATGAACTGAAACTTGGTAGGAAGCATATATGGAAGGTCCAGGACTCCTCTATAAAGAATGTACATTTGGTCCTGATCCTCCAACAAACATAGCCACCACAGGCAATTCTTGTTTCAGATTGGTCGATTTAAACATATCTTCTCTTCTGAAACCGCTTGGCCAAATGAACCGAAACTTAGTAGGAAGCATCTATGGAAATTTCTCTATAAAGATTGCACATTTAGTCCCGATCCGTTAATAAACATAGCCGCCACAGGCAATTCTCGTTTCTGATTGGTTGATTTCTAAAAAATCTTCTTCTCTGAAACCACTTGGCCAAATGAACAGAAACTTAGTAGGAAGCATTTATTGAAGTTCCTCTAAAAAATTGTACATATCGTCCCGATTCGTTAACAAACATGGCCGCCACAGGCAATTCTTGTTTCTGATTGGTCGATTTGAAAAAATATTCTCCTCTGAAACCGCTTGGCCAATTCAAATGAACTGAAACTTGGTAGGAAGCATCTATGGAAGGTCCTCTATAAACATTGCTCATTTTGTCTCGATCCATTAACAAACATGGCTGCCACTGGTAGTGGTGCACCGATCATCAGAAACATCGACTAATCAGTTGGAGGTCATCATACAATCCGATAATCGATTCTTAAGCTTTGTGGTCGATTCTGATTCTATAGTGTCTAAAATATATATGCTTAACTTTGTTCTTTGGTTGTTGTTGTTTTTTTTTGTCTTCATACTGACAAAAATATTGCAGTTTTATCCCAGCTGGTTTTTTTTGTCCTCATACTGACAAACATCTGGCAGTTTTGTCCAAGCGTACTTTTGACACTCAGTCAATACACATATTAGGACTAATCTATTTTTTATCTACTTCCCGGAATAGTCCATTTTATATCAGGTGTTACACATATGGAAAACTATCTTTTGTTTTATTCTAAGTTAATGTTTGCAAATGGAAAAATTGTAGTTTGTAAATATATTATTTGATTTTATTCAAATCTTTACTTTTGTCAAGCACATATTTGGACTAGTCTATTATTTATCTATCTATATCAGGTGTTACACATATGGAAAACGATCTTTTGTTTTGTTCTAAGTTAATGTTTACTAATGGAAAAATTATAGTTTATAAATTTATGATACAATTTTATTCATATCTTTACTTTTGTCAATCATACTCTTGAAATAAAGACTATTTGATTAATTATAGTCAGTAAATACATTTAGCAGGCAATTGTCACCGATGATCGATCATCGGTCGATGTTGATATAACGATCATCGATCTTGAAAATGTTACCGATTCCAATCACTAGCCACCGGCAATTCTTGTTTCTGATTGGTCGATGTCTAAAATGTCTTCTCTGAAACCGCTTGGCCAAATGAACCAACAATTGGTAGGAAGCATCTATGGAAGGTCCTCTATAAAGATTGCACATATCGTCCTGTTTCATTAACAAACATGGCAGCCACAGGCAATTCTTGTTTCTGATTTCTAAAGTAAAATTCTTCTCCTCTGTAACTGCATGACCAAATGAAACGAAACATGGTAGGAAGCATCTATGAAAGGTCCTCTATAAAGAATGCTCATTTTGTCTCGATCCGTTAACAAGCATGGCTGCCACCGGCAATTCTTGTTTCTGATTGGTCGATGTCTAAAAAATCTTCTCTGAAACCGCTTGGCCAAATGAGCCAACACTTGGTAGGAAGCATCTATGGAAATGGAAGGTCCTCTATCAAGGTGCTCATTTCGTTCCGATCTGGGGGGAGGGGGTTATTTACAAAAAATCTTCTCTGAAACCGAGTAGCCAAATGAACCGAAATTTGGTAGGAAGCACCTATGGAAGGTTCGATATAAAGTTTTCTCAAAGTAAAATGAAAGGTGAGCGACACATGCTCAGCCCACTGAGCCTCTAGTAATCTTCTCCGAAACCATTGGACCAATTGTATCCAAACTCACCAGGATGTTCATTAGAACGTCCTCTCTCACTAAAAACTGTATGAACATGAGGCCCAAAGGTGTCATAATTGGTATCTTCTGTGTTTTTATAGGGAGCATTTATTTTTAAACCAAATTGATGATATTTTTCAAGGTGAGCTTTTGCCATCACTTGGCGTCCGTCGCCCGGCGTTCGTTAACTTTTCACATTTTAATCTTCTCCTCTAATACCACTTAGCCAAATGAACTGAAACTTGGTATCTATGGAAGGTCCTCTATGTAAATTGGCTGATGATTTTGTCCCGATCCGTTAACAAACATGGCTACCACATGCAATTAATTGGTCTATCTCTAAAAATATTTTTTTCTGAAACTTCTTGGCTAAATCAACCGAAACTAGGTTGCACATTTTGTCCATATGCGTTAACAAACATGGCCACCACAGGACATTCATGTTTCTGATTGTTTGATATTTTAAAATCTTCTCCTCTGAAACCCCCGCTTGGCCAAATAAGCAGAATCTTGGTAGACAGAATCTATGGAAGATCCTCTATAAAGATTGCTCATTTTGATCCGTTAACAAACATGGCCACCACAGGCAATTCTTGTTTCTAATTAGTCGATCTCTAAAAATATTTTCTTCTGAAATTACTTAGCCAAATAAACCCAAACTAGGTAGGAAGGATCTATGGAAGATCCTCTATAAAGGTTACTCATTTTGTCCTGATCCGCTAACAAACATGGTCGCCACATGTTCTTGATACCATATATGGTCTCGTTACCAAGAAAATAGCTGTCGGAAATTTAAGGAAGATAATCGTAACTCCATAAATTATAATATATAAAAATAGATTATCTTCCTTAGATTTCCGACGACTATTTTCTTGATAACGAGATCATATATGGTATCAAGAACACACATACAACAACATGGCCACCATAGGCAATTCTTTTTTTCTGGTTATTTGTAAAAAATCTTCTCTGAAACCGAGTAACCAAATCACATGAACCGAAATTTGGTAGGAAGCACCTATGGAAGGCTTGGTATAAAGTTTTCTCAAAACAGAATGAAAGGTGAGCGACACTGACCCACTGATCCTCTAGTTTTATACATATCAATGATTCTTTATATCTGGGAAATCTTGAGTTTTATTTCATTTTTAATCAACTGGATCCTCACAACAGGAATGACAACTCTTCTTACATATTTTCATGTAAGTAACTGTATACAACATTTGTTCCTGATACAGAGGCTAGCCTATGATTAAAAATACCTCTTTTGGCATCCGAACATAGTTAAATCAGGGCTCTCACTACTTTCAAATTAGAAGGAGAAGTGACTTCTCTTTCAGAGAGCTCGCAGAGAGAAGTGGAAGACAACAGAGAGAAGTGAGGAGACTTCTGGGAGAAGTTAATTGCAATTAATCGAAACAAGTTTCACGACCCCTATGAAGTTAACCTGCCCAAATTTAGTAAATAGTTATAAAGTTTTCTGATCTGATTATTTCTGTTGTTATTATCCATAATTACCTAAAGGACATCTATTGAATGTCAAATATTTATTTCTCTCTATCTTGACTATTGGAGTCTTGCATACCTGTGATTTTTTTATAAGTCCCCCACCCCCTTTTTTCCTTTTGAAATATTACTGTGCTGTGATCTATAGCTAATACCACACAGATTGTAATAACTCATATTTGTGTAATCTTCAGCTGTTAAATACAATATTAATATCATGTAGAAAATACATGCAAACACTTCTTCTGGGAAACCACTTCAACGTTTATAACCAAATTGTGTATGGATCATATTGTGGGTCTTTATAAAATTGTGGTGTCAATTGGAAATGCAAAAATTACCCCATCATGAAACATGGTTTAACATAGGACCCTGCTTCCCCCAAGCTATTGGGCATTTTGAAAAATCAAAGGATGCATGAATTATCCTTTAGTGTTTATTTAATCAAATGTGATTTTGGTAATACTTGTAACTGGAAATTTAAGATCACTCTCGCCTGGGAATAGTTTAATAAGATAATATGAAAAATAGTTAAAAGACATTTCACCTTAATTAAAATGAAGTTGTACATGAATGATCCTTGGATGGTGTTGTTTGACTTGTAACATTAATGCATTTTTTGTCTTTGATCTTTTGATGGTTTATATACCAGAATGTAAGCAACAGCCAAGACCTTAGTCCGAGATTCCTCTGTCGTTTAACGGCATTGATAAAGTTGCTTGTAGCCGTTCAACGACAGAGCAAAACAACTTGTTTCTTTAACAATTTGTTGGCCTAGTTTCTATTCCTTAGGCAATATCAACCTAAGAAAACCTCATTGGATATGTGGCTGTCTCATATTTACAAGAAGTGTACAAGTGCAAAGGTACCCTCTTGAAGATTTTTAATGAAAATACCTTTATTTACAGCTGTTGAGTTCAGTTTGTGTAATATACCACAACTTACTAATTCTTTTATATATTATAGTTATTAAGCTAATTTCTAACATAATAAGCAATTGCAACACATATATATGCCTCAGTTCTATGCTTAATATCTAAATACTATGAAATGTTTGCATTTAAGCCCCCCATCCCTTTTTTGTCTCATAAAATGAGTTCACAGCATTTTAACCTTTGTTAATGTATGCTTTATCCCCATACATTATGTAGTTTAAGACATTAAATAAGTTTTTGTATGTAGATCTCCAGTTGAAATTCCTTCTATTTGTATCAGATTTGCAAAAATATGATTTATTGATATTCAAGTCTTGGAATTTCTTATGGGGCATGACATTAATTTCCCCCAAAACTCAATAAATATATGCTTCCACATAATTTTTTTCACTGTTAAAGTAAGCCAGATGTGCAAATGTACTTTTACAACCAAATAATACTCTAAAACAGGAAATCCAAATTGGCAATTTGAACAATTAACGGAAAATGCTAAGCGGTCAATATAATTTTCCTGAGAACACATACATTACCAGGTTTTTACTACATAATTTTCAATTAAAACTGTTTTTTATAGCCTTATATTGTTTTCTAAGTACATTTTACATGTATTCTAACTGAAACTACCAAAATTTATGAGGAAAAATTTGTAGGATTGAACAAAATCCAATTTCGTAGACAGTCGTAAACGTGATAAGTAAGAATAAAACCAATATTTGTCACCATATATACAGGGCTTTCAATATTTTTCAAGTCTACCAGTACTTCACAATTTACAGGTGCTACTTTCTACTAAAATTTGAAAAATGTTCATGAATTTTTTATACAATACTTTTCAAAATCAGGTGATACCAAAGACCACTCTAGGCGAGCAAAAGCACCTGATTGAAACGCCTGTATATATGCAGTTTAATGTATAGACATTAGCAGCAGATCAACGAATTTATGTATCCAGAAACATACAATTTCTCCTCAAAATTGGTATCCATGATATTGAACGTATTCACAGTACATTGTGAATGAAAGGGTGAGGGGTCATGTAACAGTTTGTTTGTTTGTTTGTTTATGCTGGTGTTTAACGCCACTTTCAACACTATTTCAGTTATATCGTGGCTGCCAGTTTTATTGGTGGAGTACCGCACACGTTTGTGACAGAATGAATATGTTAATTGATCTATTCATTATACATCAATTTCGTCTTAGTCTTGGTCGTGATCGTATGGAAGTTGAATACCTGCAATGTCCTATTTGTGTAACTGAATCTGCCAAAATGTTAAAGTTTTTTTTAAGCATATTTATTGTTCAGGAAGAAGATGCATATACAATCAAACCTGTATTAAGAGGTCACCTCTGGGACAAAGAAAAAGTTGCCTCATAAGACAGGTGATATTCTAATGCGTTAGTCATAACCAAGAGGGAATCCCGATGTATAGTTATTTCCATTTATATGTAGCAACATTCCAGCAGCACCAGCATATGGAGTATATATCTCTGAGATGATACGATATTCCAGAGCTTGTGATTCCTATCATGGTTTTCTTGAGAGAGGGTTGCTGCTAACAAGGAAGCTATTGAACCAAGGGTTCTTTTTAGTAAAGTTGAAGTCATCACTTCGAAAATTTTACGGTCGCCACGGATATGTTCGATTTGTCGTAAACACTTCCCGGTCCTTTCCTCATTCACGACTTATTACCGGGTTTGTAACTAGATTAACATGACGGATGTCACTAGTGGAGCAGGAACTGCTTACCCTTCCGGAGCACCTGAGTTCACCCCCGGTTTTTAGTGGGGATTGTGTTACTCGATCTTTAGTTTTATATGTATATTTTGTCGATCGTCGTTAGTCCTTTTGTACTGTTTCTGATTGCCCCTTTGGTATCTTCAAACTCTTCTTATATTAGTGTTCCTAGTTTTGAGTCAATTACACTCCTCCTTGGGAAGGAATATAAATTAATGTCGCATGTTAGGAGAATTTCAAGTTCCATTATGAAAACAACGATTAAAAGCAGTGATGGTCAACAATTTCACCGGAAACAACAAAACGAACAAACAGTCTCCATTTCAAATCACACACATGACCATACGTTTGTTATGAGTTGGTCGCTTGCTTGTTGTGGTAAGACAATAGTTTCCGTTCAAATTCATTATATTCTCTTTTCCTTGCGCCAAACAAAACATCCGTCAACAACTACATTTTTCCATTTCCTTTGCAAGATTGTTTACGTCATGAATATATATCTACTGAAAGACTGCTTGCTTATACAGGTCCGTCGTGTTACTATGGCTACATATCAGGTGATAAGTCATAATGAGAAAAGGACAGAGTTGTGATTACGACAAACATAACATTACAGTCTTAGAAATTGAGTAGTTGTGTAAACAACACATTTCAGACTGATTAATGAAGACGTACTTAATTTTTAGTACCTGTGAAAAGGTAGATGTTTACACAGTGAGCTACAAATTCATTCGCCATAACAATAATATCTAACGAATCCTAAAATTTGATTGGACGAAACAGAAACAAGTTCCAAATTTCTTTTTTCTCTTTAATCTTTGAAAGGCTCACTTTTACCTGCACTTTTAAAGAATAAAGACTAAATTTTATTTACGTTTTATTCAACTTGTTTCAGTTGAGTTCAATATAGTTTCTTTATTTTAATTATTTTTACTATTTTAGTTAAGTTTTAATTTGACATTAAAATTTTGATACCTTTAAAAAAAATACTTTTCTCAATTTTTACAAAGATAGCCGTTTTCTTTGTTTAGCCAAGGATTTATATAGTAAGATCCTTGGTTTAGCCAAGGTTTTATCTACTATATGAATCCTTGATTTAGCAAAGTTTTTCATTAACCTGTTTTTAATCTTCGGAAATTAAGATTTTTTAATTGTTGAAAATTTAATTTGGACTTTTTTGTACGATGCTGTTTAATTATATGGCCTCATTTATTTAGATTCTGTAAATATGTTGTAAATAGAAATAGAAATAGAAATAAGTTTATTAACCAAATCAGGGCCCCAGGAGGGCATATACAAATAACAATTGATAAAAAGTCTTTCGTCAAAGATCCGGAAACTTCAACAGATCCTTGCCCGAGATATCACAGGTATTTTTAATTAAAGGGAAATAATCGCGCTTTACACAGAAATATTAATATCATCGACAACTTGTTTAGAAGGCCAAGATGTTGGTTCATGATGTAAGATTTGATGCTTTATAAGGCCTGAGACATGATTTC
Source organism: Bathymodiolus brooksi (assembly GCA_963680875.1). NCBI lineage: Eukaryota > Metazoa > Mollusca > Bivalvia > Mytilida > Modiolidae > Bathymodiolus > Bathymodiolus brooksi. The sequence continues at coordinate 27,556,188 of OY804586.1, forward strand.
AATGTGTAAAGAATATAGATGTAAGTCTGTCGTAAATCACAGTAATATGAAACATAGAATGCTCGCGAATCTGAAATTTTCAGTGAAAATTATCACAGGTACTCGAGGACAGGACCTTGTCTGGTACCCCTCAATGCCCCTCCTACCTCATTACTATAAACAAAATGTTTTTTTAACAATATATATACCCATGTACAGTATGTCTTGGATCTCCTGTACTTGGCGATCACAATACTGGTAGTATTGTTGACAATAGACTAGTGATACTAGCATAATTCATAAACAAATATTCCAGTATTGTATTCTAGTTGTTCCAGTATTGTTAAATTAGTTATTTTTTAGGAGTATTGTATATAATATGAAACAAGCATGGCCATCAATGCTCGCGAATCTGAAAATTATCTGGCAATTTCACGCTCATCCAGTGCATCAAAAAGTGTCGAGATTTTTTGGGCCGAGATATACAAAAAATGTACACTAGATAGTAAACAAATATAATATGAAACAAGTATATCTGTGCATTTATTTTATTTAAAACCGACTATATAACATACCTGTATACCTGTATGTCATATATACAAGAAAACATAAAATGTGTTAAAAACAGTCAAGCTCAGATAAATCATATATGAGCACATAAAAAGCAAATAAGATCACATAAAAGCAAACATAAGCAAAAATTAGGCAGATAAAGCAGGACGACATGATATTAACTGTCTCGTTGAGATTAGGCCTCCAAAGAAATTTTCTGTTGGTATCTCCATCCTAATTTCGTCACAAGCCATATCAAAGGTATTCTGGAAATTTCAAAAAAAGAAATTTAGTTTATATCTATATATTATTTTTCAGAAATATTTGGAAGGAGAATAATGGATGACTTAATAGGCTGCAAGAAACAATCACATGATACAAATAGCTTTACAGAACATCAAATTTTAGATCAGTGCAAAACAAAAAGAATTGAAAACTTCTTCAAATGTGGTGAAGGATCTACTTTAAATAACAGGAGATCACCTACTGGAGAGGAGTTGCAGTCTTTTGATGTATTTGGTAAACATTTAACAACCAGTGATCTATTTCAAAATTATGATGGGAAAGATGCATGTGATAAACTTTATGCCTATGATATATGTGGTAAAGAATTGAGTCATAATTCTAACTTACAGACACACACTGGTGATAAACCTTATCAATGTGATATATGTGGTAAAGGATTCAATCTTAATTCTAACTTACAGAATCACATTAGAACACATACAGGTGATGATAAACCCTATAAGTGTGATGTATGTGGTAAAGGATTCAGTCATAATTCTAACTTACAGAATCACATTAGAACACATACAGGTGATAAACCCTATAAGTGTGATGTATGTGGTAAAGGATTCAGTCATGATTCTACCTTACAGAGACACATTAGAATACACACTGGTGATAAACCTTATATATGTGATATATGTGGTAAAGGATTTAGTGAGAATGGTAGCTTACAGAGACACATTAGAACACATACAGGTGATACACCTTATAAATGTGATATATGTGGTAAAAGATTTAGTGAGAATAGTAGCTTACAGAGACACATTAGAACACATACTGGTGATAAACCTTATAAATGTGATATATGTGGTAAAGTGTTTAGTCAGAATGGTAGCTTACAGTCACACATTAGAACACATACTGTTGATAAACCTTATAAATGTGATATATGTGGTAAAGTGTTTAGTCAGAATGGTAACAAATGTGGTGAAGGATGTACTTTAAATAACAGGAGATCACCTACTGGAGATGAGTTGCAGTCTTTCGATGTATTTGGGAAACATTTAAGAACTAGTGATCTATTTCAAAATTATGATGGGAAAGATACATGTGATAAACCTTATACCTATGATATATGTGGTAAAAGATTTAGTCATAGTTCTAACTTACAGAATCACATTAGAAAACATACAGGTGATAAACCGTATAAATGTGGTATATGTGGTAAAGCATTTAGTCATAATTCTAACATACAGATACACATTAGAATACACACTGGTGATACACCTTATAAATGTGATGTATGTGGTAAAGGATTTAGTGAGAATGGTAACTTACAGAGACACATTAGAACACATACTGTTGATAAACCTTATAAATGTGATGTATGTGGTAAAGTATTTACTGAGAATGGTAACTTACAAAGACACATTAGAATACATACAGGTGATACACCTTATAAATGTCATATATGTGGTAAAGGATTTAGTCAGAATTGTAACTTAAAGACACACATTAGAATACATACAGGTGATACACCTTATAAATGTGATATATGTGGTAAAGGATTTAGTCATAATTCTAACTTACAGAAACACATTAGAACACACAGGTGATACACCTTATAAATGTGATATATGTTGTAAAAGATTTATTGAGAATTCTAACTTACAGAAACAACATTACCATGCACACTGGTGATACACCTTATAAATGTGATGTATGTGGTAAAGGATTTAGTGAGAATGGTAACTTAAATACACACATTAGAACACATACAGGTGATACACCTTATAAATATGATATATGTGATAAAGGATTTAGTCAGAATGATAGCTTACAGACACACATTAGAACACATACAGTTGATAAACCTTATACATGTGATATATGTGGTAAAGGATTTAGTCATAATTCTAACTTACAGATACACATTAGAACACACACTGGTGATAAACCTTATTAATGTGATATATGTGGTAAAGTGTGTAGTGAGAATGGTAGCTTACAGTCATACATTAGAACACACACTGTTGATAAACCTTATAAATATGATGTTTGTGGTAAAGTGTTTAGTCAGAATGGTAACTTACAGAATCACATTAGAATACATACTGGTGACAAACCTTAATAATATGATATATACATATACGTCTGAAGATTAAACCAAACAGTGTTAGAATTAGATTTTTGAGCTGTCAAATATTTGTTTTTCCCTCAATGGGATTTAAACTCACACCATTAATACACTGCAGCACCAATCGCTTAGCCTAAGTCCAGCGCCCTAGACTACTAGATCACATCCGCTATAAATAAATGTCTGAAAAAGTAGCCAACATATGAACCTACGGATGTCGGATCGGAAAAAAATAACGATTCTGTGCAAACAAACAAAAATGATCAATAAACGTCTAAAATGTTAGCACAACGATATCAAAAAAAGATGTTAAAAATATAACAAAAATAACTACAAGTCTACAAAAAGACTATAATTAAATCGACGGATATTTCGCTTGACCAACAAGCTTTATCAGCGTCTGTAATCTGATTTGAAAAATTGTCACGTGACCATCAGTTATCGTGACGTAAATTACTAAAAATCATAATCTTGAACTTTATATTTTATATTATTAAAGTATACAAAAGGTATATGTACACTAATTTATTAACAATATGAAAGCAATGAGAAAATGTAATGATGAAGGACCAGGCACTGGTTTAAAAGTTAAAAAACAAAAGATTTAGGCTTGTTTACCTCACGTGACCGTCATGTGAGTTATTGTCACCACTGAGCGTCTGTCATTTGTCCGTCTGTCCATTAACTTTTCACATTTTAATCAACTCATCTGAAGCCACTGGGTCAATTTGAACCAATCTTTGGTGGAATGGTTCTTGGATGGCCCCCTTCCAAAATTATGTCCGGTGATCCCCACTTCCAACCAAGATGGCCACGTAGCTAAAAATAGAAAAAAGGGGGGGATGTAATTTTAATGGTCCATTGCTGCTTTAGTATAAGTCAAAATGAGCTCAAATTTTAACTGCAGCTACATGGCAAGGAGTAGTTTAACATATATTCAGGGTTTTTCTGTAAAATTTTTCTTTCAGCCGATTTATACCGATTATGCAAATTAGGCATATTTTGATAAAAGATCACATTTAAATCTTCTCCTCTGAAACCGCAGAACCAAATTAACCCAAACCTGGCAGGGATTGTCCCTGGGTGGGTCCCTTTCAAAAATGTGCCTGACTGCCCCGCCCTCCATTCAAGATGGCTGCTGTTACTAAAAATAGAAATTTCTTCAATTGTCCATTTCTGCTTTAGTATAAGTCAAAATGAGCTCAAATTTTAGCTGCACTAAATGGCAAGGAGTAGTTTAACATATATATTCAGGGTTTTTCTGTGAAATTTTTCTTTCAGCCGATATATACAGATTATGCAAATTAGGCATATTTTGATAAAAGATCACATTTAAATCTTCTCCTCTGAAACCGCAGAACCAAATTAAACCAAACCTGGCAAGGATGGTCCCTGTGTGGGTCCCTTACAAAATTGTGTCCGTCAGCGCCGTCCTATATCCAAGGTGGCTGCCGTTACTAAAAATAGAAATTTCTTCAAATGGCCAAAATTGCTCTATTTTAAGCCAAAATGTGCCCAAATTTGAACTGTATAAGCATAATGATGAGCTTTTTAACATATATTAAAGGATTTTTTATGAACTTTGAACTTTTGCCAATTTTGACGGAATATGCAAATTAGGAAAAAGGGGGGATGAAATTTAAAAAAAATCTTCTCCTGTGAAACTACCGAGCCAATCTCAACCAAACTTTGCTGAAATGATTCTTAGGTGGTCCTCTTCCAAATTTGTGTCCGGCATTTCAGAACTCTGACCAAGATGGCCACCACAGCCGAACTTAATTTAACATAGGACCCTATGGGAAATTCCCATAAAAATCTTCTTGTATGAAACCATTTGCTCAATAAGAACAAAATTTTGATTAAATAGTCATTGGATGGTTCTCTTCCAAAAATGTGTCCAGCGGTTCGGCTCTTCGACCAAGATGGCCCCCACAGCCGAACTTAGCTTAACATAGGACCCTATGGGAAATTCACATAAAAATCTTCTCATCAGAAACAACTGGGCCAATTGCAACAAAACTTTGGTGGAATGATCCTTGGATGGCCCCCTTCCAAAATTGTGTCCGATGATCCTGACTTCCAACCAAGATGGCCACCAAGCTAAAAATAGAAAAAAGGGGGGGATGAAATTTTAAAAGAATCTTCTCCTCTGATACTACTGAACCAATCTCAACCAAACTATGCTGAAATGATCCTTGGGTGGTCCCCTTCCATTTGTTCGGCATTTCATACCTCCGACCAAGATGGCTGCCACAGCCGAACTTAGTTTAACATAGAACCCTATGGGAAATTCCCATAAAAATCTTCTTGTCTGAAACCATTTGCTCAATAAGAACTAAATGTTGATGAAAGTCATTGGATGGTTCTCTTCCAAAATTATGTCAGGCGGTTCGGCCCTTCGACCAAGATGGCCCCCACAGCCGAACTTAGCTTAACATATGACCCTATGGAAAATTCACATAAAAATCTTCTCCTCAGAAACCACTGCGCCAATTGCAACCAAACTTTGGTGGAATAGTTTTTGGATGGCCCCCTTCCAAAATTGTGTCCAATGATCCCGACTTCCAAGCTAAAAATAGAAAAAAAGGGGGGATGAAATTTAAAAAAAATCTTCTCCTCTGTAACTACGGAGCCAATCTCAACCAAACTTTGCTGAAATGATCCTTGGGTGGTCCCCTTCCAAAATTATGTCTGGCATTTCAGACCTCCGACCAAGATGGCCTCCACAGCCGAACTTAGTTTAACATAGGAACCTATGGGAAATTCACATAAAAATCTTCTTGTCTGGAACCAGTTGCTCAATTGGAACCAAACTTTGATAAAATAGTCATTGAATGGTCCTTTTTCAAAATTGCGTCTGGTGGTCCCGCCCTCTGACCAAGATGGCTGCACAGCTGTACTTAATTTAACATAGGACCCTATGGGAAATTCACATAAAAACCATCTTGTCTGGAACCAGTAGCTCAATTAGAACCAAACTTTGATGGAATAGTCATTGGATGGTCCTCTTCCAAAAATGTGTCCGGCAGTCGCGCTCTCCCACCAAGATGGCCACCACAGTGCAGTTGCGTTGTTATTGAAAGCAGCTTTGATCCAGGTGAGCGATTACATGCTCCTGGGAGCCTCTGGTTCATTTCCGCACGATAACAAAATGTAGGATCTAAATGAAACTTGATACACCTATGCCTGATGGTGAGAGGAGGAAGCCTATTGATAATGAGGTTTGTAGAACAAAGGTCAAGGTCACAACTTCTAAAAATAGAACAAAAATTAGATGCTTGTTTTGTTTCCGCACGATATCTTAAGAACGAAATGCCGGATCTAAATGAATCTTGGTACACACATGCCAGGTGGTGAGAGGAGGAAGCCTATTGATAATGAGGTTTGTAGAACAAAGGTCAAGGTCACAACTTCTAAAAATAAAACAAAAATTAGATGCTTGTTTTGTTTCCACACGATATCTTAAGAACGAAATGCCGGATCTAAATGAATCTTGGTACACACATGCCAGGTGGTGAGAGGAGGAAGCCTATTGATATTGAGGTTTCTAGCTCAAAAGTCAAGGTCACATTGTCCATCCACATGTTTGCAACTCAGCTTTCGCACCAAAGTGATTTTTAACATATATTACAGGATTTTTTATGAACTTTGAACTTTTGCCGATTTTGAGCGATTATGCAAATTAGGCATAAATAAGCAAAAAATCATTTAAAAATCTTCTTGTCAGAAACTACTTGGCCAATTGTCTGAATGATCCTTAGGTGGTCCCCTTTCAAAATTGTGTCCGTCAGTACCGTTCTATAACCAAGATGGCCACCGTTTCTAAAATAGAAATTACATCAAATGGTCAAAACTGCTGTAGAGTCAAAGTTGTCAATAGCGACCATTGAAGGAAGTTTTGAAAAAAGGTCACATAAGACAGGGAGTCGTTGAATAGAGGTTATGATATCTGCTCCCAACATCTCGAGAGGGAAAACCTAGTTCGGGTATATAATCCGCATCAACTTTTAACCCGTTCGTGTGGAGGACAAATGCATGGATAGAGGTTAAATTCTGGCAAGAAAAAGGTATAATGAAATAAAAAATATGTTCAATTATCGTAAAATATTTCCGTCCTTTGTGGGTGAAATTAAAAAAAAAGAATAATCATATTAAATGATCAAGTTTTTTACTCTCTTTCAACAGCTATTGTTATCTTAATTGTTATCGTAATTAGAATTAATCATTATGATTAGAAGAATGCAATTTCCTGACAAAACGTTTTCGAACTTCAATTACTCGCCGAAAGCTATAAATAGCCTAATCACACAATCAGCCTGTGTTTACTGCACGTTAAACGAATGTTGACTGAAATATATGCTGGGAACCAGTACTTCATAATTCAATAATTTTCAAAATCACGATTATTTATTCATAAAACTGAAAGATTAAAACGGTATTTTCTATAGTATGCAATTTTAAATATTTAATATAAATAAGAAATAAACCCAAATAAACCAAAACAACAATAATAAATCATCACGTGAACAACTTACCTGTTAAAAAAAATGGCGGTCTTACACAATAACGCTAATCGGGACATCATTTAATATAAAAAATCTATTATTATGAACTAGTAACAGGTATGGACTTTGGGAGTGAGATGTTGTCAGTAGATCATGCAAATATCAGCTAGAGGGGTATTGGCAACAATCGCTGCATCAGCTGGGCAAAACGGAAATGTTTCCAAAGTCGGGACTGTGTTCGTTTATTTATTATCTAACTTCCGGTTTGATAATAATCTTCTAATATAAGTTCTAAGCTCCCTAGTGACCGTCTATCATTATTTGGACGGTCAGTAAATTGTTAAAGGGTGAGCGCCTTAGCGCGAACCCTTCAACTATTTACTGACCGTCCAAATAATCATAGTCGGTCACAGGAGCTTAGAACATTTTTGTACGCTGTTGCTGATCTATAGCTTGAAACAGTAACTAAGTTTTTTCCACAAACTATGTTTGACGGACTTTCGTGGAAGTTCTAAGGCTAAATATGTAATGGTCACTAGACAAAATTAAGCACCGCCCACTGACCTGTAATTTTCCGTCTGCATCGTTATTTTTATGAATGGAATTTTCTCCTGGCCAGGTAAAGCGTATTAATCTTATTCTCTAGATTTCCATATATGGCTCTCCTTTCTATCGTTATTTTTAGGAATTATTTTATCCAATCATAGGTCGTCAAATAAATACAACATCGTACAATAGTCGTTATATGAAGGAATCTGATATTTGGTCACAAGCTTCATATAGGTATGCCATATTGTGGGAAGCGTTTTTGGACCCGTCAGATTCCTGCTTCCTGTTTGCCGACTTAGTTGGGTTTATACACATTAAACATATATGCACATTTTTCATCACATTTTTCTCAGCAACTATTGATGGCAGAGATCTGATATTTGGTCACAAGCTTCATATAGGTACCCCATATCGTGGGAAGCGTTTTTGAACCCATCAGATTCCTACTTCCTGTTTGCCGAAGAGCGGGGGTATCATAAGTGAGCATTAGCTCACAGTTAGTTCATCTTGTTTTGTTTGCTTGCACAGAATCGTTAACACTTGTTTCCGATCCGACATCCCGTAGGTTCATACGTTGGCTACTTTTTCAGACGTTTATATACTGTTTATATTGAAACGACAATGCATGAGAGATACAGGCTCAGATGAGTGTCAAATTCTGTTACTCCTCTATTGATATCAACGGTTCATTCAACCTATGCCAACATTTTGAAAAATAGGTATAAAAAGGTAAGAAAAAATGTTGGCATAGATTGAATAGGTTAATTGCTATATAAACATGACTAGTCATGTTTAATTAGTGTACAACTGCGTGAACTGGGGAAGATATCAATGTACTCCAAGTCCACAATTAACTTTTATTAAATGTAGAAGTTGTCTTGTTTTTGTGTGAGTATTGAGTGAAAAAACTAAGTTAGAAGTAAATATTTAAAAGCATATTTTTTGGAAATAACAAAATAAATCAGTATATCAGTATAATATATATGAATACTAGAAAATTTTGAATTTAGTTTTTATGAGAATCGTTTAATTGCATTTAACTTGCAGGGGGGGGGGGGGTATATGGTTTTTTGATTCGTTCCAAAAAAATATTCAGGGGCATCACAAGAGTTAGAATATTTTTTTTTTTCCAGAATTAAACGTTAGGTTATGACAAAAACTCTGAATCATATTTTTTTTTTTCCTCCACCATAATCAGAATATTTTTTTCAGCAACATTGGGAATCAGAATATTTTTTCAGAAAAAAACCATAACCCCCCCTTCAAGTTAAATGGTCTGTCCCTAAGTATCATATACTATTTCAAATTAAGACTTTTTAAAAAGATTGTTTATTTATATTATTCAAATATTTTAGATTTTCATCTTTTTTATTTACAGATTTTTGTTTAATTTTAACAGGATTATTATTCTATATATAAATTTTTACAAAACTTAATATTTTTATATTTGTTTATATCTTATATTTTTAGACTAAAAAAAAATTCTTTATAAATTTCACATTTGAGACCTGCATTTCCAAATTTGCTTACCTGTAACTATCATTAATTGTTATATAAACACCTGTAATAAAATGTTTGTTGGCATACCTTGAATATGATATTTCAAAATGTTGGCATAGGTTGAAGACACCATATCAACATGTAGTGTTCTACATGTAAGACAAAACAGCAGTATATATACAAATATAACTTACAGGGGCGGATGCAGAGGGGGGCGCACCCCCTAAAATTGGAAAAAATATGATTTTTTGGCGTAAAATCATGATTTTTCACACGAAATACCCCACCAATTTTCGCACCTCCCTCCGCAATTGGAAAAAATATGATTTTTTTGCGTAAAATCATGATTTTTCACACGAAATACCCCAAAAATTTTAGCGCCTCTCTCCGCTCGGCACAATTTTTTTTAAGTGCGCCCCACCCCCCCCCTAACTTGAAATCCTGGATCCGCCCCTGCCTTAGTACTACATACAGTAACTACAAACTTTGTGATTTGACTGAGAAAGTGATGTACAGTATCAAACAAGGGAGGTACAATCAAAGTATATATCTTAAATAGAGAATTCTTTTAACATATAACATAAGTTTGCCTTAAAACATTGGTACCTCTTTTGAGATATCATCTATTTTTTTTTAAATGTCATATTATTTTAGAATTTCTGTTTTACTTATCAAGTACATATACTGGTATTTTGTTAAAGCTGATGGATTCCAGAATGGTTGTCAGGAACTTGGTAGCAAATACATGAATTGGATGTTGGCTTGGAAGTTTTTCAGATGACAGATCAAATTCCAATATAGGAGGACCATTGCTATGACTAATTTTTATGCTATTTGAGCTTTCAGTTCAAGTCATCAAGACTTCATCCTAAATTTTATGTTGTTGAGTTTTTTTGGAGGGGGGAGGGGAGAAGGAGTGAACGGATTTTTTTATACTGAAAAAAGACAACTTTTCATGTGTCATGAGTAATTACCGGTAGTTAAATTTTTATAAATTTAACAGGAACCTTATTCATGGGAAGACGTTAGCTGAGATCTAGAAGAGAGTTTTTAGCTCACCTGACCCAAAGGGTCATGTGAGGTATTGCCATCACTTGGCGTCCGTCGTCCGTCCGTTAACTTTTCATATTTTAATCTACTCCTCTGAAACAACTGGACCAAATGGAACCAAACTTGGCAGAAAGCATCTATATAAGGTCCTCTATAAAGTTTCTTCATTTCGTCCCATTCCGCCAACAAATATGGCCGCCAAGGGCAATTCTTTTTTCTGATTGGCTAATGTTAAAAAAATCTTCTCCTCTGAAACTGCTTGGCCAAATGGAGCCAAACTTGGCAGGAAGCATCTATGTAAGATCCTCTATAAAACTTCTTCATTTAATTCCATCCGGCCAACAAACATGGCCGCTGTTGCTAAAAATAGAACATATGGTAAAATTGCACGTTTGTGGTAACAACTCAAAAACCGTTAATAATATCAGAAATCTGACGGGGTAAAAATGATCAGCACAGGAAGATCTAACTACCCTGAAATTTTGAAGAAAATCTGATTACCTATCTTGGAGTTATTGCCCTTTTTTCGTCAAATTTTCAAAATTTTAATATTTTTCGTTTTTTATTTCAAAAACTATAAGAGATAGACGTTAAGTTTAAACAGCAAACATGTACAGCATGTCAAGATCTACATTCCCTGCAATATTGAAGTAAATCTGATTACCCGTCTAGGAGTTATTGCCCTTTTTTATATTTTATTTTTTTAATTTAAACATTTTTGTCTGATATTTCAAAAACTATTAGAGATCAAGGTTAAGTTTAAATTGCAAACATGTGCAGCATATTAAGATCTACCTACCCTGTAATTTTGAAGTTAATTTGAGTACCCAATTTGGAGTTATTGCCCTTTTTTTCATCAAATTTTCAAAATGTTAATACCTTTTGTCCTTTATTTCAAAAACTATAAGAGATAGATGTTAAGTTTAAACAGCAAACATGTTCAGCATGTCAAGATCAACCTAGCCTACAATTTTAAAGTAAATCTGATTACCCATCTTGAAGTTATTGCCCTTTTTTCATCAAATTTTAAAAATGTTAATACTTTTCATCCTTTATTTCAAAAACTATAAGAGATAGATGTTGAGTGTAAACTGAAAACATGTTCAGCTTGTCAAGATCTACATGCCCTGCAATTTTGAAGTAAATCTGATTACCCGTCTAGGAGTTATTCCCCTTTTTTCATCATTTTTTAGCTCACCTGACCCAAAGGGCCATGTGAGGTATTGCCATCACTTAGCGTCCGTCGTCCGTCCGTTAACTTTTTCATATTTTAATCTTCTCCTCTGAAACAACTTGGCCAACTGGAACCAAACTTGGCAGTAAGCATCTATGTAAGTTCCTCTATAAAGTTTCTCCATTTCGTTCCATTTGGCCTATAAACATGGCCACCAAGAATAATTCTTTTTTCTGATTGGCTAATGTTAAAAAAATCTTCTCCTCTGAAACAGCTTGGCCAAATGGAGCCAAACTTGGCATAGATGGTCCCTGGGTGTGTCCCTTTTAAAATTGTGTCCGAAAGCCCCACCCTCCATTCAAGATGGCTGCTGTTTTTTAAGGTAATGATTATCTCCCTTTGAAATTTGCTTCAGTATCATTCTATTGTCAGGTGAGCGATACAGGCTCAGTGGGCTGAGCGTCTAGTTTTAATTTAAAATTAATTTATTGAGACATTACATGATTTTGGAGGAAATTTCCTTGTACAAAGACTAGTTAAATAAATTTAAAAAAATGGTTATTTGATTATCATTTTGTTTTAAAAACCTTTTATTTTATCAAATATTAAAAACAGGGATTTTATCTATATTAATAATTTTACATTGTTTATGACATCACATACATGTACATGTAGTAGAAATAACCATATGCAACTTATTTGAAGACATTTTCATAGTTCAAAGATGTACGATAACAGACTGTTATTATGGATTAAGACTCGGATTTTCTATTAAAAAAGTGATTTTGAAATTTTGCCTATGTTTATTATTTTATTGACATATATCAGTATCAGCTGAGAGTAAGAGTATATAAAAGAAAATAAATTATCAAGCAATTAACAACAGAGTTGATGAACTAAAAGAATGACTTTGCAATCTATTAATAACTACCATCCAGTTTGGTGACCAACATCATATTTACTGAATATTGATTGAATGAATTACATGTATTTTCTGATATATTTGGTTTGTTTGTTTGATTGTGTTTAACGCCACTTTCAACAATGTTTCAGTTATATTGTGGTGGTCAGTTTTATTGGTGGAGGACCCGGAGAAAACCACCGACCTGTTGCAAATCACTGACAAACTTTATCACAAAATGTTATACACCTCGCCCTGATTGAGATATATTATGTAGGATTATTTTCTAATCTATGTCTTGTCTGGCTGCTGTAAAATATAGCAAAAAAGTATTCCACATATTCTGATTACAAATTATATATATTTTTTCAAAAAGTCGTAATACATTGTTGTACTAATAGGTAGAATGAAGAGTTAGTGTTATGGTGTTTAATGCCACAGTCAACACAATTTCAGTTATATCATGGTGGTCATTTTTATTGTTGGAGGAAAATGGAGAAAAACATTGACAAACTTTATCACATAATGTTGTATCAAGTACACCTCCCCACGAGCAGGATTCGAAATCACAACTTTAGTGGTGATAGAAACTGATTGCACAGGTAGTTGTAAATCCAACTAGCATATCAACTCGAAATAATGGCCCTAGATAGAATGAACCATATATACAGGATCTGCCATAAGCCAATTGGGCCCCACTGAAGTTGCATACTCTCAGCTGTTCAAGTACACACAAAAAAAAACCACTAGGTTTTACAGAGAACAGCAATGATTATTATTTTTTTATGGGGTCCACACCTCCTAAGGCGACCCTGCATATGTATTTGTGATAAGAGTAAAATGAATATCCAACTAGGCTAATACCTTCTGTGTTGTTTCGCCTGTTACCCCTGTATACTTGTCCAGATTTGATTTGATTTGATTTTTGGTGTTTTAACTCCACTTTCAACAATATTTCAGCTGTATCATGGCGACCAGTTTTAGTGGTGGAGGAAGCCGGAGAGAACCACCGACCAAGGCAAGCAACTGGTCAACTTTATTACTTGCGGCTGCGAAGCGACTGCACCCTTTTTAGCTCACCTTGCCAAAGGCAATGTGAGCTTTTGCCATCACTTGGCGTCCGTCGTCCGTTAACTTTTCACATTTTAAAATTTTAATCTTCTCCTCTGAAACCCCTCAGCCAAATGAAGTAAAGCTTGGTAGGAAGCATCTATGGCAGGTCCTCTATAAAGATTGCTCATTTCGTCCCGATCCTTTAACAAACATGTCCGCCATAGGCAATTCTTGTTTCTGATTGGTTGATTTCTAAAAAAAATCTTCTCCTCTGAAATTGCTTTGCCAAATGAATCAAAATTTGGTAGGAAGCATCCTTGGAAGGTCCACTATCCAGAATGCTAATTTAGTTCCAATCCGTTTACAAACATGGTCACCACATGCAATTCTTGTTTCTGATTGGTTGATTTGTAAAAATCGTTTTCTCTGTAACTGCTTAGCCAAATGAACCGAAACTTGGTGTGGAAGCACCTATGGAAGGTTCTGTATTAAGTTTCCTCAAAGCAGAATGAAAGGTGAGCGACACAGGCTCAGCCCCCATTAGTATACATATCAATGATTCTTGATATATAGGAATACAAAGAAAGCATACTACAGGTTAATCATACCCCCCGTAACGAAGTTATAAATAAATATAAATAAATAAATAAGCTTTATTTAGAGTCGGCATGGTTAAAACAACATACAACATAAGCTCTGTTGAGCTTTTAACCGACATACACAGACACATAATAAATAACAAATAACAAGCATGCAACATACAGCTAAAATACAAGACTAAGTAAGCACTACATGTAAAATACTAACAGTTATAAGATAAGCAAAAAAGCAGATTAAAAGCTGATGTTATAAGCTAAGCATACCAAGAGCTAATGTAGCAAACTATGAACAACTAAAAGCTGATATTATGAACAAAGCATAAAAATTTTATAAGCACAATAAATAAAAACTGGTTATGACCTAGATGGTAGAAATTTAAACAAATTTAAAAGTCAGCACAAGCTGAACATTTACAAACATTTCCATTCCAAGATTTTAAAATATTCTTAAACTGATTAAAATTGGAAATTTTTCTAAAATCATCAGGTAGGTCATTCCATAAAACAGCTGCTGCATATTTAAAACTATTCTTACCGTAGGTAGATGTTCGTACCCTAGGTATATCTACAATATTGGAATATCTAAAATTATATTTACAATCTTTAAAAACAACTAAATCATGTAAACAAGATGGTGAAAGTTTGTTTAAAATCTTAAAACATTCAATAGACATGGTACGCATTCTTCTAACTTTCAGAGATGGAACTTTAGCTTTTTCTAATAACTCATCATATGTGCTCTCATAGTCCTCGTATATAAATCGTAAAGCCCTTGCCTGGATTTTTTCTAATTTAGAGGTATTACTTATATTGCAAAAATGCCACGCCAAAGGACAAAAATTAAAATTAGACAAAATGAAAGTATGAAAAATTGTTCATTTTTTTATTTTTGAAAGGAAACAACCAATGCGCTTTAAAGCATTCAACTGTTGAGAAGCTTTACGACATATATTTTTAATATGATAATTGAAATTAAGTTGGTAATCAATATCTATTCCTAGTAATTTTACCACTTCATCACAAGTAATTTCAGCTGAATCTATTTTAAATACTGGTGTCTTGGCATGTGTCTTATTGCCAACTGCAATGGCTTGAAACTTATCTGGATTAGCCTGCATACAATTGAATTTGAACCAGTCTATCAATACTGAGCTTTCTTTTTCAAGTATATCAATTAATTTCTCATAATTATCATTTACATAAGACAAGGTGTTAGCATCAGCATAATTATACAATGTACCATATTCAATAAAATAAAAGATGTCGTTAATAAAAATTTAAATAACAAGGGGCCAAGTATAGAGCCTTGAGGTACCCCTTTTTGTATGTCAGCCCAACTGCTGAGATCTCCCTGAAGTTTGATTTGTTGTTTACGACCAGTTAAATAATTTCTAAGTAATTCCACAGATTTTGGAGTTGTAGGGGGGTATACTCAGTGCCTGATATGGACGGTCGCCCAGTCGCCAAATGCGACTAATATCTTATTCGGGCGACCAAAAGCTGCTCCAAATTAGGTAGTCACTGGCCCAACAAAAAACGTTTGGGCGATTGCCTATTAGACCGTTAAAAATGGTTGTTTTTCCGAAACCCGACATAAACTGTATCGGTAGATAACTCTTCTGTTCTAGTCGAAAACAGTTTGTTACGAGCACAGCGATTGGTCCAAATACATTTTTGTAGCCAATGAATACACAGCTAATGTAATTTACTGTTCTCCCCAATTATGTATTTTTATCGAGCCAATCAATACAAGTTTCCTACACGTTTTCATGTAATACACAAGTATTCACTAAATATTAGAAAAGAAACGTGTTTTTTTGTTTCTTTATGATTTAATTATTAAAATTGATAAAAATCACGGACGAAGTGGAAAGTTGTGAACAATAAAGAGAATTCTGTCAACTTGTAATGTTTGCGATCTGGTATCCACGACCACGGTTCGGAAATTTATTCATTCAATCTGCTGCAAAATGTACATCATACAAAATGTACGAATTTCATTTTACAGAAATCGAAAACCTTTTTGTGTCAATCCTTAGGTAATCATTGAAAAACTTTTCCCCAACAACGGAGAGAAAATCGTTGACAGTAATGTCAAACTACGGAAACGATCTGGCCTGTCACTTCTTTTAAACTTTTCATAGTTCATGTGTACACTGCTACATTTTAATGACAATTAGGAGTGGTTTTCTTTTTTGGAACCAGAACTTTTGTTTACAAATTAAAAAAAACAGGAAAAGTTAACTGTTGTTTAATATATAACAGAAAATGACAGCACCGTTTGTTATTTCAACAAACTGGTGAGATACTCATTTGGAATGAATAACCAACTGACGTTACCCCGAACTGAGAGGTTATTTTACTTTAAAATCACTTCTTCATAGTGGATTGAAACAAGTGATGTCACTCTGGGGAGTGCAAGAGCGGTCCTTGTAGTGGCATTAGTCTACTCTTTTCCGGATGTCTTTAATGTGATCATGGCATTGATCTCCCCTTACACAAACCAGCCTTCTATTGTCCCCATCCGATGGACTAGCATCGTTTCATCCCAGATAGCAACACTACGTTGGACCGACGTTGGTCTTCGGGCGTTCGGATCGTTGGCCCGACGTCGGAATCCAACGTTGGCCCATCGTAGTGTTGCTCATTGGCGCCACGTTGGCCCGACGTTCGGTTTACAACCATATGCCAACCCAATCCCACCATTATCCAACGTAGGCCCAACGTCAGTCAAAATTATTTACAACCATGTGCCAACCTAATCCCACCAGTATCCAACGTCGGCCTAACGTCAGCCAAAGCTATTAACTACTATATGCCAACCATGTTCAACCAGTGTCTAACGTCAGCCTAACGTCCAGCCTCGACTATTTACAATAATATTCCACCAGTGGTTCACGTTGGTCAAACGTTCAATAACCTCCCATGTGATACCCATCAAACAGTAGTATGAAAAAAAATTGTAGACGCAACAGAAACTATGATTCAAAGCATATGCCAAGTGATGTGTCACAGTCTCCTTGATTATGGCTATACTTAAGAGACATCAATTGTTAATATATATATATATATATACCATATACAGTAATAAATTATACTGTAATTCCGATACTTTATTTTTCTGTATGTCGCGAACATTTCACTTAAATTTGTATATTTTTCCCAATAAATTAATTGATTTGCAATAAGGAATTGAAACACTTTCCAGTATGAAAATTAGACAGAAACCAATCACTTGCATGCAAATATTTTAATTACTATTGACGAATCGTGTTTCAGTTCAAATAATAAATCATAAGGAGACTAGTTAATCAAACAAGACACAAGAACCATTAGTACTTTCAGAACAGAAGACGCATGCTTCAGTCGGTTAAAATTTCAACTAAACTTGTCTTCCTAACTAAACCGTATCAATGCATATGAGTTCCCTCTTTAGTGCGGTTTCGATGTGTTTCACACGTTTCGTGAATGTGTATTAAGCTCTGATTCTGGATTTAGTATCATAACAAAGGTACCTATGTCCTAGTATATGTGATTTTTTTTGTCATGTGTCAATTGTTCACAATCAGAAATATTGAACAATTCCTTCGATATTCTACTGCCAACATTCAATAGCTTCATAAAACTGCTAGATAAAAACACCCTAAGTTTTAAAACATTTAATCAACTATACTGCAATACCAAAACAATTATTCCTTGTTCCAAAAAATTCCAACAGGGAATACAAAATTAAAATTGTCCAGCATAAACCTATTATGATACGTTTCAGCAAAACCGTTAGATAAAAGTTCTCGATAAAACAATTATTGTCAATGTCTATTGATGAGGAACGTTCGGCTCCTGTTGATTGCATTCCGCATGTTTTCTCTTTTTTCTTCCACCATCCCGATCACTAGCATATTTTAACCAGTCTTTGATCACATTTTCTATTCTGTCATCCGTTTCCTGTCTTGTTAGAATATTTCTGCGAACTGCACCTGGAATAATTTCAAACAAAATAAGCATACGTTTTGAAGAATAGATTCATAAATGCGTCCAAATGTTTCACCAAATTGTAAATGAATTCAGTTGATATCTGTTTTGAAGTCGATTTCTCTTACTTGTGTAAAATTAAATTAGATGAGAGACAATAACTTGGGAATGTATTAGAACCATCACAATTTGAAGCATGTGTTACATCAGCACCGGCGGGGGGCTTGGGATTAACCGGCAAATTGTCTTCCAGTGATATTTTTTTTTTTTAACTTTTCTTTTAACTGTCCAGTAAGACATTTTATTGAGTCTGATGTGAGAATGCGAGTTTTTCTTTCTGAAATAAAAAAATAATACCGCGACGGTAGTTATTTTAAATGTATTTATTATGCATTCACCAGCCAGTACCGTATATGATAAGCCGGTATGTTATTTATAATACTAACAAATTGTACAACTTGTCAAGTTACTCATGCGTTTGACCCAGTACACATGTCGATGTGATAGATAAGAGAAAATTGGTCAGGCCGCTCGTGTTACAATTAATCAATTGTTCACGCAACTTCTCAAGTAATAGTTATTTAGATAATACACAGAGTATAATTATAACAAACACCAATCTATAGCTAAATGGTATTTTTCAAATTTGTAGACAAAAACTACAATAAAAAGATCAGAGGTTAATTTCACATTAATTTAACGACATAAAAATAACCTGCTATAGCTTTTTTTAAATTATATTTCTCATCAATAAAACTCCCTCATAACTCTAGTATGTATACAAGTGCAATTGCAAAGGAAATAACTGTGCGAGATATCGACCGAAGCTGCAAAAATTTACATGGTAATGAAAAAAAAACATGGGAAAAAAATCAGTATACATACAAAATGTATTATTGCGCAGATAAACAAAACATTCAAATGCAAAAAGGGAGTTCCC
Organism: Bathymodiolus brooksi; assembly: GCA_963680875.1. Classification (NCBI taxonomy): domain Eukaryota; kingdom Metazoa; phylum Mollusca; class Bivalvia; order Mytilida; family Modiolidae; genus Bathymodiolus; species Bathymodiolus brooksi. The sequence goes on from OY804586.1 coordinate 27,575,327, forward strand.
CATACCTGTATATAACCAGTACGGTTTGTCCTGAATTCGCACAAAACACGCAATATTTAAATCATTTTATCAGCAAGTTTTAAAAAATCATCATTTCAGACGCATCCTTGATATATAGGAATTCTTAATTATTCTTTAACAGTGATTTTTCCGTATGGCACCTTCAATTACTTTCGTTATTTTTTTGGACATAATATCAAATAAATGTATTGATGAAAAAAAAATCGAATCGACATACAATGGAGTACGTTAATGTGCGACCAAGTACCGACGCCGGGCCGACGACACGTGACCGACGGTTGGTCTATGGTCAGATCCCAACGTTGGCTAATCGGCTACACATTTCACCATCAAAAATCATATGTCGTGTCAAAATTGGGCCAACCATATCAACCCAGCGGGGTGGTTGTTCACGTCGGCCCAACGTGGGGCGAACGTTGGCATGCCAACTGCGACGTTCGACCAACCATGCCGACCATGTACCAACGTTGGATCAACGTCTTGTTGCTGACTGGGATAAGACCATCCTAGCCAATGGCGTCAAGGTTGTCAAAAAGGTTATAACAAGTAAATTCAGGTTTCATTAGATAGCAATATATGCATTGGGGTGTTTTCGCAATTTCAGCTGCACACCTGTACCTTCCAAAATTACCTTGAAGACCCCCCCCCCCCCCTCCCCCAACCCTCGTGAGACTAGTGAAAGAATTAATTTTAATGTTATTAATAAGAATTATTTAATCTGAACTGTTTATATATTGATATCTGATGTCTTTTTTTTTTTAAATGTCACAAAATGATTGGGCCATCATTCTGCCATTTGGACCAGTGACTCTAATTTTTTACTGGCCCCAAAAAAAAATTCGGACCAGCCGAAGGCTAGCCCTCATTTCAGGCATTGTATACTGGTTTCACCATGTCCGTCCGTCCGTCTGCAGACAAATCCTATGTCGTACGATAACTTGAGTTGTGTTTCTTGGAAACTTTTAAAATTCTATCAGCTGTTTACTGGTGAAGAGAGGAGGATCACTTACATTTTTGACGATTTTCACTTTTGCTGTTCCGGAGTTATTGGACTTGATTTGACGGAAAATAGGATTTTTACCCTATGTCGTATGATAACTTGGGTAGTGTTTCTCAGAATGTTTTGAAATTTTATCAGCAGCCTACCGGTGAAGAGAGGAGGGTCCCTTTCATTTTTGGTCGGAACAATCCGTAATGTTTTGTTTATGGAAATAGGTTTGGCAGATGTGGGGAGCGGGGGTATATCTTAGTGAGCCATAGCCAGAAATGATAGGTGATTTGCTCATTTGCATATTCAAAATGGCGGCTCAAAGAGAATTTGGATTTTAACATATAGTTGAACGGGAAACTTTCTGTTAGCTTGAGCCGGACAATTTTCCGGGATAAAAAATCAAACTATGCACCGGTTTGAACAATATCTCAAAATATTACAGCTGTACCATTAAAACTCAAGGTTCCCACCCAGTTTCAAATTTTGAAGCGTAAGCGCCATTCAAAAGCATTGAGAAGAAGTGAAAAATTGCATCATGCACGCTTTTCAAGACCTAAAAGCACTTTTCTTACAATCCCCATTCTAGTTGCCGGGACAAATTCGGTCAGTTCCGGTAACATTGTTGAGGAATCTTTCTTCGATAAATATTTTGCTGAAAAATTTAAGGTTCCCACGATAATTTAAAAGAGGGCTTCACAAGTTTTTTTAACCTTTCTAGTAGATATTCAATAGGGGTTCACGCAAAAAAATCTACTATTTCGTAAAACTGCTTCTGCTAGACATAGCATTATTTGAGTAAGCACCGCATTCCATTGTAAATGTAAATAAACAATTAAAAAAAGGCTCCACAAGGGTATTTTTTTATTTCGACAAAACAACAGAATAAGTAGAATCTAACTATATAATACAATAATTATTGGTAACAATACTGCTGATATATAAAGATCAAAAAATTTAACATTTTATATACTAAACGATTTCAATGACATACTAATACTTATATAAATGTGGGGCAGAAATTGAACAAAAATGCACAATATATTTTTTATTTACATATTTTTATTTCGTGGAAAAAGGGGGGCCAGTGCATTAAATGTATTTTCGATTTTTTACACACATCATCGGATTCCTAATAAATATATGATGACAATTAATTTTGATACGATCACAAATAATTATGAAGTTATTTATGTGATCAAAACTGTGATGAAATAGATGCGAGTTTTCATCAGCGTTTTCCAAATATGGTTCAACGTTTATTTGCTGACGTCATACATGACGCGATTTGGTTTATGAATATTCATGAGCAAAATCACCCATGATTTCTGGCTATGCTGTGCTCACAGTAATACTATTTTTTTTTCACATTGGTTAAACTAGAAAATCTTCTTTTCATTTTAAATCGGGATCCTCCCAACAGGTATAACAACTCTTTTTAATATTTTGATGTAAGTAACTGTATGCAACATTAGTGTCTGGTACAGAAGCTAGATTACAAATTAAAAAATACCACTTTTGGCATGGAACATAGTTATTTGAATTTAATGCTTTATTTACTTCAAGAGGATTGCAAACAGCCCAAAGGCTACACAGTTGGTCTCCTCAACATATATATGATACAAGACAAGACAATACAACAGACTATCTCACACTCATTCACTCATAATAGTTAATACAAATTATATTTTCAATAGCAATTTAAAATATTTACAAAGCATAGAATCTATAGAAATCTATTGCTATTTTCAATTAATTCATACACACACTGAAATATAACTATGTTATCACCCATAGATAAATCATCACTTCCTTGAAGAAAAAGCTCAACTAAATATGTGCTTAATTCATTTTTGAAACTATTTAAATTCACATTTGGACAGAGCAATGATTTAGTCTTGTGAAAAAGCGTGTTTCTTAATTCATCATATTTATTACAGTTATATAAAAGATCCTGTGGAAAATACATACAAACACTTCTTCTCAGAAACCAAATTGTGTATGTGATCATATTGTGAGCCTTTATATACAATTGTGGTCTCAATTGAAAATGCAAAAAATACCTCATCATGGAACATGATTTAGCAAAGGACCTTGCTTCTCCCAAGCTATTGGGTATTTGAAAAAAATTATATGATGCATGAATTATCCTTTAGTGCTCATCATTTTCGCCTTGTTAGTATGAAAAATAGTTAAAAAGACATTCCACCATTATTAAAATGAAGTTGGACAAATTTGCAATATCTGCATGAGCACTGGCTTAGGACATGCAAAATTGCAGGCTAATATGATAAGTCACAGCAGGTAACTGGTCACAGCGAATGCATCCACGTTGATAACAACATCGGGAGTAAAGCGAGACAGAAGGTTGCAAATGTTTCTGTAGAAAGGACTACATTATATATTTATACATGCATAGTAGGAAATCAATAGTAACTGTAACAAATGAAATATTTAAATGTTTTTTTTTATTAACGCAAAAATACTTTCCCGAATGCGATCACTTCAATGATTCATTTATAGACGGGTGAGGGTATTCCCTTGAAGTATTATTATTTGTTATGTAACCAAATGCATTATCCTACACAGAATTCAATATCATGTATCACGTTTTGAACACCAAAACATTCTCTGTATCCTTGTTGAGACCCCCTTCATGGTATTAAGACTCTATATAATGCTAATCCGCTCATTCTCCAAGTGTAGACCTATATTACAGATTTTTCATTTACAAAAATCGCCAATGCTTGAAAATAGCGTTTGTCATTGTTGGTGGTTGTGAAGAATAAATGCGTAAAAGAACAGCCCCACTAAACAGCTATATTCCTAAAAATTGAGTTGCCCAAAAGTAAGTGATACAAATACATATTTTGGATGTTTAACTGAAAAGGAAACAACTTTTAATTAAAACTAAGAACGTTTAACTAACAACTTAAAAAAGTATAAATAAACGAAGTGTCGAAAGAGCATATCATTGGAAGATAAAAATATATTTTTCTGTTTTATTTTTAAGAACATGGAGAAATGGCATATTATACATGTACATTTAAAACTATCCCATTTCTAAAGAAGATCATCAATAATGAACAAATATCATTCATAACATAGGTAAGAAGAGTTTGAAGATACAAAAGCGGTTATCATAATCCGTAAATCGAAGGAAAGACAACACAATGGCCTAAAGAAAAAGAACAAAAAAAATATCATTTCAATATTAATGGTTATTGTACATAGTTTTCTTGGTTCAAAACATTTGCATGTCCACACATTTGAAAACTTCTTTTCTGCACATATGAGAATAACAAAATTTATTTATTATCTTTATTCAGAAATTTTAAACTTCTGCATTGCTTAAATGAGCACTTAAAGGTAATATTCCGAGATTTTTTTTCCTTTCACTGAAAATTATCAATTTTTAGATAAGGTTCTTTTTTAATATGAGACCACAGGGGCTAGGTGCGTCCGATCAATAATATTCAGTTCAAAGTTCTTATTTGGTCATCCATACAAAATTAACCCAGTAGTTGACCAATGAGATCTACAAGCGCCGTCTCTCGCGTGATTTGGCAGTTGGAAGATATATTCCGAATGCAAAACCCTACAAGGAATAATTATTATATACTTCACAATGAAAAATGCGAAAAACCTCGAACGAAAATCTTCCGCAGTTCTAACCCGAATAATCCAATCGTTATATTACTCTCCCGCTAGTCGCTGCATTAACGCCTGGATGCATTCATTGAACAAATCCGTCAAACCGGAAATAGTAAATCGCTATGACTTATGGGTATTACGACATAAAATAGGAGGAGCTAAAGTGTTTGTAAATAATGTCCAATGGAGCGATCAGATGATGTAATGTTGTATGCAATACACATATCCGGATAAATACAACCAAACATGAAATAAAACATAAATGAATAATTACTATTTTTTAAATATTTAAACATAATGATTTTTATTTCAAAGTTGGAAAGAAAATAAAAGCTTGAATTGAATTCACTCTTATAATGATTTTTTAATTTCATTTAAAATAAAGATTAAAAAAAAATGTATTTTATGATACTGATGGCTGATTAAAATTGTTTGTCATGCATTAGCTGTCAGTTGTAATATACAGAATGTAACCAATATACAGGAAGAGCTCCTACTGTGAGGCCATCTATTTTGAGATGCCATTCAATGAAAATAACAACCTGACCATATTGTTACATAATAAGAATAAGAATTAGATAAGAAATTAAAATTGATAGAAGGCAAGGATTTATATAATTAACACATTAAGTCACATTTCATTTATTTAGGCTATCTTGGGTCAGTTATCAATAATGGGTTTAAAAAAATCAGTCTAATAAGTATTTACCTAAATAACGATATTGTGATGGGTATTTCTTTATAAATTGTATTCAAGATCATTATGAAATAATCAACTTTCTGTTTACATATTTATTTTCAATAAAATTTCTTTATTATTTCATCCCATTTTCCTTAATTTAACTTGTGCATATCCATATTTATACAATCTTATGTTAACGGCAAGTTACGTGTATCGACCCTATTATCCACAATAAATTCATTTTTATTGTCCCACATACATTACAAACATACATGTTAGATGTGTATTGCGACATTTTAGCAAATTTAGATTAAAACATAAAAACTTCAAAAAATGATTGCACGGTGTTTTATTTTTTAAATCTTTAAAGATTTGTGAATCTATGGCAATTTAAATCATAATTATGAGAATAAAGGTATACATAAATGACCTACCTGAAGTAACATCCTCAAGTGCCAGACTTTTTGCAAATGATTGTCTACTATTCCGCCGCATCAGAAAGATCCAAGATGCAGTAGATCTACAAAACGACCTATCATCACTAGAAGAATGGGAGAGAAAATGGCAAATGTGTTTCCATCCTGAAAAATGCATTGTAATCAGAGTTCCTGGCAAACGTCAGTTCCACCAGACGTCATACACATTGCACGGCCACACTCTTGATGTAGTTGATAGTAAGAAATACCTTGGAGTCACCATCAACAAAGACCTGACCTGGACGAAACACATCAACCAGACAATAGGGAAAGCCTCTAAGACCCTTGGCTTCCTCAGGAGAAATCTGGGAAGATGCACTACCAAAACCAAAGCAACAGCCTACACCACTCTAGTACGACCTGTTTTGGAGTATGCTTCCCCAGTATGGGACCCACACCAGATTACCACCACAAGAGACATAGAGCAAGTACAAAGGCGGGCAGCTCGCTTTGCCTATAATTGCTACCAGGACAACTCCCCAGGCTGTGTAACAAACCTGCTAAACAGTCTTCAATGGGAATCCCTTCAGGAAAGACGATGGAAACAATCCCTTGTAATGTGCTACAAGATCCACCATCAGCTGATTGCCATTGAACCAGCCAACTATTACACAGCAGGGGACTCCAGAACAAGAGGAAACCATAGACTCAGACAGATCAGAGCCAAGAAGGACACATACCAACATTCCTTCTTCCAGAGATCCATCAGGGAATGGAATCAAGTACCATCTTCAGTTGTAGATGCTGGTTCCCTAGAGGACTTTAAGGTCAGGTTGAATTCCATCCCCTGGCTTTCATCACAACACAGATAAACGACAGGGCAGCCGTGCGATGTATATATTGTACATGATTTTTATTTGTATATACCATCCATCTCTTTGGACTTTTACCTGTTTTGGAGGGGCACCCTGTCTGATTGTTTATGCGCCCGAATCACACACACTCAGTAACTACAGAGTCCGACTCGTATCCGGGAAGAAGAAGAAAGGTGTATTTGTTTCCTAAATATGCAAAGGCACGTGCACAATCATTCTCCGTGTTTGTTCTGTAAATATTTACAAACGGAAGTAAAGGGATTCACTAATGCGCATACGCGCTAATATCTGACATTTGATTGATCGGCTGTACCAGCCAGCAACCTGACGGATTTTTACCACTAAGAGCGTTCAAGCCCTCGTCCAGCGAAAGTGCCGATAGAGGGTGCAGTATTATTCAAGTTATCTCCGTGTTTGTTTTGTCAATATTTACAAACGGAAGTAAAGGGATTCACTAATGCGCATACGCGCTAATATCTGACATTTGATTGGTCGGCTGTACCAACCAGCGGCCTGACGGATTTTTACCACTAAGAGCGTTCAAGCCCTCGTCCAGCGAAAGTGCCGATAGAGGGCGCAGTATTATTCAAATTGAATGAATCTTACGGGAGTGTCAACAGTCATGGGCTTTGGGCATGCGCCAACATTTTAACACCCAAAACCGGCACGGACCAAACCCGGAATACAATTGCGTTATTCTGGTATTTGTGACTCCTCGGATGAGTACCAGACTAGTAAAAAGTATGAAATAGCGGCAAAAATAAATTTCTGAATTAAAAAAAGATACTGAAAATAAAATCTGATGTTTAAAATGAGCGGCAAAAATAAATTTGTGCGGATCCAAAAGTTCTTACTTAAAAGGGGGATTTCCAGGAGGTTAAAAGGGGGGATTCCGGAACAGGGTTAATTGGTTTAATAATTTTATGTCTTCATGCAGTAAAAAATGTGTGTTACAATACATATACCCGTTTAAATTGCTATTTACATGTACATTTCTGACAAATTGTTTATATTTGTAAAATTTAGTTGGATTAAATTGGCAAAATTTATGATCAAACAATATCATAAATGTAATTGTTCAAACTGATCGTAAATTCACTAACCAACTTGTGTGAATCACCTTGACGGTACTTATGCTGGGATATGGCTACCTTGATTGTCTCCCCTGCTTGAGTCTAGGTTTCCTTGTGGGAGTAACTCTAATGTCATTATTATTGAGTATTCATTATTATTCATGTCAATTATTAATGATTTCTGTTGAATAATAATTTCAATCATTGTAATTGATTATGCAGCTCGAAAGAGCGCCTTGATTGGCAATACAGTTATTTGTATTTGCATTGTATTTGTATTTGGCTAGAATAATTATTATATTTAATTCTTAAGATGACTAATAAGAAGACAATTTTGAATTTTCACACATGTCAATACATCGCATTTTATGGAAAACGTTTCTCCAAATAGACCAGTATTATAAGTATTAAAATGGCGAAAAACGGCCATGCCCTTTAAGGTAAAGTTTGCACCTTTCAGTGCAACAAAAATAATATTTTTGTTGCACTGAAAGGTGCAAACTTTACCGAAGTTGAGACTATTTTCGATGGTATCACTGTATGGTAACCGAGCCGGTAGCCGGGAGTTTGGATTGATCCAACATGGCGACCATTACCGGAACATTGTGACATGCAGGTAAGATGATTTCTACTTTGTACGTCCAAGATCATGTTTTAGTATGGTTTGATTTGATACAATGAAGGCACACACACTAGCATGCCATTTTTGCATTTTACCATTGTCAACTGAAGCATTTTAATTTGCTAAGCCATCAGAGAAAGTGATTTTTGTGGTTAAAACTGAAACCTTTGATCTTTTTTTTCAAAATATGCCTATAATCATTATAATTTTACTCATTTATGAAAATAATATGTATACTTATTCACTTACAAGTAATAAAGTAAAGGTTTTATCACGTTTAATTGCCTTTAACCACATGTAACCCCCCGAAATGAACGCGTATGATTGCTGTCATATTCAAAACATGTGACGGTTTGGAATACACATAGGTTACGGTTTGGATGAAAATTATGAATGTTAAGTTTCCGGTTTGGATAATATATAAAAAAGGTTTCTATTCTCTTTTCATTGGCAATTTTATTCATATTTCAGGGACCATGAGTTTGATGTTCCTATCAGAGCAAGACGGAATCCAAAAAGGAAGTCAGCGGTTGTTTCTAAGCCAAATGAACCTGCTAGAGGCTGTATGCCAGTGAGGCAGTATCACAGAAGAGACGAATCTAAAATAGTACCACATGTTCGAAGGGGCTTACAATTGGACAATTTATAAATTACTCTGATTGACATTAGTCTCTATTTGACAGGATTCAGTTTAATAATGTTGTATAATTGGATAAGCATAATTTTAATGACATTGTTCACAATTCTGCCTATGTTTCAGATAAAATGATCGGTACTTTAATAGTTGGTAAATGTATAGCTCGAGATGTTATTTTTATGTCTAGCCTCTGGGGGTGTAGTACTGAGCTTTTCAAGGTTACACTCAAATGGGGTAGCATTTCTAGTTCATCTGACTAAAAGTGAGGCTAAGCTTTTGCCATCACTTTCCGTCTGTCGTCCGTCCGTCCGTCCGTCCGTCCGTTAATCTTCTTCAAAGATATTGTCCTCTGAAACTACAGAACATATTATTATAAAACTTGGTAAGAATGATCCATGGGGTGTTTAGATTATAGTTTGTGAATTATATGCCCCTGCATCAACAAATAGGATCGTCATGGCTAAAAATAGAACATAGGGGTTAGGCATAAAAAAAAGAGGTTCAGGGTACAGAAAAAGAGAAGAAGCTAGTCATGTCCGTAAATTTCAGCTTCCGTTACATAGATGATGTGCTTTCGTTGAACAATCTTCAATTTAAAGATTACCTGCATCAAATCTATCCGAGTGAACTGGAAATTAAAGAGACCACTGATACACCAGCATTAGCTTCATACCTGGATCTATACCTTTATATTGATAATTCTGGACGCTTGAAATCAAAACGTTATGACAAACATGATGATTTTGACTTCTCGATAGTGAACTTTCCGTTTTTGAGTAGTAATATACCTACATCTCCAGCATATTGAGTCTACATTTCACAGCTTATTCGCTACTGTTGTGCCTGTAATGTGTACAGTGACGTTCTCAACAGAGCGAAATTACCGTCTAAAAAACTACTATGCCAGGGTTATGTTCAACCACTGTTGATATCGTCACTCCAGAAGTCTTACTGTCGTCATCATGATTTGACAGATCGCTATGATGTTTCTATCTCACAAATGAGGTTTAACATCTTTCAATAGATTCTTAGTTTATTACCGGAGTGACACACACCGATTTTGACTTTATACCGGACTTTCCACTTGCATTGTGACGTGTGACGCACGCGGAGCAGATCATGCTTACCCTTCCGGAGCACCTGATGATATTCCCGGTTTTTGTGAAGTTCACACTGCTAGTGTTTTATGTTTGTGGCGTTCGTGTTCAATCCTGTTTATTTGTTTTATCCTTGTTATTTCTATTGTCTCTTTTTGTACAATCTCTGTATTGCCATATTTTTGGAACTATGATGTTCTGGATTATTCGGCTTGTTGCTTCGGTATTCGTTTGTCGATGTTTGTACAACATTTTACTATACCTGGATCAAATAGCTCTTTCAATGTTTCATCAATAGAAAAGGTCGTATGTTGGGAAACACTATGATTGTACCAGTTTACCACCAAAAGAAACGACATAAATTGCACCAGCTTACCACCAAAAGCAACGACAGAAGGTCACCACATGGAGGTTATTTAATTTTCTCAACCGCTGTCAATTATTTGCGGCGGGGCATACTCACACTATGTAAAGGGCGTACTCTATGATATGTTACTTCGTGTGCACTGCATTGGTGTACTCTGTTAAAACGATATTTCGTGTTACAATTTTAATCAATTATTTGGAACACGATATGAAATTTTCACAGAGTACACAAATGCAGTGCACACGAAATAACATATTATAGAAGACACCGCTTACATAGCGTCATACTAATCTTTAATAAAAACAATAATTGTAAAAATACAATATAATCCTCAGTAAGTAAAACAAAACTAAATTAAAAATACTGATAACAAATAACTCTCCCTGAGCATTGATATTGGCAACAAAAAATATATAATTAAAACAAAATATAAGTTGTACAAGTTGAAATCTACCGGGAAACTTCATAAAAAATTATAAAATTATACTACAATAATGTGTGTAAAAGCAATGAACGTCTGTCCGTCACGCAGTTACATGTAAATTCAATGTGCTATAAAAGGTATGCCATATCCTTGGACGGTCAAAAATTATTCAAAGAAAGTTTTACTCAATCCATATTTCCAAGATAATAACTATTTCATGTCTTTCTGCATGTAACTAGATTTCCCATGTCGTGAATGTCTGTGGCGGTTCAGACTACCTCTCCATCTGAAAGAAGACCCACATGTATCACACTTATATCTGAATTCATTGGAATGCTTTCCTCTCATGTGATCAGCTAATAGATCCTATCGATTGAATGTGCGACGGCAGATCAAGCAGGTATGGACTGGTTTAGGTGGTTTATCAAGCAGGTATGGACTGGTTTAGGTGGTTTATCAAGCAGGTATGGACTGGTTTAGGTGGTTTTTCCTTTTGTGTTGTGTGATCTGTGGACACATGTCTGAGGAGGGTTGACCGATAGTTATAGCGCTTATTACAAAGCGTGCAGGCATGTGGTTTTAGATCATGATGACTGTTTACATGGCCTTCTAAATGACCCTTCGTGGTAAACTTCAATTTGCAAGTCTGACATTCTAATTTCATATTTCCTCCAGACGCACCGTGTTTACTATTTAAATGTTTTCCCAACCCTGATTTTGTTTGGTATTTTTTTCCACACGAATCGCATATAAAACTGCTCTCTTTGAGGGTAACATGTTCGTGGAATGATTCGTCTACTGCATTTGCATCCATACTCTACAAAGCAGTAATAGGTACATAGTACTCCCACAAATGATGAACAATATGCAAATCGAGTTAGAAGAAAAGAAAAACTTACGGGATGTTATGATATAGAGATGTGCCTTTAGCACATATTGTCTTTATTCCATCAAACCATAGACAGTCACATTTATATTTAAAATGTCATTTTAACTCCTTAAGTTACGTGCATATTCTCTTCCGAATGATGGTAATAAATCTTAGTATATTTAAAAAAAAAAAAATTCTGAAATAATGTCTGAAATGGATTTGTCGCCTAAAATAAAGCTTTCTGAACAATCTTAAGACTATCCAAACCGTTTCCCTTTATATATCCAAACCGTGAACTTAGCATGTAGTGTGTTCCATCCAAACCGTTAACCTGACGTATCGTGGGTTGTAAACAAACATATATTTACATCACTTTTTTGCTGATTCGCCAATAGCTATAGCTATAAAGTGATACAGTATACATTTTTGACGTATATTGAGGCATTGCAATTCGGAATTATTTTAAAAAAAATTAAAGAAAAGTTCACTTTTAAATTCTATTTACCCAAAACACACACGTCTGACGCTGTATATAAGTAATGTTCAAATCAAAATCAAATCAAAAAGTTTTATTTAAAGTCGGTACATTTTATAACAATCAACATAAGCTCTCAAGTCATTACACCGGGAGGAAACTTGTGCGTATGACTTTCTTAGATATACATTTGTTAATCACTTTCAGCTGGCATAAAATATAATTCAGAAAATTGCTTGAAAGTTAAAATAATGAGAGCAAACTGACTTGATCTAAGTCGAGTGCGTCCATGTTGGATCAATCCAAACTCCCGGCTACCGGCTCGGTTACCATAGAGTGGGTATGTTGAACTTCACAAGTTAAAATGCCACCGTCCTGTGTATGGCAGAAATGTTTATGGAAAAAATGCATGTATTTGGGAATTTGCTTCAAGACGAGTGGCAGGTTTTTACAACACCAGAAACACACTTACCCAAAATACCCTTAGAAAGGATAACGTTATTCCTATTTTTTGGGGTGCTTTCCGCGTGGACAAAATTTATGATCAAACAATATTATAAATCAATCGGAGTAAAAAAAACGTAAACAAGACGTCATTGCATTTGTAAACACGGTGACGCAGTTTATTCATCGTGGCAGTTATGCACATATCGTCACGGTCGTAATGAAGTTTTCGTGAATTTGTTGGTTAGGAAAATAATTTATGACTGTATGTATCCCGTAGATCTTGAAAATAATGAGAGATCGTGTGAATATTCATCTATAGTAGTTCCAACTTCCAAGGATATTGTGACACAACCTCGCAAATAAAATAGTACTGTTTACAAAACATCCTAGACCTGCAAGAATAAATAAAATATATCATCCTAGCGAGTACTTATCGATTAACTTGAAGAAAATTAATCTACATCTCGTATATTTTGTTGTCTGACTATCCTATAAAAAAAAGGGGGGGTCCTTATAAGAAATGGAAATCAAAATAAGTATTTTTCCCCTATAAGCGACTTGGCAGGTATTCGTACAAAAAACAGCTTTGTAATGTTAATGCTTTAAAGTTGGCATTATGTTAAGACTTCTGCATGGTTTTATAGTTTATCATATTTATATCACATTAAACATGCAATTTGTAAATTATCATATTATGGAGCATCAAATAAAACTTTTTAAAAGGCCCAACTTAAAACTGGTATGCCCCTTTTGTTAGAGAATGTATAAAGTCTGTGTGTGTAAGACACTTTTGATGTTCTAACTTAAAAATGACTTAGTTCAACTAAATATCATTTTGTGATTTTTTAGAAGTCAAAATCCTGTAGGAATGCACACGTTTAGTATTTGTACATTAAACACACTACAAAATATTACAAAAAGGGAGGGACAGACAGGTGTTAAATAGTATGCCCTGATACAGGGCTATACATTAACAGTCATGTTCCATTCTTACATGTATGTCAAGCACATTATTATGGTGTGGTTTCTGTTCATGAGGCACTCCATCCTTTTTTGTTTATGCCAATGTCAGGAGACCAATAATAACATATAAGGATTAGTATGGAAAAAGTGCTAAATTCAGGAACAAGTCAGTCTTGGTTGGGCAAGATATGTACATGCACATGTACTTTGTAAATGATTCAGCTGATAACTTTTGTCAGTAAATAATAGAGCACAAAAATTAAACAAAAAGGTGACCGCATGGGCAGATTTGACTTAACAGAACTACATGTATTCATTAACAAGAAAATATTTATTGCAAAAACAAAACATTATTAAAAGGTCAGCTATACATGTATAATAACAATGTTGTAAAATAACAAAACTATGAACTGGAACATTGAAGAATGGGTAATAAAACACATTCCCATCATCCTGGTGTAGTCTTAAGTTAATGATTGAATACAAATTATATTGCTTTTAACATCAAAAAGTTAATATTAGGGGACACTATACAATTTGTTTAGTTATTGAATTGAGAAGTTAAAAATCTGACACAAGTCACCCCCCCCCCCCCCCCCCCCAAAAAAAAAACCATACTACATGTAATAAGGTTAAAAAAAACTCCTTTAATTTCAAAATATTTGTCTATGACTTTTCAGGTAAATGAACAAAGCCCAAAATATTCAATAATTTTACATCAAAAACAACACTCATATGGGGGATAAAAACATTCTATTCATAAAATTTTTAAACAATAAACAACAAGAAATATAAACTATCACATGTGATGTGTAAACTATTTAAGCATGAGCAACAGGAAACACATTTAGATACAAAAAATGAAAAGACCAACACCCTTAGTTGGATTTTTAGAGTGCTAGTTCATTGAAACAACAGTCTGTGGGTAGATATGTCGTTCCACTCTGAAACATTATTCTGATTCTGACCTGACCATTCTTTGTTCTTACTCCTTAATGCTGCATTCTTACCAATTTTATAATCTTTGGTTTGACTAGACAGGGGCTAGAACCCATGGATCTACCACATTCAAGGTGAGCATGCTAACCATTACACAACATTTTTGTGGTTGTGTAAAAATCACACTGAAAAAGGAGTAGTTCTTCAAAACTTTCATTAAGCTAGGGACTTGTGTCCAAGTTAGTTAATGCAGTCAGCATGATCAAGCATATATTAAAATAAACCCATAGATTAGCTTCCAGTCAGATTTGAACTGACATCTTTTCAACATTATTGAAATGTACTACCTTGTACTATAGAAGCTATATGTATTGTAATTGTTAGTAGTTGACAAACCTAATATGTACTCAGATCATTAGTTTCCAGAGAGATTTGAACTGACATCTCTCAAACATTATTGAAATGTACTGATTCATTGACGCCATAGTAACTACAACATTTTGTCATGAATTTGTTAGGAACATTTCAGCCATCAATCATGTTCATCAAGCTTATCAGAATACATTTGAACAGGGTCTGAAATTCCAGTTACTCAAAATTTTGTCGTAGCACCTCTTGTTATCTTGTAAAACATAATCTTGTGATGGCACCATTTCTTTGTTTTTAATCTTTGCTATGTTTGTGTTTTAATTTTGTCCTTGTTTTTAAATTGTTTTTTTTTTAAACAAACTGGAAGTTAATCATTTTATTAAATATTAATATAGATAGCATGATTTCAATACTAATCACTCTTGCAATAGGGGCATAAAAATACATCTCTTTTCCTGATCACACGTTTTTCAGTTGAGTAGACCAAATGAACCCAGTGTTTGTATTGGTCACATTGTAGCCATTTCGTGAATATTAAACATGGGCTCTCTCTGATTTCTTTTGGGGTGAATAATTTGCATACACAGCACTTTTCATCATCTCTTATTCGATTTTCATCCTCAGAATCAGATTCAGAAGTGCTATTGGTATTTGTAAGTGGTTTGACAGATGGACAGTCATGTCAAGCAATAGATTCATTCTTGAGAGGGGTATATATAGAGTAGGAGAAATACTTAATTCTGATTGGTTAAAAAGTTACATTTATTTTCCATACACGCCTACCCAGCCTATCAGTAAAAATGTAAAAAAGGAGGAAATTTTGTGATACGAACTGATACACAACTACATTCCCTTTCTTCTCAAAACATCAAAAGGTACCAGAAACTTCATTAGGTCAATGACTTTATATGTCTCAATGTTATTCTACCCCCTTTATGAGGTTGCAAAAAGGTGTGATTGCAAGATAAAATTCTTTCATGATCCAACAGTCTTACTTCTTTGACATCCAATACAGCTTCCTCCAAAACAACATTTTCAAGCTGGAAATAAAATTATATTTATTAAGTACTGGTACTATAGATCATGATGAGCTATTTTTAAGAAATTTACTTAGCGAGCAAGTGTATGTTTTTTTCCTTCTCATTAAATTTTCAAGTTTTACAAATCCGTATTAGTGGTCAAGTCATATAAATCTTCAATGATTTACTTACTAACAGCACCATTGAACTACAAAATTACTTGGCAATTTCTGAATACAACAGACTGGTTGTCTTTTTAGTGTGTTATTCCCTCGTTTCAAATTACAGAGTTATCTCCTTTTTTACAAGAGTTGTCTTTCTTGTTAGCAAGTAATTATATAAAATCATTCTGCTCAGTAGAAGCTGTGAAATTTTTGACAAAATTTTTTTGGATGGACATTGGTAAAACTTAATGACCCCGACTGCCTTTTACTTAAGTTTTCGTTCAACAATATTTTCATAGACCCAAAGTCTTTAAATTGAGAATGGAATTTTCGGTTTTTCACACTGCATTAACAGACGATCCTTTCATATTAATATGATCCCTCTTACGTTTTTTGTATTGAGGGGATATTGTTATAAAATGTGTAAATTCAATCTTTTTTTAACATACCTGTACAGGTAACTGTTGTGTGTCTTTCATCAATTCATTGGTCATGTTGTTAGGAGTAGGTTGGGATTCATCAACCAAATAGGCTATAGGCTGGTCAATTTCCATAGGGTGCATATCCTAATAGAATAATATACTTTAGGCATGTAAATAATTGATGATCTATACTTTATCAGTGAATGTCCTTGAAATTCTAATAACCATTATTTCGGGCCGAAAATAAAATTCTTTGTTCCCCCATGTCTTAATTTTGATGTTTTGATATAATTTTGACTGCGCCCTTGAATATTCAAGAAAAAATTGGTTCCAAAAGCTTTGTGCCAGAAAAAATAATCCATTGTAAAGGAATCAAATTAATTATAATATTTTCATCACAACTAAGGTATTTATTTAGATCATGTCTGTACACTCAAATTTTCAAAACAAACATTAATCTTTGGTCATCCACTTTTCAGGCATTTTTTCCCAAAAGATATTTATCAATAATATTATTGTATATAACATATATTTTCTGTTCTGTTTGGTTGTTTTGTAATACTATTGCAATACACTTACTGAAAAAGAAAAATAGCTGTGATCATATATCCTTGAATACAGGGCCTGTTAAGAACAGGTTCAATGAGTATAGAGTAGACCTAAAAATACAAAATAAATATATATACATGTATAAACAAAAAATATTTTGCAACTAATTATGTAAGTTGTTCAATCAATTGATGCATTTTAGTTCACATAAATTCAATAAAACAATAGCCCAGGTTCCTATTAAATACTATTTTTTCCAACATTCTTGCTTGATCATACATGTATAACACTGGGCCACCAAAATATTAAATTTCCATCCCTGAGCAACACAAATGTGTGTATGGTATTCACAACAATCATGACCACATAGATGAGGGGAGAAAGGAGAGGGTGGAAGAATGGAGAGAGGTGGGAGAAAATGAGGGAGACAGGAGATAAAGGAAAAAAAGGGGGAGAAGGGAGAAAGAAAGGAGAAGAGTACCCCATGTCCTCCCCCTCATAGATTCAGGGACAGTTTTTGTCTTTTTGGAATCACAAATGCACATCACACCCCTGTCATTTGAAATTTAACAAAGTACAGCCCCTCCCCCCCCCCCCCCCCCCCCTTCCTTTACGATGTTGCCAATAAAGCAAAAGACCAAGACTTCTTTTGCAAAAAATGACCCATCACAAGACCTTTCTAAGAGTAAATATGTATTGGTAAAGACAAACGATTACATGATTTTTTCGCGGATAAAGTGTACTTGTACCCTGTTGAATGGCGTATTTTTGGGGTTTTTCAACATATTATTTAGATTTCAGTTTCGTGATTGTGAAGGAAATACATTGCAACTATATTGTGTACCAAACTCAGAGAAGTCACACTCATATATGTCTATAGAACGAGTCTTACGAGGATAATTTGAAGCACTGGAACATTCATCTGCATTCTGGCCATTGCTGGTAGAGTGTATGAGTGACCCGACACGTCATCAAAGGTCATTTTATAGCATTTTTAAATAAATAAGACAGTAATATGATTGTTCATTTTTACTGGAATGGGCTCATTTTAAACATCAGATTTTATTTTCAGTATCTTTTTTTAATTCAGAAATTTATTTTTTCCGCTATTTCATACTTTTTACTAGTCTGGTACTCATCCGAGGAGTCACGAATACCAGAATAACGCAATTGTATTCCAGGTTTGGTCCGTGCCGGTTTTAAGTGTTAAAATGTTGGCGCATGCCTAAAGCCCATGACTGTTGACACTCCCGTAAGATTCATTCATCAGATCGTATAACGTGTTTCCTTCCCCTATACATTAATCCCCTGGAATTCTTCTTTGGTTACGACAGGCTGTAGAAATGATGATGTCCCTTGGCTATATACCCAGCCATTACAAAATATAGGGGGTGCTAACGTGTGTAACGTGTTGGGTAAATGAGTTTGCCAGATATTTATTTATGGATATATTGTGACAAAATTTAGATATAATAGTTTGAAATATATAATTTCCCAAGGAGGTGTGTATTATTTTACATTCAACATACGTCTTCTTGTAAAATTTTGGATGTGAAGTAAAATATAATCAAATTTTGCGCCAAATTTTACCAACGAGCTGCTGGTAAGATCAGGATCAGAATCAGAAAGATTTTTAGTTTGACAAATTTGTCTGAATGGTTTTTTGTTCTTTTGTAAGGTATTTTTACCTTAATAATTATATATAAAAACAGAAAATATAGGTTATATATTTTTATAAAATAAATTAATTACAAAAAACACGTGTTTTCTTAGAATATGGTAAATCCGAGGATTTATGATATGCAAAGCAGATGTTTGTTTACAAACAATAATTATATATATAAGTGTATTTTGTAAACAATTAATGGTATGTAGATACATTGTATCTAACCACAGTCACTTGAATTTCAAAAATGAAAAAAAATAAGAAAAACTTCGAAAAAGTTTGGTCCCTTATTTATTATAGATGACCAAACTTTTTCTTATTTTTTTTTATTTTTGAAACTTCAAGTGACTATGATCTAACATAGTTAACACTTAATCCAAATTTTATTTATTTATATTCATTTTGATTATTTTATTTTATGAATATAAATTGTTGTTAAAAACAGAGGATCTATTTAGGATCATAGATGGGCTTCACACTCCTGCAGGAGTACAGACAGTATTGTAAAATATGTATTTCACTTTTTTTAGATATAAGTTTATAGACAAACTGTGTTAATCACTATTGGTTCAATTTTTTTTTTTAAACAATTTCAGTAGTAATTTAATAATACTATACATTACTATGATTATCTCCCTTTATTTAAATTCCTTAAAAAGCATTTTCCCCAATAATTATTGTTAATTCAACTTTTTGCATTAAATTGTTATATTTTGAATTTGTTATCAATATTAAACAATAACTTTTTTTATGTTCATATTTATATGAATATTATAGTTGCAATTATTTAAATTAAATATACCTAACTTGAAGAACTTTCGATTTATTTATATAGACAACGCCCACTTTCCTTTTAATATATTGCCGAATTTCTTACGGTATTTCATGTACAGCATGTGTACAAAAGTGATTCCGTTTCCGCCATCTTCACTATATATTTCATATAAAACCACTTATTTTCATAACATTCTCATGAAGTCATTTTTAATTAGCCGATTTTCATGAAATTTTCACCTTTAAAAACAGAATTAATCAGAGTTTATCTTAATATCTTCATGTAATTTATTCGAACTTTTATTTGCAAGCATTTATGATTTAAACACAAATGTAAATTCTTGACGTCACAATTTTATATGATTATATAGTAAGATTTGGTGAAAAAAATTAAACTTTGTTTTTAAATCAATTCTTAAGAGAAAGTACAAATAAAATTATTTGTAAATTATACGAAGAAGAAACTATATATTTATTTCTGCATTTAATGCTGAAAATCAGATAAGGAATGACTCCATGAGATGTTATGAAAATAAATGGTTTTATATGAAATATATATAGCGAAGATGGCGGAAACGGAATCACTTTTGTCCACATAATTATACTTCGATATTTTCCGACTTATTTCAGTTCTTCTTCTTCTTTGGTTACGGAAAACCATCAACGTACTGATGTTTACTTTCCGGCGCATGCCTGGTAAAATGTTTTCAAATTTATAAAAATTTTCAGAACATAGATAATTTATTTGATATAATTGTTATTTTATTTTTTAGTTTTATATTATCAGTTTTTACAATTTTTCTTTTAATTTAGGATTTTTACAATTTTTTTTTATTTTTCATTTATTAAGATAAAAACATGATTTCTGTTTATTTTATTCTGTGTGGATAAGTATCAAGGAGCACATTGTGAGTGAGTGCACCCTTGAAGGATTCTGTAGTGGTGTTTTTGGTTATGTCAGGGGATAATTTGTTCCAGTCTTTAATGGTTTGACAAAAGAAAGAAAATTTATAACTGTCTTTATTGCATTGGATTTGTCTGTAGGAGTCTTTTCGGGAAGATCTTGTCGTAGACTGGCTCTGAAGTAATATATTTTGTGTAGGGATAGCGATATTTTCATTTATTACTTTGTGAAACATTATGAGCCTAGTTCTTAGTCGGCGTTCTTGTAGAGTTTGCCAATTCATGGTGTTTAACATCTCAGACACACTGCTGGTGTTATGATGTCTGTTGCATGTATACCTGGCTGCCCGTCGCTGTACCTTTTCTAGCGAGTTGATGTTTTCGTTTGTGTGAGGATCCCAAACAGTGCAGCAGTATTCTAATTTGGGTCTTATTAGGGTTTGATATGCTCGTTCTTTTATCGTTTGTGATTGTACTTTTAGATTTCTTCTGATAAAACATAATGATTTGTTTGCTTTGGCGGCAGTTTGTTGGATGTGGGTGTTCCATTTTAGGTCTGTTGAGATTGTGACACCTAGATATTTTGCGTGTTGAACAGATTCTAATATATGGCCATGCATGTTATAGTAAAAGTGGATTGGATTTCTCTTGGTTGTTATATTCATGATGTTACACTTGTCTGGGTGAAATGACATGAGCCAGTCTTGTTCCCATTTTATGGCAGCTTCGAGATCTTCTTGGAGCTTGAGGCAGTCGCTTTGTGATTTGATTTGTCGATAGATCATACTGTCATCTGCAAAAAGTCGGATACGGCTATGTTTGATGTATTCAGGGAGGTCGTTAATGTAGATTAGAAAAAGTATTGGTCCCAGAACTGTACCCTGTGGGACACCGGATGTGACTGGTATTTTTGATGATGTCATATTTTCTAAAAGTACTGTTTGAGTTCTGTTTGAGAGAAAAGATTTAACCCAGTTTATGATTTGTTCTGATATGCCAAAGTATTTCATTTTGTACAGCAGTCTTTTGTGTGGTACCTTGTCGAAAGCTTTTGCGAAGTCCATTATTATCAAATCTGTTTGTATATTTTTGTCATTGTTTTGTGATAAATCATGTATTAAAGAAATTATTTGTGACTCACATGATCGTTTTGCCCTAAATCCATGCTGTAATTCATAAAGTATGTTGTTGGTTTCTAGATGTTGCATCATGTTGCTGGCAAAAATATGTTCGAGTAATTTGCAAGCTATGCATGTTATGGATATAGGTCTGTAGTTACCTGGGTTGTGTTTATCTCCTTTTTTGAGAACAGGTGTGACATTTGCGTGGTTCCAGTCAGATGGTACTTTGCCTGTTTCCAATGATTTGGTGAATAATAATGTGAGGATGTCTGTACATATATCAATATTTTCTTTCAGTACTCTGCCTGCGATGGTGTCAGGACCAGTAGCTTTACTAGGGTTTATGTTTTTGATGAGTTTATAAACACCATCCCTAGAGATTTTTATGGGTTCCATTGTGGGATGAGTACTAGGACCTTTATCTGGAATGTTAGTGTTTGCTTCAGATGTAAAAGCAGACTGAAACTGTTTGTTTAGTATATTTGCTTTCTCAGATGGATGTGAGTGTAGGGTACCTTCACTTCGTAGGGGAGCTATGCCGGTGTTTTCATTTTTCTGGCTTTTTATGTAAGAATAAAGTTTTTTGGGTGTATTATTGAAGCTTGGTTGATCTGGTTCATTTATTTCAATATCAAAAATCATGTTTTCTATATATCGCCAGTATGAGTTTCTCATTTCGTTCTGGAGCTTGGCTTTAGTTTTCTGATATTGTTCTTTATACTTGGGATTACATTTTTTCTTTTTATATAACTTGTTTTTCTTGTTAATTAACTTTTTTAGTTGGTTATTTACCCAAGGTAATCTTGATTTGTTGCCAATGCTTTTTGTTGGAATATACTTATGGATAGTCTCTTGGACATTGGTTTTGAAGATGTTCCATAATTCGTCTAGACTCATTTTATCCTGATCTTTTTTTAGTTGTTTGTAAGTTTCAGTGAGGTCTTTTTCTATTTGATCCCATTGTGCCTTTTTGTAGTTTAACACTTTGTGAGCTTGTTGTTTATTTTGCGGCAGGGCTAGGTTTATTTCACTGTATACTATATCATGATCACTCGCACCGATTGGTGGTAATGTTTCTACTCTATTTACAAATGATGGGTTTGTCATGCACAGCAGATCTAGTGTTGTGTCTTTTCGGGTGTTCTTGTTTATGACTTGTGTTAGGTTGTTGTCATGTAATATATCGAGGAGTTGTTGGTGTAGTGAAGCTTCAGGTTTGTTAGGTATGACTGCTGGTGTATTCCAGTCTATGTGGCCAAGGTTGAAATCGCCACTTACCCAGATGTTAGAGTTTGTTTTCTTACATAAGACTCTATTTAGTGAGATACCAAGTTGTTCTAATGATTCACCTTTATCGGATGGTGGTCGATAATATGTGCAAAGGTAAAGTGATTTGTTGCCTTCATATGATATTTTTGCCCACACATTTTCGCAGTTTGTTTCAAGGTCTAAATCGGTACCTGCTTTTGTGATTTGTGTGGATGTCAGCTGGTTTGAGATAGCCAGTAATACTCCCCCATAGCCATCCTTTCTGTTTTTTGTATAAATGTTGTATTTAGAGGATGGGATGTATTCATATGGAGAGATGTCATTTGAGAGCCATGTCTCGGTACCAAATATTATGCTGGGTTTACAAGATTCAATGATAAGTTCTACTTCAGGTTTTTTGTTCTTTATCGACTGAAAATTTATTGTAAGCACTCTTAGTGGTTCAGATTTTTTTGACGTGTGGGAGTCCTTTTTATTTTTACCTTGCTTTTTCTTGGTTGTCGATGATGACTGTGTTTGATTTATCTGGATTGGTGATGATGTGTATGTTGGTAATCCAATATTATCAGTGCTTTCATTTTCAGAATCATTGCTTATTTCTAATTCTGAGTAGGTATTCGATAATTCAGGTATGGTACTATTGAAAAAAGTTGTGGAGAAGTTTGGCATACCACAGTTTATACAATTCCATGAGAGATTGCTTTTATCTAGTATTTTATACATTTTCTCGTCGATACCTTGGCAATTTATGTGGTACCACTGATCACAACTGTCACAACATACCGCTTTTTGTTTCCAAGTGCAAGCTTTGTTACAGGATCCACAGGGGTATTTAGGTGGACCAGGGTTTGGCTCAGGTGCATATGAATTTGTTAGGAGAATGCTACATAGGTATGTCAATACCAGTCTATCATATTTGATAGTTTTGGTTTTTCTTGTCAGCACCATCATGGATGTTGTGGAGATGCTTGACTTGTACGTGTCTTGGTTTGCAATTGTTACTGACCAAGACTTATCTGGTGCCTCTTTATTTTCTTTGATGTTTTTATTTTGACCTACAGTTTTGCAGTTGACAATAAAATCTAACTGGACACAATTTGCCAAAAATAGTGCGAGAATGATGGTTGTGAGTACTGTTTTTATCGTGTTCATGGTGTATGAGACAGTAGTAATAGAATGGAAAATAGCAGGTAGTTAATACAGATAGACTTACAATTAGATCTTCGTCCCTTGGGCGACACAAGGGTACAAGGTAACTGTCTCGATTTGGCCTTGTTGTTTTGATAGAATTGTAAGATTTGTTTACTTCCGGTTATCAGATTTGGCGGCGATAATTTTCAGTTTGAAAAATATTACAAATATCGGATTTAGGTTTTTTCTATGATTACAATGAAAGAGAATATGTGTGGTAGTGTCAATACAAGATGTTTACAAAGTATTGCTTCTAAATGTTCAGTATATCAAACAAATTTCAACTTTTTTGATCAAACCAAAATCTTGTCAACTTCCTGTTCCAGGCCTGTTCCAGGCATGCCCAGTTTATTCTAGATTTGCATACACACTTCAAATACGTCAAAAAATTATCCAATGCAAAGTATCTCGATACACGCGAACTAGACGAGAATTTCTTTACTTATTATAAAATCCAGAGATACATCGAATGGGTAAAATCGGCCATTTTCTAGCATATTTATTTGCCGATTCCATTCCGTTTCCCTATGACATCCCCTGGTTACGGAAAACCATCAACGTACTGATGTTTACTTTCATCGAAAACTTGTTTAGAAGGCCAAGATGTTGGTTCATAATGTAAAATTTGATTATTTATAAGCCCCCAAGCATGATTTCTATGTGTAAAGAATATAGATGTAAGTCTGTCATCAATCACAGTATTAATTCCCGACTTTGAAATATCACACATAGCGGATTGTTTATTTTGCATGTGCTACATGTAATTATAAATTAATGCATGCCCCTTTCTATATCAGGGCTGTTATCATCCCGAGAAACTGATATCGGCCAGAGGGCTTTAGCCCGAGTGTCGATATCGGTCGAGGGATGATAACAGTCATGATATGGAAAAGGGCATGCATTAATCTATTTCACATATTTCAACATTGAATTAAAAAGAACATTTAGTTAACTTCCTAAACAGACACCAAACTTATGGATATGAGTGCATCACCTTCATTTTTTTTTGGCGGAAGAAACTGGAGTACCCAGAGGAAATCACTGCAGGAAACTGACCTACATTATCACATATGACATGAGATTTTGAATTTGTCCATCATTGCATCAACATACCATGCTGATCATATTCTTCTTTCTTTTTGGATCTTACGGATAACCAAAGTCGAGCAAGATACATATCAAGATTTTGCTTCTCGATTTCTTCTGGCAGTCTTGTTTCATTATTTGTTATCAAACACTGCTTGACAATATGTGTATCCGAATTTGTCTTTCTTTTAGTGCTAGGCTTTTTCATGCTTTCGACAAATGTGACCGTTTCTGCTTGCGAAACGCCCACAAATCTTCCTTCGATAAACGCAGACATTTTGCAAATGACAGATGGGCAGAACTGACGTAATTGGGGCTCACGAGAGGCTTGATACCGTGTTATCAGAGTTTTGCCCCGGGGCTGTTATCGCTGTGGCACTTCCGGCATTTACGTATGGGCAAAATTGACGTTATTACTTATAAATATGTGATAATATTGAAATATGTAATGTGCAAGCTTTAATTCAACAGAGTAACTCGATACTTATTTGCCAAATCTATTTTTTTTATATTCTCAACAGGATGTTTATCGTTTAACTACCTCAAGCAAGGAATGATGATTGTCCGTTCATTCCGTAACAGCGTTCTTTAAAAAATAAATACGGAAAACTTCATGTACTGTCTCACTCTCAAACATTGCAAATCACTGGGATTGTTTACATTGAGGTGTATGTCGCGAGTATTTGTTATCGTGATAGGTTAACGAGAAACTACGAGATTCTTATTCTTCTCATATACGTCCTTGCCTCAAGCTAATCCCCCATTATTGATTAAAAAAAAACTAGGAGTAGGACCTTCTATCCCTCGTAACATTAACAACAAGTAATATCGTCTGTCTGTATCTCATGTTGTCATATTATGCATCAGAATGCACCGGGCCGGAGGTCAGATTTTAAATTTCCATAATACCTTCGATATGACTTGTGATAATCCTAATCTCAACGAGATTAAGCAATGAGGAGAACCTTTCACTTTAAAGAATAATTTTGTACCCCTGAAAGAACCAGCTATGGAAATTTAATTGTATTTGGCATGGATTGTCCTTGTGACTAAAGATTCTCGGCTCAATGGGATTTGAACCTTTAAGCTTCCAAAATTTGATTGAATATTGCTTCATGTCAAGCAATTAGTATTTCAGCTATATTCAGGACTACAACAATTTCAGAAACAATAATAATAATAATAATTCAGCTATATAAATGAGATTTCTCTTTTGATCTGGTGCAAGTCACTGACAATCTATATCACCAGGGCTCACGTTGGAGGGCGATTCGGGCGAAGAAGTCACCTTGTGGCTGCTCACTTCGCTTTGTACTAGTGCCAAAAGAGAAGTGGAAGTCGCCCTGTAATTTTACCAAGTCGCTTTGCTAATTTTAACTGTTAAAAAACATTGGTATATTTTACTACAAAATTTCCATTTTTCACACCGCCATTGTAAAGGGACGTAATCGAAACAGTTACGAATATAAAATCTGTACTATGGATCCGAACTCGGGGAAAATAACGTCGGTATTGTTTCATTTCATTTATTTGGGGTTTGATGGCGGCTGTCCAAAGGGATTGTTAACTTTGTGGATATGATTAGTTTCTTAAATAAAATCAATCAGTGATTAAAGAGAAGCAATGTAAATAATATACACTCATTAAAATTCGATTAAATAATTAGCTATTTCACAGCTTGTGGTTTTTTTTTGGCATATTATTTATTGGACAATAGTTGACTATCATATATGTGCCTTTATCATCTGTGCAAGACAAAACAAAGAATCTGAAAAGGGTTTACTTAATACAAACAAACAAAAAACAAATACAAGGACATATGTAAATCAGAGAGATGATATGCTAACAAAAACAAGGATTTAAACAACTACTGAATATACCTTAATGCATAACAAGTACATTATAACATACGAATGCCACGATAATGCCCAGCGAATGTGAAAAGTGGTACAATTAATTAGAGAAATATTTTGACTTCTCCCTGTACTCTCACCACTTCTCCCTGTTGTCTCTCACTTTGTCAGCACCTGAAAGAGAAGTCACTTCTCCCTCTGATTTCAAAGTAGTGGGAGCCCTGATCACATATTGTTGTATCGAGTAAACCTTGCCATGAGCAGAAATCAAGCTCGTAATATTAGGGACGGACCATTTAACTTCCAGGGGGGAGGGGGGGGACTATGGTTTTTTTCTAAGAAAATATTCTGGTTCCAAATGTTGCTGAAAAAATATTCTGATTTTGGTGGAGGAAAAAAAAATAATCTGATTCAGAGTTTTTGTCATATAGCCTAATGTTAACTTTTTGAGAGAAAAATTTGCGATTTGCGCGACAAAAAAAAATAAAGTCTAACTCTTGTGTTGTCCGAAAAAATATTCTGAACAAAACAAACATAGCCCCCCCCCTGCAAGTTAAATGGTCGGTCCCTTAGTGGTGATAGGCACTGATTGCACAGGTAGTTGTAAGATTCAAGTCGTGTTACGTGGGATCAAAGCTTAAGTCTGATGTTATGATAAGAAATGCTTCAATAAACCTTCTTTACTAGGTGAGTGAGTCTCTTAGTTTTTAATTTTTTTCATTCATATTAAAATTTATTTTTCAGAAATATTTAGAACAAGCTTCAGTCATGAATGGTATAATTATTAAACCATCTGAAATATCACCACAGTACAAAGTTAGCATGGCTGTTGGATCCAGTGTCATCAGGAACACAGTATTAAATAAAAATAAACCGTATCAATGTGATAAATTGGGTGAAGTGTGTAGCCAGAACCATCCCTTACAAACACACATTAGAACACATACAGGCGATAAACCTTATAAATGTGATATATGTGGTAAAGTGTTTAGTCAGAATGGTATCTTACAGAATCACATTGGAACGCATACAGGTGATAAACCGTATACATGTGATATATGTGGTAAAGTGTTTAGCAATATTCATCTCTTACAGACACACACTGGTGATAAACCGTATAAATGTGATATATGTGGTCAAATGTTTAGTCAGAATGGTAACTTACAGAATCACATTAGAACGCATACAGGTGATAAACAGTATACATGTGATAGATGTGGTAAATCGTTTAGCAATATTCATCTCTTACAGACACACATTAGAACACACACTGGTGATAAACCGTATAAATGTGATATATGTGGTAAAATGTTTAGTCAGAATGGTAACTTACAGAAGCACATTAGAACACATACTGGTGATAAACCATATCAATGTGATATATGTGGTAGACTGTTTTATCAGAATCATCACTTACAGTATCACATGAGACTACATACTGGTGATAAACCATATAAATGTGATATATGTGGTAAAGTGTTTAGTCATAAACATAACTTACAGAATCACATAAGAACACATACTGGTGATAAACCATATAAATGTGATATGTGTGGTAAATTGTTTAGACTGAATTCTAAATTACAGTATCACATAAGAACACATACCGGTGATACACTGTATAATTGTGATGTTTGTGATAAGGTGTTTAGTGAGAATCGTAGCTTACAGAGACACATTAGAAAACATACTGGTGATAAACCTTATAAATGTGATATATGTGATAAAGTGTTTAGTCGAAAGAATGACTTACAATTTCACATAAAAACACATACTGGTGATAAACCATATAAATGTGATATTTGTGGTAAAGTGTTTAGTCATAAACGTAACTTACAGATTCACATAAAAACACATACTGGCGATAAACCGTATAAATGTGATATATGTGGTAAAGCATTTAGTCATAATCGTACCTTACAGAATCACATAAGAACACATACAGGTGAAAAACCTTATAAATGTGATGTATGTGGTAAGGCGTTTAGTGAGAATCGTACCTTACAGAATCACATTAGAGCACATGCAGGCAATATACCTTATCAATGTGATATATGTGGTAAAGGATTTAATAAGAAATCTAACTTAAAGACACACATAAAAATACATACAGGTGATAAACCTTATAAATGTGATGTATGTGGTAAAGCATATAGTCAGAATGGTAGCTTACAGATTCACATAAGAATACATACAGGTGAAAAACCTTATAAATGTGATGTATGTGGTAAGGCGTTTAGTGACAATCGTAGCTTACAGACACACATTAGAACATATGCAGGCAATATACCTTATAAATGTGATATATGTGGTAAAGGATTTAATAAGAATTCTAACTTAAAGACACACATAAGAACACATACAGGTGATAAACCTTATCAATGTGATATATGTGGTAAAGGATTTAATCAGAAGTCTAACTTACAGACACACATTAGAATGCATACAGGGAATAAACCTTATAAATGTGATATATGTGGTAAAGTGTTTAGTGAGAATGGTATCTTACAGAAACACATTAGAATGCATACAGGCGAAAAACCTTATAAATGTGATATATGTGGTAAAGGATTTAGTCAGAATTCTAACTTACAGAAGCACATTAGAACACATACTGGTGATAAACCTTAATAATATGATATATATATATGGTGAAGGATTTTAAATAAAGCATGCGTCATTGTTTTCTGATTTTAACATGATACTATGATTTATATCAATAAAATTGAACATTTTGGATATATACATCGAAACTTGACACACAACTAGTTATTCCTCAAATATTTTTTGTCTGTCAGATTTTATGTACATACAGTTTAAGGCTGTTCCATTTAACAATGCAAATAGTAGGAAGTGATGGCACTTGTAGAGTACAGGGGGACCAGCCATAATAGCTTCTTTATTAAGATTTTTTTCTTTTGCCTTTAGGTCATCTGACCCAAATGGTCGTATGAGCAATTGTCATCACTTTGTATCCGTCATCTGTACACTTATCACATTTTTATCTTCTCCAAAACCAATGGGCCAATTTGATCACATTATCCTGATTATGAACCAACCAGTCTTTGTTCTTTTTCCTTAATGCTGCATGCTTCACGGAGAAGCAACAAATACCAGTTTTATATAGTCTTTGGTTTGGTTGGACCGTGATCCTTGTAAAATAAAGATATAAAGGATCTAACACCGCCGGTAAGAGGTCAAGACGGAAAAATCTCAGACACCCAAGGGAAATGATTTCTGGTCTCCAACGAGGCACCGCCGAGCTTGAGACCAATAAAAAAAATTCCCGCAGGTGTCTGAGATTTTTCCGCCTTGCCCTTTTACCGATGTTTGATTCTTTTTCTCACTAATTTCTTGTACGGTTTCCGGTGTTTGGTTTTAATTATTTCTCACTAAACATCTTTGTTTTGTTTACATTCCATCGAGCGTTTTCCCGCAAAATTGTTTTCGTTGGTGAAGTTAATTGTAGATTTATCGATATACATCCGTGTATTGGCAGTATTTTAATTGTCTTTCATAATAAAATACAATGTATTTAATAAATATATTATATATGCAACTAGTACTACAACAGCGATAAATACCTGTAAAAATTATTTGACTTTGGTCAAAGGGAGGTAATTTCTTTCTTTACGTTAGTTACTAACAAGGGAGAGCACTCTATTTTTTGCTCAAAGGAAACAAACATTGACACGGTAGAAAGGGGTGAGAAGAAGTCAAACGCAGTGAGAGGTGCAATATCGTTAAATCGTTAGAAAGCAAAATAGTATACATAGATTAATAAAAAAAATACTCATGTGGTAGAATCGTGGTTTTATTGATGAGAATAAAGACGGAACCGTGGTGAAGAGCTATTTTGCGAAACGTAACATTTTTACGGGAAAAGTAGCGTGAAATTCTTATCTCGCCCACGGATTGAGACATATAGAATCTAACACCGGGGAGAGTACAAGATAGGGAAATCTCTGACACCCGAGGGTAATTAAGATTTCAATCGTTCTCTTTACGAGGCTTGCCGAGTTAGAGAACGATTGTAATCTTACCCATGGGTGTCAGAGATTTCCCTATTTTGTACTTTTTCCGGTGTTTGATTTTATTTCTCACTAAACACCTAATTGTTTTTGTTTACATTCCATCGAGCGTTTTCCCGCAATTTATTTTTCCATTGCTGAAGTAAATATTCGATTTATCCATATGCAACCGTATCTTGGCAGTATTTCAAATGTATTTCATCATGAAGTACAATGTATTTAATAAATATATTATAAATGTTACTAGTACTACAACAGAGATAAATACCTGTAAACAAATATTTGAATTTGGTCAAAGGGAGGTAATTTCTTTCTTTACGTTAGTTACTAACAAGGGAGAGCACTCTATTATTTACTCAAAGCAAGCAAATATTGACTGGAAGAGAGCCTGAAAAAAGAATCAAGCACCGTGAAAGGTGCACGTCAGCTAGCAGAATATAATACATAAATGAATTTAAAAATACTTATGTAGTAAAATCGTGCTTAATTGTTTATTTTAAAAAGGAAAAGCATGGAGAATTGAGGGGGGAGGGGGGGTTAACATAAACTGTGCAGCAAGCATTTGCCGGTAAAACGCACGTGATTTTTTTGTCTTGAACCAGTGCAAGATAAGAAAATCTCACATCGCTAAGAATAGGAACTGGTCTGTCTCAAAAGTGAGAAATATAGGGTCTAACACCGGGAGAGGTGCAAGATAGTAAAATCTGTGACACCCGAGGGTAAGATTTAAATCGTATCGGACGAGGCTTGTAAAAGATGCAAGATAGTAAAATCTGTGACACCCTCGGGTAAGATTAAAATCGGATTGGACTCGGACAAGCCTCGTCCGATACGATTTAAATCTTACCCTCGGGTGTCACAGATTTTACTATCTTGCATCTTTTACGGTGTTTGACTCCTTTTCTCACCCCTTTCTACCGTGTCAATGTTTGTTTACTTGTGTAGTTTGGTGCATTAATTTGCGAACCGTATCACACCCACAGGACCAAAATGCCACGTAATATGCGAGCTTAAGCGAGCTCTTTATGGTATAAAATGTGTACTTAGGATTTTTTAACAAACATGGCTGAACATACTATCGAAGAAAAAAAATTTGACGCTTTGTAAACACTGGTTTCCGTGTAACACACTAACACACTCAATTAATGAAGATCTTCTTAGCATAAAGCGCAAAGGTGATCCTGAAGTCTCGCACCCTCTCTCGTACGTCAGATACCACTGAAACCCGGAACCCGTGTGTAATAAAAGTCATTTTGTTTGCTTGTTTTACTGGGGTCGTCTCATTACTCCGACAGTTATTTCTCCGACATTCATAACTCCGACAGTCATTACTCCGACACCCATTAATACTCCGACCATGCATCCGGGCTGTATCATCATATCCTTTCTAATCGCAACTCCAAACAACTATAGGATAATTGCACGGAGTGGATATTGAAAATATGATCACGACTGCCGCAAAACGCATCAGATTAAACGAGTGTGCGGAACTTGCTACGCGCACAAGTTTAAACTGAATGCGATTTGGCACGAGTGATCATATACTCAATATGCACGACGTGCAATTGATTATTATATTTTATTTCATTGACGAAAATAAAAGATATAGTCGAAAATTTAAATGAACTATGTTTTCAGTGTTCCTGCGCGTCAATGTTTACTTAGCGACGTCGCTTAGGACATATGTTTTTGACCATACCATTTAACATGTTTTACTATATTGCTCTGAAATATGGGAAATTGAGGATGAAATGCATTTTTTAATGTCTTGTTCAAAATATGATAAAACTAGGCAAGACCTTTTTAGTATAGTTGGGATGACATGTATATATCAACTTCCAAAACTTAAGTATAGAAGAGATATTCTTGTGGTTAATGACATGCGAAAATGACTTAGTCTTGAAAGAGATGTGTCAATTTATCTGTAAATATTGTAGATGATTATTTTTTCTTTCTGACATTTCTATTGCATCTTGTTCTTCTGCACTGGACACGAGGAGGAGTGTACGCTTTACTATGCTACATTTTCTTGAGTACCACCCTTTGGTGTCTCTTTGCAGAATGACAACATGCAGCTCATATTTATTTTGATCAATTCATTCAATTTTGAAACTACACGTTAATAACATATTGTTCATCTGCACTGGACACGAGGAAGAGTGTAAGCACTAAAATGCTACATTTCCTTGAGCACCGTCCCTTGGTGTCCCTTGCAGAAAAAACAACATGCAAACTTTTAACTATTATATTTGGTATATGCATTCCCTTTATTTATGCATATGTTATGCTTGTTCTTCTGCACTGGACACGAGGAGGAGTGTAGGCTTTAGAATGCTACATTTCCTTAAGCACCGTCCATTGGTGTCCCCTGCAGAAGTACAACCTAACAGTATGTTAAGCTTGACCCTCAGCTTATGGTACAAAGAGGATTGCAAAAATACAATATATCATTTCACTCCATTCCTTGATCTAGTACTGGTATGCATGATTCTTTTACATCAGTCGGTAGACGGTTCGTAGCTAGCTGTCAGTAATAGCGAGTGTTCACCAGGAATTGCCTCTCTAGTGTTGTATTTTTGTTGTCCTTTTGACTAGGTATTTTTCTTGCATTTTTATTGTGCGTTCTAATTGTGCTATTCTGAATTTTGAGGAAAATATGACGGAAATCGAAGAAACAAACTAATCAGAGAAAGTATTTTTATTAGATCTACATGAAATAATATTTTCTTTTGTAAAAAATATTTTGTTGGGCCGCGCTGAAAAGCTTTAAAAACAATAGCGCTGCATACGAAAAAAACTTCCGACTCCGGGATTAAAACCATGCCCCTTTCAAGTCAAATGGGCAGTCCCGTACTGCATTTGGATTGCTAAAAGCGCCAGAATTGCAAAGACTATCGGTCAATGTCGAAGTATTAAGAGTCGGAGTAATGACATTATCCCGTTTTACTTATATTGATATTTTTTAATTTATTAAATCTCTTCTGACATACTGACAAGAATTTTTGTTTCTACGCGGAAGTTAACTTTTGAGATTTCGTAAGGAACGATAACTCCAATAAAGGAACGACAGCTCGATTGACAATCGTAACTACTCGGCAATTCTTGCTACCCTGCAAATAACCTCGTATGCATTAGGCGTATAAATCGCACTATTTTTCACATGTCAGTTACATGAAAGTTTGATAAAGTTATATTTTAAACAATTTTCTATATTTCAATTAAAGTTTTAATTAGTTTTGCATTATTAGATTTTACTTGGTATGTCTTCCATACTTGGATTTTCGTGGATTATATTTTTGTGCGGCTTAACTTAACTTAACTTCCGGCAAGCAATTTAATAAGAATTTCTACTATGTACGTGCAAGGTTATTTGCAGGGTAGCGAGAATAGCCGAGTAGTTACGATTGCTCGATTGAATGAGACTAGATTCGGCCCTAAAAAAATGTCGTCCCCAATATATCTCGGCCCAGAAATCTCGACACTTTTTGATGAAATTGCCAGATAATTTTCAGATGCGCGAGCATTCATGGCCGTGCCGGTTTCATATTAAAGTTAACAAACTTGTGATAGATTCTACAATAACAAACTCTTGCACCTTTTACGATGTTTGCCTCTTTTTTCAATATTTGTTTACGTTGAGAAAATATAGAGTACTCTCCCTTGTTATTTAACTAACGTAAATAAAAACAATTACCTCCCTTTGACCAACGTCAAATATTTTTTTGTATAGGCATTTATCGCTGTTGTAGTAGCATTTATAATATATTTATCAATAAAATTGTATTTTATTGTATTTTATTGTGAAATACATTTAAAATACTGTCAAGACACTATAAATCGACAATGGAAAACAATTTTGCGGGAAAAACGGCATGTAGCTTGTCTTATCCTGGAGCCGGGGTAAGATAGAAAAATCTTTTTCACCTAAACTAACGGACTACTTTATCCAAGGGGTGAGAAAAGGATATCTCACACGGCTTAAAATAGGAACTGTGCTGTCTCATTAGTGAGAAAACAAGAAGAGTTTG
The DNA here is from genome assembly GCA_963680875.1 of Bathymodiolus brooksi. Taxonomy (NCBI): domain Eukaryota; kingdom Metazoa; phylum Mollusca; class Bivalvia; order Mytilida; family Modiolidae; genus Bathymodiolus; species Bathymodiolus brooksi. The sequence continues at coordinate 27,610,323 of OY804586.1, forward strand.
AAGATTACCAAAGGGGCAATCAGAATCCGTATATCGAAGAATAACAGACAACGGCGATGTCCAAAAGAAAAAGTACAAAAGGACAAACAACGATCTGCAAAACATGCATATAAAACTAAAGATCAAGTAACAGGAACCCCACTAAAAACCGGGGATGAACTTGGATGCTCCGGAAGTGTTAGTAGTTCCTGCTTCACTAGTGGCACACGTCGTGTTCATCTAGTTACAAACCGGGTAATAAGTTGTGAACGAGGAAAGGAATGGGAAGTGTTTACGACAAGTGGAACATATCCGTGGCCATTTGTGACACAGATATTCCATGTAACGGTCAACCAAGTCATGGTGACGACCGTAAAATTTTCGAAGTGATGACTTCAACTTTACCAGAAGGAACCCTTGGTTCAGTAGCTTCCTTGTTATCGGCAACCCTATATCAAGGAAATCCTAATGGGAACTACAAGCTCTGGAATATCGTATCATCTGAGAGAGATATACTCAATATGCAGGTGCTGCTGGAATGTTGCTACATATAAATGGGAAAATTGAAATCATCTCTTTTGTCGTAAAGTTTCGTTCTTAACTGCCCCTCACTGTCGATTTCGAGGTGTAGGTCAATGTATGAAGCATTTCTATCTGTATCTGTGGTATCCTTTATTTCAAGCTGAATGGGATGGATGCGATCAACAAAATCACCAAACCTAGAATTATTTACTGAAAGGACATCATCTATATAGCGGAACGTGAAATTAAAGGATCAGGTTAGCTTATTTTCGTTTTTCTTGAGAAGCCCCTGTATGAAGTCTGCCTCATGCGAATAAAGAAACAAGACAGCGAGAAGAGGAGCACAGTTTGTACACATAGGTATGCCGACTGTGTTGGAAAAACATGTCCGCCAAACATAACAAATATGTTGTCAATCAAAAACTCGAGCATTTTGATGATATCAGTTTCAGAGAACTTTTTGGTAGAATCAGTGGTGTTTTACAAAATAAGATCTGTCTCTTCATAGCACAAGGTATTTGTATCTACGTCGGCCATTTTTTTTTATGAAAAACAGTTGGACCAACTCCCTTAATTTGTCGTTCAGCTTAGATTGAGGATAGTCGTGTAAAGTGTAGAAAAGTCAAATGTTTTAATGCTATTGCAGGAGGAGATGGACCTATATAGCTAGTAACCAGTAACAAAAAACATACATGTACCGTCCATTTGTCTGCTAATTTTATTCATGTTACAGTACATTGATGAATACGGATCTGCTTGTTCCATCCGGGTAAATTTCATAAGCGCCACTTACGTTAGCTATGATGTCATCACATTCCCTAGGCAAACGAGTTCCTAGAACGTAGAAACAATGAATCTGTTCATTGTATTGTAACGAAATGTAGCGAGAAGGGGGGTGGTGGTGGTGATAAACAGCAGGTCAGTTATCTCCAGTAGGGTGACTACGGACACAGGTGACACTGATACCGACGACGTATGCAAATGACACACGTATTACGATGACAGACACTCAAGTGGTACCAGCTCACTCAACCAAACAGCCCTTCCTTTATATGAAACTGGGTAGCGTGTTCCATAGAAGTTCTTGTCACATAAATAGATAAAACGGACCCTTGTGAAGTCTGAACTACTATAAATGATACAAAAATCGCTGATATCTCCAGTAGGGTGACTACGGACACAGGTGACACTGATACCGACGACGTATGCAAATGACACACGTATTACGATGACAGACACTCAAGTGGTACCAGCTCACTCAACCAAACAGCCCTTCCTTTATATGAAACTGGGTAGCGTGTTCCATAGAAGTTCTTGTCACATAAATAGATAAAACGGACCCTTGTGAAGTCTGAACTACTATAAATGATACAAAAATCGCTGATAAATTCACCATTTTGTATTATAAAATCCTTTGCATATAACAATACATACAGTATAATACAAATATACCAGATCTTACTCTTTACTTAACGAGATGGAAAAATAGACTGATTAACATAATAAAGGTGAGCTATTTATACTAAAATTATGCTCTATTAATCATATAACAAAAATAGGTTTGACTCAATGTTTCTGATGCAATTACTCCTTAAAATCTGATGAAATAGCACTAACCAAGGTCGCTAGGGCACTAGGCACCTGTGGTAGGGCACTAGGGCACCTGATCTAACACACTAGGGCACCAGAGGAAGGGCACTAGGGTGCCTGATGCAATACAATGACCTAGGTCACATCTGGTACAGTCTATTGACCTCATTCCCATGCAAAGGAGTGCAATAAAATACTGTCATGTTACTAATTAGTCATACGAAAATAGAATTGATGAAACTAGGATGCACTCATACCAAAAGTTCAAGTACAGTTATATTAATGACAATTTCAGGAAATCAATAAAGAACATAACAAAGGGAATTGTCAAAATTCACTACACAGCCCCCCACTTAGCACTGAACCTCCACTGTTCAGTAACGATATACGAGACAATTTTATATATTGGTCCCTCAACTTAAGTATTACAAAACATCGACTATTATAAAAACACAACCCCCCCCCCCCCCAAAAAAAATAAAAACATTTCTTACAAAATACTGACTAGAAAATACATATGGCAAATGTCAATAATAAAAAGAACGTGCATAATAATGTTCTTTAAACTAGAATTAACTATTCTTGGGATTACATAAAATAAAATTAAACTAGAAACCGATGAACACCAAATAATAGGGTTCATGGATGGACCTAGTTATACACCATTTAACTTGGGCTTTAGACACCATGCTTTTGGGCCTTATGCTCCACATTTACAAGCTGCCAAATATACATGTAAATACCAAAATATATTGCTCTTCTTGAGTTCTCTACTAAAATCATAAAGTTCTCTAGTAACTAATAACAAAAAAAAAACAAAAAAACAAAAAGTCATTAAATGTCATTTTCAAATTTACACTACAATTCTTGCACGTCGGCCTCCCTTTTCCACAAGGCTTCAGCATGCCTACACAGCTCCTCCTCCATGTAACTAAGGAATTCTCTCCAGTTAAAGTTCCTGGGATCGTGATGCTTTGACGTGGAAAAATGATGTTCCCTTTTTACGGAGTTTATTCCATCACTTTCAGTTCTTATTGTTATTAAAGATAACGATATAACTTCTACTGAGCTTGTATCCGCTGGTGGTTCGTCATCCAACACGTATATCTCGTCGATCTCTTCTACTTCTACTTCCGCATCAAATTCAGAAGCATCCTCCTGGATAACTATGTCCTCTTCCACCTCTTCCGTAATTATGGCCATGTCATCGTCGCCCACCTGTTCCGAGGCACCATACTGACTTGGGCCCGGAACAGGTTCAACACCTGATTCATCATCATGTTTCTCATTGTTATTAGCTTCCAGGTCACCAGGCAGCACTACAGTTGTTTTCAACTTTTTTTTCTGTAGGGCCACATGGTTCAACGAACTGTCTATATACATATTCCAAATTCACTCTATGTGACAAGTCTTTGGCTTCTTCACGGGGAAGCTTGTGCGTGGTTTCTAGGTGAACTAGTAAATATTCCCTGCGGAAAAATATCCTGTCACAATTGTGCATGCAACATGCTACATATTTTACATTTTCACTGTGGACGGCATTAAAGTGTCTTTTCAAATTCCTCCGGTTCGGGTATTCCACTCCACAATGTTCGCATTTTACTCCCATGTTGTTAAACTCAACGCTGTCAATAGACATTGATGGAACAATTACCTTTCGTCCCGCTCTTGTGGTCGTGTGCTCTCTTTTAAGCGCATGCGTTGGTGAGGCTTTGCTAATCCCTTCACTTGGTCGGACACAGCCCAATTTACAGGTATTGCCCGAGTAATTAAGAATCGGGTCAGAATCGTTATTTTCATTTATAATAATTTCAGGGTCGTGACCCCAACATTCTTCAAAATTCATAGGTCGTTGTGCTTCATTGCCACCGTCATTATCCAACGGGGAATTACAGCTAGGATTTTGATTATCATCAGTATCTGAACCAGTATTTGAGGCAAATGAGGATACGTCGGGGAAACGTGATCGTGGTTTTTTCTGCTTCATTGCCTATAAACCATTTCATTATTTTATTTCCCTTGTACTTCTTCAAAATATCACCATGTACGGTGACTGGTGGGGAATTTTTGGACCATTTTATTTTAAACGTTATATCACTTAGCTTTTCCACGATGACCCATGGTCCCGTCCAATGTCGGACAATTTTAGATTTAAGGCCGGGAGCATTTCTCTTTTGATTTCGCCATACCAGGTCTCCAACTTTATACGTTACTGGCCGCACTTTGACATCATATGTCATTTTCTGTCTTTTCGCTGCAGCGTTTGAATTTTTGCGGGCTATCTCGTGTCCCTCTTTAAGATTATTTTCAAGAATTCTTACATACTCTGACGTTAGTTTTCTCTCATCTTTTTCAATTCCAATGGGGTCTGTAATTATATCTAATGGGAAGTCATCTCCCTTCCATATACCAGGCGATGAGGAGTTAGTCCTGTACTTTCATGAGGCGTCGCATTGTAGGCCATAATGATAAAATCCAGATGATCATCCCAATCTTTCTGATGTCGTTTCATGTACTTAGAAAGCATATCGTTTACAGTTCTATTAATTCGTTCGATCATGCCATCTGAACGGGGATGAAATGGTGTGGTCCTTGTTTTATTTATTTCTAGTAGTTGGCACACCTCCTTAAAAACGTGACTCTCGTACTGCCTGCCCTGGTCCGAGTGTATCTCAATCGGGCAACCGTATCTCTTTATCCAGGCCCTAAATATGATATCAGCTACTGTTTCCGCTTTCATGTCGGGCATAGCATATAATTCAGTTAATTTTGTGAAGTAGTCACCCACTACTAGTATATATCTATTCCCTTTTTTGGTTGTTGGAAATGGCCCCGCAATATCAGTCGCTATCCTTTCAAAAGGGGCACCTACGACATAAGATTTCAGTAGATGTCGTTTTTTGATCGTTGGGTTTTTGCGTTCCTCGCAGATTTCACATTGGTTTACATATAATTTAACGGTTCTTCGCATATCTTTCCAATTAAAGGGCGATAACTTAGCTTTGTCAAATGTTTTCTTAATTCCCGGGTGCCCGCCAGTTCGGGCGTCATGAAGATACCAAAGAATTGGATCTACCATGGACGCCGGAATGCAAATTTTCCATCTGGCATTGTTCATATCTTCTTCCCAACGCATACACAAAACAGTATTTTTAATTTCTAATAAGTCCCACCTGGCAGTCCAAAATTTAATGTCTATACCATAACTGCTAATTCCTTCCCATAAAGGTTTTTCCGGACTTTCATTTTTTAATTTTAAAATTTTACTCAGGATATCATCTGTTTCCTGTTTGTCTCTAATAGATTCTAAATTTAGTTGAATTGGTGGTCTTGGTTTCTGTTTAGCTGGTAGGGGTCTGTTTCGCTTCCTCCCCCTTTTTAAAACTGGCGATTCTCCCGAATGATCGCTTTCAGGTTCGTTGAAATTACTTAGTTTGTCCTGGTCTCCATGCTCTTCGACGTCATCTCCCGATTCATCTGATATATATTCTACACTATCGCTACTGCGGCCTTCTTTCATAGATTTTATTTCAGTTTCTGCTGGTCCATCATACTTATATTCCCAGGGCATCGAACATTGCTTGCAAATCATCCCGTCGAGCGCTACCAGTCTGGACATAGCATCTGCGTTCCCGTGTCGGGCTCCTGGTCTGTGCTCTATTTTCATATGAAACTGGCTTAACTGCTGAATCCATCTATGTATTTTTCCATCGGGATCTCGGAAATTCTGAAGCCATGAGAGAGATCCATGATCTGTTCGCAACACAAATCTACGCCCGAGTAAATAGTGCTTGAAGTATTTAGTAAAATATACCACAACCAGCATTTCTCGTCTAGTTACGCAATAGTTGCGCTCAGGCTTATCCAGGCATCGGCTACCATATGCAATCACACGTTCTCTCCCCTCTTGGACTTGTGATAAAACTGCTCCAATGGCATAAGCGTGGCGTCAGTGTCCAGTATAAACTCGGACCCGTCAGCCTGCGGAAACGCCAAAATAGGGGCAGATATTAGCCTATTGTTTAGCTCTTGAAAGGCAGCTTCTGTACCTTCTTCCCATATAAACTTCTTTTCCTTTTTGGTTAAGTTAAACAATGGTTTGGCTATTTTAGAAAAATCTTTGACGAATTTCCTATAATAAGACGCTAATCCTAGGAAACTTTTGACCTGCGTAACTGTTTCAGGGCGTTTCATTTCCTTCACTGCGGCTACTTTCGCAGGGTCCGTTCTGATGCCAGATTTCGATACTATATGTCCCAGAAACGATATTTCTTCTTGTAAAAACTGACATTTTTAAGGTTTTAACTTTAACCCAGCCTCGGATAACCTATCAAATACTTTTCTAAGATTACAAAGGTGGTCTTCAAAAGATTTCCCGAATACAACTATGTCATCTAAATAAAGAACAGCAATCTGCCACTGCAATCCAGCCAATGTCTTTTCGATTATTCTCTCGAAGGTACTGGCCGCATTACAGATCCCGAACGGCATGGTTGTGAATTGGTATAAACCCCCTCTTGGTGTCGCAAATGCGGTCTTCTCTTTGTCCTCATCCATCATTGGCACCTGGTGGTAAGCCATATCGAGATCCAAAGATGTATACCATTCAGCTCCCTCTAGAGTGTCAAGGTTTTCATCGATCCGGGTGAGCGGATAGACATCTTTTACTGTCTTCTCATTCAACTTCCGGTAGTCCACGCACATACGCCAACTACCGTCCTTCTTTTGCACCATGACTACCTGTGAGGACAAGGGGCTAGACGATCTTTCAATTAAACCACGATCTTGTAGCTTCTTTGCTTCATCTTCCAGGGCCTGTCGCTTGTACATAGGGATCCGCCTAGGTGGTTCCCTAACAGGTTTATCATCCAGGAGCTTAATCTTATGGGTTCCCATATTTGTCCTGCCAACCTCGCCCGGTCGGGCAAAACACCCCTGATTCGCACTTAAAAAATGTTTAAACCTTTCTTTCTGCTTCTGAACTAAATTTGTGCAACCTCTCTCGAACATTGGACGCAAATGTTCGGGTATTGTATCTCCCTTCTTCTTCTCCTCAATTTCACAGACATTGGACAGTTCTTGGACGTCTACAACGGGTCCAATGCGACACACTGGTGTGAACAACGCTATGTGCGCGTGCTTGTATACCGTCACATCAGAAGTCCCGGGATTAAATACTCGGGCATAAACGACTTCATTAGCTGCATCCACCAATGTCTTAGCTAACGCCAGCCCGTAACGCTCCACAAAAGGGCGTTCAGGCGTCAGAATACCTAAGGAACTAGAATTACTGTGAATTTTAGAATGGTTAGTTAACCCGGACTTTATCACAGCTTCATGTCCCGCTGGTACCATCACAGTTTCCAGAGCCACCACACGTCTAGCTCTTTCCCTCTCGCTGGATCCACCCAAAGGTATTCTACTACCTTTGATTATAAAACAGGACTCATCATGGTCCCATACACATCGATAGGCAGTAATAAAATCTTCTCCTATCAAATTATTTCGGACCCCTCCGACTGTAACCTCATGTTCAAATACTGTATTTCCAAACGTGAGCAACATTACAGCCTTACCAAGACACTTCACCTTTTGGCCATTAGCAGCAATGTAATTGCTATCTACTGGTCTCAAGATTGGCTTATCAATAATCAAATCGAACGTCTCGCTCGTTATAAACGTGCTCCTAGCACCCGTATCTATCTTCCAATCAACTGGAGTGCCTTCGACTTGTCCTTGAATCATCATACTAGCCATACTCTTCACCTTTACCTGTGGGACGGGGCTACTAGTAGTAACCACAGACCTGGTTCTACCTGCATCGCCACCATCACTCCTACTAGAATCCTCCCTGGGATTGTTCTTCTCCTTCCATTTTACTCTACTCCTTTTCTTCCTCCTACGCCTCTGGAACTTTGTTCCATTAAAATGTTTAGGCCCTACCTGGGTGACCGACACCGGGCCTCCGGTATCGGTCTCTCCTAGTTTAACGGTTTCGTCTCTGGTCCCGCGGAAGCCATCCTTTGCAGTCCTCCTGGGTCCTTTTGGCTTCTGTAAAACGTTGGGGCTCTCCCACTTCCACGCATAAATCTACGTTTATAGGACCGCGCTTGGGGTCCTATCCCGGTCTGTCGTGGGTAATATCTATCCTGGTGCGCACCTTTATTATCATTTATATGATCAGTAAAATCTGCCCTTGGAGATCCACTGGCATCTGTAATCATACACATCGTTTCCTTACCATCCTCCACTTCATAAATGGCCCGATTAGCAGGTTTCTCCCTTGCTAAGTCCTTCTCACCAACACGTAAGCATCGCGTTGACTACAGCTTCCTGTAGCGTCTTGGGCCTCTTTACTGCAAGGCGAAAGTCTTCAGACTGTCCACACTTATCAAGAAAAGCTTTAATAGCATTCTCCTCAACAATATCCGGGTTCTCAGGATACGCTCTACGATACAAATCTTCGAGTGCCTGACCAAAGTCTCTCAACGACTCTCCAGCCTGTCTTTTCCTTAATTTTGCTTCGGCCATGTAGCGCTCCTTCATGGCCGTGTGCCCAAATTTCTCTTCCATCTTCTGCTTGAGTCTGTTATAATCGCGCTGAAACACGAACGGCAACCCATAAGCAAATGTCTCTGCTTGTCCACGTAGAGTACTGAGTAGCACTCTCCTAGATGTTTCCTGACCCCATGCATTAAGCTCTGCCAAGTTCTCAAAATACTGCAAGAACTCGGTCCAGACGTCTGCATTACTACCCGAGAAGGTCTTCCGGACAGGATACTCTTGTATACGTGGCATAGCCATAAACTGATGTTCGTTCGTTGGTACCGAAGGGATAGGTGTAACTTCATGCGATGCGAAGGCAGTTGGATCACATGTTCCCTCAGAGTTCCTTACTTCCACACCGGTTCCATCAGCCTCAGATTGAACCTGTTCGGGCTCTGAGAATTGCCCTAACGTCTGTCCCCCACTTCTGGAAAATGAATGTCCATTCGGATCAGGTCTCATGCAAAATGTACCCGAGTGTGCGGGCACCTTTCCAAAGACTTGTGGTTCCTGATAAGGACCACATTGTCCCTCACTTTCACCATAATTGTTACTCTCATCATCTCTTGAAGGACACTGATATCTTACGGCGCGCCTACCGTGAGACATTTCCTTACTTTCCCTACGACAAGAATGCCATATAAGCTTCAGGAAAATCGTTATGATCATGACTCCCATAATAGTGAGCAATCCTGCCATTACATATTCTTGAGAACGTTGAACCACTTTATTCTAAGGGAATTTGATCCATGCAAAAGCTACACACGCACTACATACAGCAAGGAGGCTCATCCAAACAAGCCAAAACTTTCCCCACTGATTTGTAGTGTTTTCTTCCAGGTCGTCATCGCCTGCCTCATTGACTTCCATAGTTTGGTCGTTCATAGGTGAGAAGTACCTTCCTCTCCGATTACTCAGAGTATGTGGACTTCTCTCTCCATTTGAACGTCCAATGGAGTCGAAGGAAGCGGTGACCTACCAATTACTGAGTCTGCAGAAGTAAAGAGTCTGGTTCTCGGGCTTTGTTTTCTTACCTCATAGGGCGTAAAAGCCTGAGTTATGTTCCTCCTTGTAATCCTTGATGTATCCATAATTTTATCCGTATTACGAATGCACACAAAAATTAATTGAAGTCTCACAAAAGATCCCACCGCTGCCACCAATGTGACGAAATGTAGCGAGAAGGGGGGTGGTGGTGGTGATAAACAGCTGGTCAGTTATCTCCAGTAGGGTGACTACGGACACAAGTGACACTGATACCGACGACGTATGCAAATGACACACGTATTACGATGACAGACACTCAAGTGGTACCAGCTCACTCAACCAAACAGCCCTTCCTTTATATGAAACTGGGTAGCGTGTTCCATAGAAGTTCTTGTCACATAAATAAATAAAACGGATCCTTGTGAAGTCTGAACTACTATAAATGATACAAGAAGTCGCTGATAAATTCACTATTTTGTATTATAAAATCCTTTGCATATAACAATACATACAGTATAATACAAATATACCAGATCTTACTCTTTACTTAACGAGATGGAAAAATAGACTGATTAACATAATAAAGGTGAGCTATTTATACTAAAATTATGCTCTATTAATCATATAACAAAAATAGGTTTGACTCAATGTTTCTGATGCAATTACTCCTTAAAATCTGATGAAATAGCACTAACCAAGGTCGCTAGGGCACTAGGGCACCTGATCTAACACACTAGGGCACCAGATTTCCGATCGGCATAAAAAACACACACCTTGTAGAGGACCTTCCAATGATCATTCCTGGGCAGTTTGGTTTCAATTATCCAAGTGGTTTCAGAGAAGAAGCATTTTGAAACATTTTTCCCATAGGGTCCAATGTTAAACTAAGTCCTGCCGTAGCCGCCATTTTGAATTTCATACCAGAACAAAAAACGTAAAGTTTGTAGAGGACCATCTAATGAACATTCATGTACAGTTTGGCTTTAATCATATTTGTAGTTTCTGAGAAGAAGGCATTTGAACATTTTCCCATAGGGTCCAATGTTAATCTATGTCCTGCGGTGGTGGCCATCTTGGATTTCCGATCGGCATAAAAAACACACACCTTGTAGAGGACCTTCCAATGATCATTTCTGGGCAGTTTGGTTTCAATTATCCAAGTGGTTTCAGAGAAGAAGCATTTTGAAACATTTTTCCCATAGGGTCCAATGTTAAACTAAGTCCTGCCGTAGCCGCCATTTTGAATTTCATACCGGAACAAAAAACGTAAAGTTTGTAGAGGACCATCTAATGAACATTCATGTACAGTTTGGCTTTAATCATATTTGTAGTTTCTGAGTAGAAGGCATTTGAATATTTTCCCATAGGGTCCAATGTTAATCTATGTCCTGCGGTGGCGGCCATCTTGGATTTCCGACCGGCATAAAAAACAGAAAATTTGTAGAGGACCTTCCAATGATCATTCCTGGGCAGTTTAGTTTCAACTGTCCAAGTGGTTTCAGAGAAGAAGCATTTTGAAACATTTTTACCATAGGGTCCAATGTTAAACTAAGTCCTGCCGTAGCCGCCATTTTGAATTTCATACCGGAACAAAAAACGTAAAGTTTGTAGAGGACCATCTAATGAACATTCATGTACAGTTTGGCTTTAATCATATTTGTAGTTTCTGAGTAGAAGGCATTTGAACATTTTCCCATAGGGTCCAATGTTAATCTATGTATTGCGGTGGTGGCCATCTTGGATTTCCGATTGGCATAAAAAACATAAAATTTGTAGAGGACCTTCCAATGATCATTCCTAGGCAGTTTGGTTTCAATTATCCAAGTGGTTTCAGAGAAGAAGCGTTTTGAAACATTTTTCCCATAGGGTCCAATGTTAAACTAAGACCTGCCGTAGCCGCCATTTTGAATTTCATACCAGAACAAAAAACGTAATGTTTGTAGAGGACCATCCAATGAACATTCATGTACAGTTTGGCTTTAATCATATTTGTAGTTTCTGAGTAGAAGGCATTTGAATATTTTCCCATAGGGTCCAATGTTAATCTGTCCTGCGGTGGCGGCCATCTTGGATTTCCGACCGGCATAAAAAACAGGAAATTTGTAGAGGACCTTCCAATGATCATTCCTAGGCAGTTTGGTTTCAATTATCCAAGTGGTTTCAGAGAAGAAGCGTTTTGAAACATTTTTCCCATAGGGTCCAATGTTAAACTAAGTCCTGCCATAGCCGCCATTTTGAATTTCATACCAGAACAAAAAACGTAAAGTTTGTAGAGGACCATCTAATGAACATTCATGTACAGTTTGGCTTTAATCATATTTGTAGTTTCTGAGTAGAAGGCATTTGAATATTTTCCCATAGGGTCCAATGTTAATCTATGTCCTGCGGTGGTGGCCATCTTGGATTTCCGACCGGCATAAAAAACAGAAAATTTGTAGAGGACCTTCCAATGATCATTCCTGGGCAGTTTGGTTTCAACTGTCCTAGTGGTTTCAGAGAAGAAGCATTTTGAAACATTTTTCCCATAGGGTCCAATGTTAAACTAAGTCCTGCCGTAGCCGCCATTTTGAATTTCATATCGGAACAAAAAACCTTAAGATTGTAGAGGACCATCCAATGAACATTCATGTACAGTTTGGCTTTAATAATATTTGTAGTTTCTGAGAAGAAGGCATTTGAACATTTTCCCATAGGGTCCAATGTTAATCTATGTCCTGCGGTGGCGGCCATCTTGGATTTCCGACCGGCATAAAAAACAAAAAATTTGTAGAGGACCTTCCAATGATCATTCCTGGGCAGTTTGGTTTCAACTGTCCAAGTGGTTTCAGAGAAGAAGCATTTTGAAACATTTTTCCCATAGGGTCCAATGTTAAACTAAGTTCTGCCGTAGCCGCCATTTTGAATTTCATATCGGAACAAAAAACCTTAAGATTGTAGAGGACCATCCAATGAACATTCATGTACAGTTTGGCTTTAATCATATTTGTAGTTTCTGAGAAGAAGGCATTTGAACATTTTCCCATAGGGTCCAATGTTAATCTATGTATTGCGGTGGCGGCCATCTTGGATTTCCGATCGGCATAAAAAACATAAAATTTCTAGAGGACCTTCCAATGATCATTCCTAGGCAGTTTGGTTTCAATTATCCAAGTGGTTTCAGAGAAGAAGCGTTTTGAAACATTTTTCCCATAGGGTTCAATGTTAAACTAAGTCCTGCCGTAGCCGCCATTTTGAATTTCATACCGGAACAAAAAACGTAAAGTTTGTAGAGGACCATCTAATGAACATTCATGTACAGTTTGGCTTTAATCATATTTGTAGTTTCTGAGTAGAAGGCATTTGAATATTTTCCCATAGGGTCCAATGTTAATCTATGTCCTGCGGTGGCGGCCATCTTGGATTTCCGACCGGCATAAAAAACAGAAAATTTGTAGAGGACCTTCCAATGATCATTCCTGGGCAGTTTGGTTTCAACTGTCCAAGTGGTTTCAGAGAAGAAGCATTTTGAAACATTTTTCCCATAGGGTCCAATGTTAAACTAAGTTCTGCCGTAGCCGCCATTTTGAATTTCATATCGGAACAAAAAACCTTAAGATTGTAGAGGACCATCCAATGAACATTCATGTACAGTTTGGCTTTAATCATATTTGTAGTTTCTGAGAAGAAGGCATTTGAACATTTTCCCATAGGGTCCAATGTTAATCTATGTATTGCGGTGGCGGCCATCTTGGATTTCCGATCGGCATAAAAAACATAAAATTTGTAGAGGACCTTCCAATGATCATTCCTAGGCAGTTTGGTTTCAATTATCCAAGTGGTTTCAGAGAAGAAGCGTTTTGAAACATTTTTCCCATAGGGTCCAATGTTAAACTAAGTCCTGCCGTAGCCGCCATTTTGAATTTCATACCGGAACAAAAAACGTAAAGTTTGTAGAGGACCATCTAATGAACATTCATGTACAGTTTGGCTTTAATCATATTTGTAGTTTCTGAGTAGAAGGCATTTGAACATTTTCCCATAGGGTCCAATGTTAATCTATGTCCTGCGGTGGCGCCCATCTTGGATTTCCGACCGGCATAAAAAACAGATAATTTGTAGAGGACCTTCCAATGATCATTCCTGGGCAGTTTGGTTTCAACTGTCCTAGTGGTTTCAGAGAAGAAGCATTTTGAAACATTTTTCCAATAGGGTCCAATGTTAAACTAAGTCCTGCCGTAGCCGCCATTTTGAATTTCATATCGGAACAAAAAACCTTAAGATTGTAGAGGACCATCTAATGAACATTCATGTACAGTTTGGCTTTAATAATATTTGTAGTTTCTGAGAAGAAGGCATTTGAACATTTTCCCATAGGGTCCAATGTTAATCTATGTATTGCGGTGGTGGCCATCTTGGATTTCCGATTGGCATAAAAAACATAAAATTTGTAGAGGACCTTCCAATGATCATTCCTAGGCAGTTTGGTTTCAATTATCCAAGTGGTTTCAGAGAAGAAGCGTTTTGAAACATTTTTCCCATAGGGTCCAATGTTAAACTAAGACCTGCCGTAGCCGCCATTTTGAATTTCATACCAGAACAAAAAACGTAAAGTTTGTAGAGGACCATCCAATGAACATTCATGTACAGTTTGGCTTTAATCATATTTGTAGTTTCTGAGTAGAAGGCATTTGAATATTTTCCCATAGGGTCCAATGTTAATCTGTCCTGCGGTGGCGGCCATCTTGGATTTCCGACCGGCATAAAAAACAGGAAATTTGTAGAGGACCTTCCAATGATCATTCCTGGGCAGTTTGGTTTCAACTGTCCAAGTGGTTTCAGAGAAGAAGCATTTTGAAACATTTTTCCCATAGGGTCCAATGTTAAACTAAGTCCTGCCGTAGCCGCCATTTTGAATTTCATATCGGAACAAAAAACCTTAAGATTGTAGAGGACCATCCAATGAACATTCATGTACAGTTTGGCTTTAATCATATTTGTAGTTTCTGAGAAGAAGGCATTTGAACATTTTCCCATAGGGTCCAATGTTAATCTATGTATTGCGGTGGTGGCCATCTTGGATTTCCGATTGGCATAAAAAACAGAAAATTTGTAGAGGACCTTCCAATGATCATTCCTAGGCAGTTTGGTTTCAATTATCCAAGTGGTTTCAGAGAAGAAGCGTTTTGAAACATTTTTCCCATAGGGTTCAATGTTAAACTAAGTCCTGCCGTAGCCGCCATTTTGAATTTCATACCGGAACAAAAAACGTAAAGTTTGTAGAGGACCATCTAATGAACATTCATGTACAGTTTGGCTTTAATCATATTTGTAGTTTCTGAGTAGAAGGCATTTGAATATTTTCCCATAGGGTCCAATGTTAATCTATGTCCTGCGGTGGCGGCCATCTTGGATTTCCGACCGGCATAAAAAACAGAAAATTTGTAGAGGACCTTCCAATGATCATTCCTGGGCAGTTTGGTTTCAACTGTCCAAGTGGTTTCAGAGAAGAAGCATTTTGAAACATTTTTCCCATAGGGTCCAATGTTAAACTAAGTTCTGCCGTAGCCGCCATTTTGAATTTCATATCGGAACAAAAAACCTTAAGATTGTAGAGGACCATCCAATGAACATTCATGTACAGTTTGGCTTTAATCATATTTGTAGTTTCTGAGAAGAAGGCATTTGAACATTTTCCCATAGGGTCCAATGTTAATCTATGTATTGCGGTGGCGGCCATCTTGGATTTCCGATCGGCATAAAAAACATAAAATTCCTAGAGGACCTTCCAATGATCATTCCTAGGCAGTTTGGTTTCAATTATCCAAGTGGTTTCAGAGAAGAAGCGTTTTGAAACATTTTTCCCATAGGGTCCAATGTTAAACTAAGTCCTGCCGTAGCCGCCATTTTGAATTTCATACCGGAACAAAAAACGTAAAGTTTGTAGAGGACCATCTAATGAACATTCATGTACAGTTTGGCTTTAATCATATTTGTAGTTTCTGAGTAGAAGGCATTTGAACATTTTCCCATAGGGTCCAATGTTAATCTATGTCCTGCGGTGGCGCCCATCTTGGATTTCCGACCGGCATAAAAAACAGATAATTTGTAGAGGACCTTCCAATGATCATTCCTGGGCAGTTTGGTTTCAACTGTCCTAGTGGTTTCAGAGAAGAAGCATTTTGAAACATTTTTCCAATAGGGTCCAATGTTAAACTAAGTCCTGCCGTAGCCGCCATTTTGAATTTCATATCGGAACAAAAAACCTTAAGATTGTAGAGGACCATCTAATGAACATTCATGTACAGTTTGGCTTTAATAATATTTGTAGTTTCTGAGAAGAAGGCATTTGAACATTTTCCCATAGGGTCCAATGTTAATCTATGTATTGCGGTGGTGGCCATCTTGGATTTCCGATTGGCATAAAAAACATAAAATTTGTAGAGGACCTTCCAATGATCATTCCTAGGCAGTTTGGTTTCAATTATCCAAGTGGTTTCAGAGAAGAAGCGTTTTGAAACATTTTTCCCATAGGGTCCAATGTTAAACTAAGACCTGCCGTAGCCGCCATTTTGAATTTCATACCAGAACAAAAAACGTAAAGTTTGTAGAGGACCATCCAATGAACATTCATGTACAGTTTGGCTTTAATCATATTTGTAGTTTCTGAGTAGAAGGCATTTGAATATTTTCCCATAGGGTCCAATGTTAATCTGTCCTGCGGTGGCGGCCATCTTGGATTTCCGACCGGCATAAAAAACAGGAAATTTGTAGAGGACCTTCCAATGATCATTCCTGGGCAGTTTGGTTTCAACTGTCCAAGTGGTTTCAGAGAAGAAGCATTTTGAAACATTTTTCCCATAGGGTCCAATGTTAAACTAAGTCCTGCCGTAGCCGCCATTTTGAATTTCATATCGGAACAAAAAACCTTAAGATTGTAGAGGACCATCCAATGAACATTCATGTACAGTTTGGCTTTAATCATATTTGTAGTTTCTGAGAAGAAGGCATTTGAACATTTTCCCATAGGGTCCAATGTTAATCTATGTATTGCGGTGGTGGCCATCTTGGATTTCCGATTGGCATAAAAAACAAAAAATTTGTAGAGGACCTTCCAATGATCATTCCTAGGCAGTTTGGTTTCAATTATCCAAGTGGTTTCAGAGAAGAAGCGTTTTGAAACATTTTTCCCATAGGGTCCAATGTTAAACTAAGTCCTGCCATAGCCGCCATTTTGAATTTCATACCAGAACAAAAAACGTAAAGTTTGTAGAGGACCATCTAATGAACATTCATGTACAGTTTGGCTTTAATCATATTTGTAGTTTCTGAGTAGAAGGCATTTGAATATTTTCCCATAGGGTCCAATGTTAATCTATGTCCTGCGGTGGCGGCCATCTTGGATTTCCGACCGGCATAAAAAACAAAAAATTTGTAGAGGACCTTCCAATGATCATTCCTGGGCAGTTTGGTTTCAACTGTCCAAGTGGTTTCAGAGAAGAAGCATTTTGAAACATTTTTCCCATAGGGTCCAATGTTAAACTAAGTCCTGCCGTAGCCGCCATTTTGAATTTCATATCGGAACAAAAAACCTTAAGATTGTAGAGGACCATCCAATGAACATTCATGTACAGTTTGGCTTTAATCATATTTGTAGTTTCTGAGAAGAAGGCATTTGAACATTTTCCCATAGGGTCCAATGTTAATCTATGTATTGCGGTGGCGGCCATCTTGGATTTCCGATCGGCATAAAAAACATAAAATTTCTAGAGGACCTTCCAATGATCATTCCTAGGCAGTTTGGTTTCAATTATCCAAGTGGTTTCAGAGAAGAAGCGTTTTGAAACATTTTTCCCATAGGGTTCAATGTTAAACTAAGTCCTGCCGTAGCCGCCATTTTGAATTTCATACCGGAACAAAAAACGTAGGGTTTGTAGAGGACCATCTAATGAACATTCATGTACAGTTTGGCTTTAATCATATTTGTAGTTTCTGAGAAGAAGGCATTTGAATATTTTCCCATAGGGTCCAATGTTAATCTATGTCCTGCGGTGGCGGCCATCTTGGATTTCCGACCGGCATAAAAAACAGAAAATTTGTAGAGGACCTTCCAATGATCATTCCTGGGCAGTTTGGTTTCAACTGTCCTAGTGGTTTCAGAGAAGAAGCATTTTGAAACATTTTTCCCATAGGGTCCAATGTTAAACTAAGTCCTGCCGTAGCCGCCATTTTGAATTTCATATCGGAACAAAAAACCTTAAGATTGTAGAGGACCATCCAATGAACATTCATGTACAGTTTGGCTTTAATAATATTTGTAGTTTCTGAGAAGAAGGCATTTGAACATTTTCCCATAGGGTCCAATGTTAATCTATGTCCTGCGGTGGCGGCCATCTTGGATTTTCGACCGGCATAAAAAACAAAAAATTTGTAGAGGACCTTCCAATGATCATTCCTGGGCAGTTTGGTTTCAACTGTCCAAGTGGTTTCAGAGAAGAAGCATTTTGAAACATTTTTCCCATAGGGTCCAATGTTAAACTAAGTCCTGCCGTAGCCGCCATTTTGAATTTCATATCGGAACAAAAAACCTTAAGATTGTAGAGGACCATCCAATGAACATTCATGTACAGTTTGGCTTTAATCATATTTGTAGTTTCTGAGAAGAAGGCATTTGAACATTTTCCCATAGGGTCCAATGTTAATCTATGTATTGCGGTGGCGGCCATCTTGGATTTCCGATCGGCATAAAAAACATAAAATTTCTAGAGGACCTTCCAATGATCATTCCTAGGCAGTTTGGTTTCAATTATCCAAGTGGTTTCAGAGAAGAAGCGTTTTGAAACATTTTTCCCATAGGGTTCAATGTTAAACTAAGTCCTGCCGTAGCCGCCATTTTGAATTTCATACCGGAACAAAAAACGTAGGGTTTGTAGAGGACCATCTAATGAACATTCATGTACAGTTTGGCTTTAATCATATTTGTAGTTTCTGAGTAGAAGGCATTTGAATATTTTCCCATAGGGTCCAATGTTAATCTATGTCCTGCGGTGGCGGCCATCTTGGATTTCCGACCGGCATAAAAAACAGAAAATTTGTAGAGGACCTTCCAATGATCATTCCTGGGCAGTTTGGTTTCAACTGTCCTAGTGGTTTCAGAGAAGAAGCATTTTGAAACATTTTTCCCATAGGGTCCAATGTTAAACTAAGTCCTGCCGTAGCCGCCATTTTGAATTTCATATCGGAACAAAAAACCTTAAGATTGTAGAGGACCATCCAATGAACATTCATGTACAGTTTGGCTTTAATAATATTTGTAGTTTCTGAGAAGAAGGCATTTGAACATTTTCCCATAGGGTCCAATGTTAATCTATGTCCTGCGGTGGCGGCCATCTTGGATTTTCGACCGGCATAAAAAACAAAAAATTTGTAGAGGACCTTCCAATGATCATTCCTGGGCAGTTTGGTTTCAACTGTCCAAGTGGTTTCAGAGAAGAAGCATTTTGAAACATTTTTCCCATAGGGTCCAATGTTAAACTAAGTCCTGTCGTAGCCGCCATTTTGAATTTCATATCGGAACAAAAAACCTTAAGATTGTAGAGGACCATCCAATCAACATTCATGTACAGTTTGGCTTTAATAATATTTGTAGTTTCTGAGAAGAAGGCATTTGAACATTTTCCCATAGGGTCCAATGTTAATCTATGTCCTGCGGTGGCGGCCATCTTGGATTTCCGACCGGCATAAAAAACGGAAAATTTGTAGAGGACCTTCCAATGATCATTCCTGGGCAGTTTGGTTTCAACTGTCCAAGTGGTTTCAGAGAAGAAGCATTTTGAAACATTTTTCCCATAGGGTCCAATGTTAAACTAAGTTCTGCCGTAGCCGCCATTTTGAATTTCATATCGGAACAAAAAACCTTAAGATTGTAGAGGACCATCCAATGAACATTCATGTACAGTTTGGCTTTAATCATATTTGTAGTTTCTGAGAAGAAGGCATTTGAACATTTTCCCATAGGGTCCAATGTTAATCTATGTATTGCGGTGGCGGCCATCTTGGATTTTCGATCGGCATAAAAAACATAAAATTTCTAGAGGACCTTCCAATGATCATTCCTAGGCAGTTTGGTTTCAATTATCCAAGTGGTTTCAGAGAAGAAGCGTTTTGAAACATTTTTCCCATAGGGTTCAATGTTAAACTAAGTCCTGCCGTAGCCGCCATTTTGAATTTCATACCGGAACAAAAAACGTAAAGTTTGTAGAGGACCATCTAATGAACATTCATGTACAGTTTGGCTTTAATCATATTTGTAGTTTCTGAGTAGAAGGCATTTGAATATTTTCCCATAGGGTCCAATGTTAATCTATGTCCTGCGGTGGCGGCCATCTTGGATTTCCGACCGGCATAAAAAACGGAAAATTTGTAGAGGACCTTCCAATGATCATTCCTGGGCAGTTTGGTTTCAACTGTCCAAGTGGTTTCAGAGAAGAAGCATTTTGAAACATTTTTCCCATAGGGTCCAATGTTAAACTAAGTTCTGCCGTAGCCGCCATTTTGAATTTCATATCGGAACAAAAAACCTTAAGATTGTAGAGGACCATCCAATGAACATTCATGTACAGTTTGGCTTTAATCATATTTGTAGTTTCTGAGAAGAAGGCATTTGAACATTTTCCCATAGGGTCCAATGTTAATCTATGTATTGCGGTGGCGGCCATCTTGGATTTCCGATCGGCATAAAAAACATAAAATTTCTAGAGGACCTTCCAATGATCATTCCTAGGCAGTTTGGTTTCAATTATCCAAGTGGTTTCAGAGAAGAAGCGTTTTGAAACATTTTTCCCATAGGGTCCAATGTTAAACTAAGTCCTGCCGTAGCCGCCATTTTGAATTTCATACCGGAACAAAAAACGTAAAGTTTGTAGAGGACCATCTAATGAACATTCATGTACAGTTTGGCTTTAATCATATTTGTAGTTTCTGAGTAGAAGGCATTTGAACATTTTCCCATAGGGTCCAATGTTAATCTATGTCCTGCGGTGGCGCCCATCTTGGATTTCCGACCGGCATAAAAAACAGATAATTTGTAGAGGACCTTCCAATGATCATTCCTGGGCAGTTTGGTTTCAACTGTCCTAGTGGTTTCAGAGAAGAAGCATTTTGAAACATTTTTCCAATAGGGTCCAATGTTAAACTAAGTCCTGCCGTAGCCGCCATTTTGAATTTCATATCGGAACAAAAAACCTTAAGATTGTAGAGGACCATCTAATGAACATTCATGTACAGTTTGGCTTTAATAATATTTGTAGTTTCTGAGAAGAAGGCATTTGAACATTTTCCCATAGGGTCCAATGTTAATCTATGTCCTGCGGTGGCGGCCATCTTGGATTTCCGACCGGCATAAAAAACGGAAAATTTGTAGAGGACCTTCCAATGATCATTCCTGGGCAGTTTGGTTTCAACTGTCCAAGTGGTTTCAGAGAAGAAGCATTTTGAAACATTTTTCCCATAGGGTCCAATGTTAAACTAAGTCCTGTCGTAGCCGCCATTTTGAATTTCATATCGGAACAAAAAACCTTAAGATTGTAGAGGACCATCCAATCAACATTCATGTACAGTTTGGCTTTAATAATATTTGTAGTTTCTGAGAAGAAGGCATTTGAACATTTTCCCATAGGGTCCAATGTTAATCTATGTCCTGCGGTGGCGGCCATCTTGGATTTTCGACCGGCATAAAAAACAAAAAATTTGTAGAGGACCTTCCAATGATCATTCCTGGGTAGTTTGGTTTCAACTGTCCAAGTGGTTTCAGAGAAGAAGCATTTTGAAACATTTTCCCCATAGGGTCCAATGTTAAACTAAGTCCTGCCGTAGCCGCCATTTTGAATTTCATATCGGAACAAAAAACCTTAAGATTGTAGAGGACCATCCAATCAACATTCATGTACAGTTTGGCTTTAATAATATTTGTAGTTTCTGAGAAGAAGGCATTTGAACATTTTCCCATAGGGTCCAATGTTAATCTATGTCCTGCGGTGGCGGCCATCTTGGATTTTCGACCGGCATAAAAAACAAAAAATTTGTAGAGGACCTTCCAATGATCATTCCTGGGCAGTTTGGTTTCAACTGTCCAAGTGGTTTCAGAGAAGAAGCATTTTGAAACATTTTTCCCATAGGGTCCAATGTTAAACTAAGTCCTGCCGTAGCCGCCATTTTGAATTTCATATCGGAGCAAAAAACCTTAAGATTGTAGAGGACCATCCAATGAACATTCATGTACAGTTTGGCTTTAATCATATTTGTAGTTTCTGAGAAGAAGGCATTTGAACATTTTCCCATAGGGTCCAATGTTAATCTATGTCCTGCGATGGCTGCCATCTTGGATTTCCGATCGGCATAAAAAACAGTAACTTGGTAAAGGACATTCCAATGATCATTCCTTTACAGTTTGGGTTCAGTCAGTTCATTAGTTTCGGAGAAGAAGATCTTTGAAATTTCGGCCAATCAGAGCATATTATTGGCCCTGGCAGCCATATTGAATATCCGACTGGAACGAAAAACAGTAACTTTGTAGAGGACCATCCAAGGAACATTCCTGCTAAGTTCGGTTCCAATCGGCCAAGTGGTTTCGGAGAAGAAGCTTGAAATGTGAAAAGTTTACAGACGACAGACGACAGACGACGGACGCCAAGTGATGGCAATAGTTCACATGGACCTTTGGTCCAGGTGAACTAAAAAGGACAAAACAACAAACAATGATCTACAAAACATACACATAAACAGAAGATCAAGTAATATGAACCCCATTAAAAACCGTGGGGTGAACTCAAGTGCTCCGGAAGGGTAGGTAGTTCCTGCTCCACTAGTGGCACCCGTCGTGTTAATCTATGAACAAACAATTTTATTTTTTTTCTTAATTTGCTGTTGTATTGATTTTAAATTATAAATTTATACATACAAAATGTAGTCATTAATTTGTATAGAGGAATTCGAATCTGATGAAATATGAGTTTTATTTTCAGCTTGATTTGGAAACTTTCAGATGAAATATGAATTATATATTTTTACATAGAGAAAATGCTAAATAACCAGGAAATCTTAAAAACTTGTATTTAATTTTGGAATTTGAGATGTGTATCTCTTTGGGAAAGTTAAGTTTTTAACTGATACACGTGGAAATATAATGCTGAATATACAATGTAGATACGGAAATTTAAATCGTGGATTTACGCATGACAATGGTAATCCTAAATTGTGAGTTTTGTATTCTTGTTTTTTAGTCTAAATATTCGATACAAAAAAAAAACATCAAGCAAATATAAACACGCCCGGATTTAGTGTTTATCACAGTTCATCTTGTTTTGTTTGCTTGCACAGAATCGTTAACACTTGTTTCCGATCCGACATCCCGTAGGTTCATACGTTGGCTACTTTTTCAGACGTTTATATACTGTTTATATTGAAACGACAATGCATGAGAGATACAGGCTCAGATGAGTGTCAAATTCTGTTACTCCTCTATTGATATCAACGGTTCATTCAACCTATGCCAACATTTTGAAAAATAGGCATAAAAAGGTAAGACAAAATGTTGGCATAGGTTGAATAGGTTAAATGGGGGGGGGGGTATATGGTTTTTTGATTCGCTAAAAAAAAAAATTCAGACAACACAAGAGTTAGAATATTTATTTTTATCCTGCAATCAGTACATTTGCTGTACAAATATACCACACGAATAAATTTTTGCTTTATTCGTAGCCTACGAATAAACTTTTGAAGCCTACGAATAAACTTTTAAACCTACGAATAAACTTTTAAGCCCCGCCCATAGATTCCGGAACTACTTTTTTGTGTTTTTGCTCTCCTGTAAAGGAGTTAAAATATTAACCGTAACCAATGTCAATAATCGACGTCGTCTTTTTCTAATAAATGTTTTCGTTCTCACTATTTGTAAATTTACAAACCGACAAAACGAAACTAATAATTTTAAAATTTCATATTTTTTATACATATTTTACGATAAAAAAAATCCTAGAAGTCAATAAAAAACAAAACAAAAATCTTAAACAAATCCGAATCATTTATAGTAACCTTGACAGGGAAGCTTTGAAAACAAAACAAAAGCAACTAAAACTACAGGACAAAGGGAATAAACCAAAGAGGACATGCCCTCCAACAGATGAGGAAATTAACATCCTTTATAACAGAAACGTTCTGGGCAGTCACACACCACAATCTCACACTTATATGGTTAAATAACTCAGTACAGTTTGAACATCAAACTCTAAGATTACTACATATATTTTATTATAAAATTTCTTCATATTAAATGTTCAAATAATTCACATCAATTACTTCAACATATCAGATAGTAGATTTCTTCAAGGTGAAAAGAACACATATTCCTGCTATTGCATCAAATCACTTTAAATTATAGATAATTTTTTATATTCTGAATTCTTTATGACACCACAAAATATCTATATAATTTGTTTTAACCATTTGGAATAATTGTATTCAGTCACTTCCTCCAATCATTTTGCATCTTTTTTTAAAACATTTTTTTCCTTTTGCAAAATTCCAACAAAGTTGTATGATTTGTCAGTTGAAACTAGTGTTTTATCTGCTGGAATTCTACTCACTGTTGATCAGGATTACAGTACATTTTTTATTTTGTGCAATTCCATTTGAAACTGATTCACATACCCCTGGCCTGTGCAACAACTGAGTGATAGTTCTTGAAAAATGTCCTTTGTTTAATCAGATCTTTATAAAAGTTCATAGGTTTTTATGCAATTATTTCTTTCATATATATAGTCTTTGCACTTATTTCAAACATCACATGTACATTGTACACTGTTAGACCATTAATCCAGCCATTCATCTGAAAGACATTAATATAGCATTGATTATAATTAAAATACATGTTATTATATATTTACTAATAAAATAACAAGAAAAAAGGAACAAAATGCAGACTAAATTAGCAATGTTTGAATATTTGAAACTTCAAGCTTTCATAATGCATTTTTGTATGATCCGACTCAAAAAATATATTCGCACATTAGTCATTACTTGCAACAGCCAACATTATCATGTAAATATTGTTCATTCCAGAAAAATATATCCTTCACTCTAATATTTTTCTGGTCACAACACTTATGCAATAAACCTATGTCCATAATATTCTTGGTTCCTTAATGACATCGCATTATGTAATTTACCAATCAATGGATTATGGTTTAATAATATCAAATTTGATATGAAGAAAATAGTTGGTGGGGATTCTATATGTACATACATGTAGACTTCAATGCATATTAATTCATTTGATTATGATATACAAACAGAAGTTAAATATAGTAATTAAAATCATATCTGGTGCTTGTTGACACTAAATCAGATCTCTATTTTGATTTTCTTCAATTTACCGTGTATATATGAAAGTTTTATTTTATTCTATAAAAATAAATTCCAATTTTCCATTGAAACCTATGTAAAGTCCAGAAGATTGGTATTAGCCTCTTCTCCTTTATATACTTGCATTGTCGCAAAATACATAATTTATTTGTACGAGCTTTAGAAACAGGTTGAAAAGTGCAGGAAAGAAAACTTTCCAGTCTCATGAAAAAAATGAAGGAAAGTTGCAAATTAGACATTAATCAATCAGTGCCAGAAAATATCTTATCCCGTCCAGAAGTTAAGAGAAAACAATGTGGAGGGGATCTATAGATATTATGCAAATATCTGGGCATAAAAATGTGGCATCTATTAATAATTACTCAACATTGAGTGAGGAAAGACACAAGAAAATATCAAACATCCTCAGTGAAACTAACAGAAATGCTTTTCAGCAAACTTACCTCGTAAAACCTCCACAAATTATACAGCCAGTAGCACTTCTGATATTTCGTGTCGAAGCAATCCCGATGTTCCTTCTTACAGTTCCAATACAAATATGTCAAGTCAAATTAGTTCTATGTTTTACGGCGTGGTCATCCATAACAAATGGTGAATGTGTACACAATTTTCACAAATGACTTATATCCCAATAACTGAGCATTTGAGTGTTTGACATCGTTGTTTAATACATTTCCGTGAATCAGTTCAGTTTGTTGAGATAAATTATTAATCTTTCTGTTTTCTCTACTCTACCTAGTTTACTTAAAACATGCTCGAATCGTCGATACATGTATGTGTGTGTTGCTTTCACATGTTTACAAACTGTGTGGGTCATACTTAAATACGCCTGCAGTAGTAACCAGGTAAATATATACGCCTGTGTGTCATACAAAGGCGGACGCCTGCAACTATATGGTTCTTTTTTATTTAATTTTTTTTAATATAAACTAGTAAAAGGAATATATCGGATGTTTATTATTTGATATAAAAAAATAAAAATAAAAGTGAACCATATAGTTGCAGGCGTATACCTTTTCACACAGGCGTATATATTTACCAGGTTACTACTGCAGGCGTATTTAAGTATGACCGCATGTGACGTATGATCGATAAATTAATGTGTTTTCATATCTATGAAAAACATATTAAATATATATATTTCAGGTTCTAAACTATCAATTTTCTATATAGATTTTCATCTTAATCAATAAATTTTCATTTAAATAAAGTTATTTCACTTCCTTTTGAGAACTATTTGTTCGCGAATTTTTGTCGGCAAAAAAAATCTGGTATTTTATTACGCCAAATAGTGAGGATTCCGTTGCATTAAAAAATGCATTTTTACGAGTTAAGATTATTTTTTAGAACATCGTGGATTGCAGGATAAATACAATATTGGTCTGTTGACGGTAAATATAGAATGTATTTGACTCGGCGCGAAACGGGGAGAAAGACTCGCTAAAAGCTCGTCTTTCACCCCGTTTCTCAGCCTTGTCAAATAAATTCTATATTTACCGTCAACAGACCAATATTGTATATATCTTTGTCGCGCAAAGCGCGAAATTGTTTTCCCAGAATTAAACGTTAGGTTATGACAAAAACTCTGAATCATATTAATTTTTTTTCCTCCATCACAATCAGAATATTTTTTTCAGCAACATTGGGAATCACAATATTTTTTTTAGAAAAAAACCATAACACCCCCCCCCCCAACCCCCCCACCCCCCCCACCCCCCTTTTCAAGTTAAATGGTCCGTCCCTAAGTATCATATAATATTTCAAATTAAGACTTTTTAAAAAGATTGTATATTCATATTATTCAAATATTTTAGATTTTCATCTTTTTTATTTACAGATTTTTGTTTAATTTTAACAGAATTATTATTCTATATATAAATTTTTACAAAACTTAATATTTTTATATTTGTTTATATCTTATATTTTTAGACTAAAAAAAAAATTCTTTATAAATTTCACTTTTGAGACCTGCATTTCCAAATTTACTTACCTGTAACTATCATTAATTGTTATATAAACACCTGTAATAAAATGTTTGTTGGCATACCTTGAATATGATATTTCAAAATGTTGGCATAGGTTGAAGACACCATATCAACATGTAGTGTTCTACATGTAAGACAAAACAGTAGTATATATACAAATATACCTTAGTACTACATACAGTAACTACAAACTTTGTGATTTGACTGAGAAAGTGATGTACAATATCAAACGAGGGAGGTACAATTAAAGTATATATCTTAAATAGAGAATTCCTTTAACATATAACATAAGTTTGCCTTAAAACATTGGTACCTCTTTTGAGACATCATCTATTTTTTTTTAAATGTCATATTATTTTAGAATTTCTGTTTAATTTATCAAGTACATATACTGGTATTTTGTTACAGCTGATGTATTCCAGAATGGTTGTCAGGAACTTGGTAGCAAATACAACATGAACTGGGTGCTGGCTTGGATATAGGAGGACCATTGCTATGACTAATTTTTATGCTATTTAAGCTTTCAGTTCAAGTCATCAAGACTTCATCCTAAATTTTATGTTGATTTTTTTTGGAGGGGGAGGGGAGAAGGAGTGAAAAGATTATTTTTAACTGAAAATAGACAACTTTTCATGTGACATGAGTAATTAGTTAAATTTTTATAAATTTAACAGGAACCTTATTCATCGGAAGACGTTAGCTGAGATCTAGACGAAGAGGTTTTTTTTAATTTAAAATTAATTTATTGAGACATTACATGATTTTGGAGGAAATTTCCTTGTACAAAGACTTTAGTTAAATAAATTTAAAAAAATGGTTATTTGATTATCATTTTGTTTTAAAAACCTTTTATTTTATCAAATATTAAAAACAGGGATTTTATCTGTATTAATAATTTTACATTGTTCATGACATCACATATATGTATGTACATGTAGTAGAAATAACCATATGCAACTTATTTGAAGACATTTTCATAGTTCAAAGATGTACGATAACAGACTGTTATTATGGATTAAGACTCAGATTTTCTATTAAAAAAGTGATTTTGAAATTTTGCCTATGTTTATTATTTTATTGACATATATCAGTATCAGCTGAGAGTAAGAGTATATAAAAGAAAATAAATTATCAAGCAATTAACAACAGAGTTGATGAACTAAAAGAATGACTTTGCAATCTATAAATAACTACCATCCAGTTTGGTGACCAACATCATACTTACTGAATATTGATTGAATGAATTACATGTATTTTCTGATATATTTGGTTTGTTTGTTTGATTGTGTTTAACGCCACTTTCAACAATGTTTCAGTTATATTGTGGTGGTCAGTTTTATTGGTGGAAGAAACGGTAATGCCTGGAGAAAACCACTGACCTGTCGCAAGTCACTGACAAACTTTATCACAAAATGTTATACACCTCGCCCTGATTGAGATATATTATGTAGGATTATTTTCTAATCTATGTCTTGTCTGGCTGCTGCAAAATATAGCAAAAAAGTATTCCACATATTCTGGTTACAAATTATATATATTTTTTCAAAAAGTCGTAATACATTGTTGTACTAATAGGTAGAATGAAGAGTTAGGGTTATGGTGTTTAATGCCACAGTCAACACAATTTCAGTTATATTATGGTGGTCAGTTTTATTGTTGGAGGAAAATGGAGAAAAACATTGACAAACTTTATCACATAATGTTGTATCAAGTACACCTCCCCACGAGCAGGATTCGAAATCACAACTTTAGTGGTGATAGAAACTGATTGCACAGGTAGTTGTAAATCCAATTAGCATATCAACTCGAAATAATGGCCCTAGATAGAATGAACCATATATACAGGATCTGCCATAAGCCAATTGGGCCCCACTGAAGTTGCATACTCTCAGCTGTTCAAGTACACACAAAAAAACCACTAGGTTTTACAGAGAACAGCAATGATTATTATTTTTTTATGGGGTCCACACCTCCTAAGGCGACCCTGCATATGTATTTGTGATAAGAGTAAAATGAATATCCAACTAGGCTAATACCTTCTGTGTTGTTTCGCCTGTTACCCCTGTATACTTGTCCAGATTTGATTTGATTTTTGATTTTTGGTGTTTTAACTCCACTTTCAACAATATTTCAGCTGTATCATGGCGACCAGTTTTAGTGGTGGAGGAAGCCGGAGAGAACCACCGACCAAGGCAAGCAACTGGTCAACTTTATTACTTGCGGCTACGAAACGACTGCACCCTTTTTAGCTAACCTTGCAAAAGGCAATGTGAGCTTTTGCCATCACTTGGCGTCCGTTAACTTTTCACATTTTACAATTTTAATCTTCTCCTCTGAAACCCCTCAGCCAAATGAAGTAAAACTTGGTAGGAAGCATCTATGGCAGGTCCTCTATAAAGATTGCTCATTTCATCCCGATCCTTTAACAAACATGTCCGCCATAGGCAATTCTTGTTTTTGATTGGTTGATTTCTAAAAAAAATCTTCTCCTCTGAAATTGCTTTGCCAAATGAATCAAAATTTGGTAGGAAGCATCCTTGGAAGGTCCACTATCCAGAATGCTAATTTAGTTCCAATCCGTTTACAAAGATGGTCACCACATGCAATTCTTGTTTCTGATTGGTTGATTTGTAAAAATCGTTTTCTCTGTAACTGCTTAGCCAAATGAACCGAAACTTGGTGTGGAAGCACCTATGGAAGGTTCTGTATTAAGTTTCCTCAAAGCAGAATGAAAGGTGAGCGACACAGGCTCAGCCCCCATTAGTATACATATCAATGATTCTTGATATATAGGAATACAAAGAAAGCATACTACAGGTTAATCATACCCCCCGTAACGAAGTTGTAGGGGGGTATACTCAGTGCCTGATATGGACGGTCGCCCAGTCGCCAAATGCGACTAATATCTTATTCGGGCGACCAAAAGCTGCTCCAAATTAGGTAGTCACTGGCCCAACAAAAAACATTTGGGCGATTGCCTATTAGACCGCTAAAAATGGTTGTTTTTCCGAAACCCGACATATACTGTAACGGTAGATAACTCTTCTGTTCTAGTCGAAAACAGTTTGTTACGAGCACAGCGATTGGTCCAAATACATTTTTGTAGCCAATGAATACACAGCTAATGTAATTTACTGTTCTCCCCAATTATGTAATTTTATCGAGCCAATCAATACACGTTTCCTACACGTTTTCATGTAATACACAAGTATTCACTAAATATTAGAAAAGAAACGTGTTTTTTTGTTTCTTTATGATTTAATTATTAAAATTGTTAAAAATCACGGACGAAGTGGAAAGTTGTGAACAATAAAGAGAATTCTGTCAACTTATAATGTTTGCGATCTGGTATCCACGACCACGGTTCGGAAATGTATTCATTCAATCTGCTGCAAAATGTACATCATACAACATGTACGAATTTCATTTTACAGAAATCGAAAACCTTTTTGTGTCAATCCTTAGGTAATCATTGAAAAACTTTTCCCCAACAACGGAGAGAAAATCGTTGACAGTAATGTCAAACTACGGAAACGATCTGGCCTGTCACTTCTTTTAAACTTTTCATAGTTCATGTGTACACTGCTACATTATAATGACAATTAGGAGTGGTTTTCTTTTTTGGAACCAGAACTTTTGTTTACAAATTAAAAAAAACAGGAAAAGTTAACTGTTGTTTAATATATAACAGAAAATGACAGCACCGTTTGTTATTTCAACAAACTGGTTAGATACTTGTTTGGAATGAATAACCAACTGACGTTACCACGAACTGAGAGGTTATTTTACTTTAAAATCACTTCTTCATAGTGGATTGAAACAAGTGATGTCACTCTGGGGAGTGCAAGAGCGGTCCTTGTAGTGGCATTAGTCTACTCTTTTCGGATGTCTTTAATGTGATCATGGCATTGATCTCCCCTTACACAAACCAGCTTTCTATTGTCCCCATCCGATGGACAAGCATCGTTTCTTAAGACCACCCTAGCCAATGGCGTCAAGGTTGTCAAAAAGGTTATAACAAGTAAATACAGGTTTCATTAGATAGCAATATATGCATTGGGGTGTTTTCGCAATTTCAGCTGCACACCTGTACCTACCAAAATTACCTTGAAGACCCCCCCGCCCCCCCCCCCCCCCAAAACCTCTTGAAACTAGTGAAAGAATTAATTTTAATGTTATTAATGAAAATTAATTAATCTGAACTGTTTATATATTGATATCTGATGTTTTTTTTTTTTTTTTAAATGTCACAAAATGATTGGGCCACCATTCTGCCATTTGGACCAGTGACTCTAATTTTTTACTGGCCCCAAAAAAAATTCGGACCAGCCGAAGGCTAGCCCTCATTTCAGGCACTGTATACTGGTTTCACCATGTCCGTCCGTCCGTCTGCAGACAAATCCTATGTCGTACGATAACTTGAGTTGTGTTTCTTGGAAACTTTTAAAATTCTATCAGCTGTTTACTGGTGAAGAGAGGAGGATCACTTTCATTTTTGACGATTTTCACTTTTGCTGTTCCGGAGTTATTGGACTTGATTTGACGGAAAATAGGATTGTTACCCTATGTCGTATGATAACTTGGGTAGTGTTTCTCAGAATGTTTTGAAATTTTATCAGCAGCTTACCGGTGAAGAGAGGAGGGTCCCTTTCATTTTTGGTCGGAACAATCCGTAATGTTTTGTTTATGGAAATAGGTTTGGTAGATGTGGGGAGCGGGGGTATATCTTAGTGAGCTGTGCTCACAGTAATACTAGTTTTTTTTCACATTGGTTAAACTAGAAAATCTTCTTTTCATTTTAAATCGTGATCCTCCCAACAGGAATAACAACTCGTTTTAATATTTTCATGTAAGTAACTGTATGCAACATTAGTGTCTGGTACCGAAGCTAGATTACAAATTAAAAAATACCACTTTTGGCATGGAACATAGTTATTTGAATTTAATGCTTTATTTACTTCAAGAGGATTACAAACAGCCCAAAGGCTACAAAGTTGGTCTCCTCAACATACATATGATACAAGACAAGACAATACAACAGACTATCGCACACTCATTCACTCATAATAGTTAATACAAATTATATTTTCAATAGCAATTTAAAATATTTACAAAGCATAGAATCTATAGAAATCTATTGCTATTCAATTAATTCATATACACACTGAAATATAACTATGTTATCACCCATAGATAAATCATCACTTCCTTGAAGAAAAAGCTCAACTAAATATGTGCTTAATTCATTTTTGAAACTATTTAAATTAACATTTGGACAGAGCAATGATTTAATCTTGTGAAAAAGCGTTTTTGTTAATTCATCATATTTATTACAGTTATATAAAAGATCCTGTGGAAAATACATACAAACACTTCTTCTCAGAAACCAAATTGTGTATGTGATCATATTGTGAGCCTTTATATACAATTGTGGTCTCAATTGAAAATGGAAAAAATACCTCATCATGGAACATCATTTAGCAAAGGACCCTGCTTCTCCCAAGCTATTGGGTATTTGAAAAAAATTATATAATGCATGAATTATCCTTTAGTGCTCATCATTTTCGCCTTGTTAGTATGAAAAATAGTTAAAAAGACATTCCACCATTATTAAAATGAAGTTGGACAAATTTGCAATATCTGCATGAGCACTGGCTTAGGACAGGCACAATTGCAGGCTAATATGATAAGTCACAGCAGGTAACTGGTCACAGCGAATGCATCCACCTTGATAACAACATCGGGAGTAAAGCAAGACAGAAGGTTGCAAATGTTTCTGAAGAAAGGACTACATTATATATTTATACATGCATAGTAGGAAATTAATAGTAACTGTAACAAATGAAGTGTTTAAATGTTTTTTTTATTAACGCAAAAATACTTTCCCGAATGCGATCACTTCAATGATTCATTTATAGACGGGTGAGGGTATTCCCTTGAAGTATTATTATTTGTTATGTAACCAAATGCATTATCCTACACAGAATTCAATATCATCAGGGGCGGATTTAGAGGGGGCGTGCGGGGCGTGCGCCCCCCTAAAATTTGCAAAGCATATGTTATGCAACGTTAATTAAACAGTTCAACAAACAACTTTTTCATGAATGGTTAACTCGTGACCTGTAGTAAAATATTCATACACATTGTAAATACACGTTGGGTGTGTTCGTTGATTCATATATGGATTCGCCGACAATTGCCGCTTTGTTTGTCTATAAACAAGAACGGTCGAATCATATGTTTTCAATGAATGAATCAAACGACGAAAAGAAAAGCTCCAACCGGACGGGCAGTATTAACTAGAACCACCCGAAAGGACAAGCACCGAAAGTACAGACCAATTAGTGAAATGAGGAATGCGTTAAAACTAAATCAATAGTTCTTTGAAGGGTTAAAATATCGTGATCGATCAGTAATGAGTTGAACAATTCGCATCACGTTGTTCAAAAAAAGTTTTACTTTAGGTTCGCAGGAATATAAATGTAAATGTCGATTAAATTAAATATATAGTTATTGTATAGGTACTTCCAAACAAATCAGTGTTTAAACATTAAAAAACATGCGCATACAGCATACAAAGATTAGCATATGATCCCTATGCTCATGGAGCCCCCGGGCAACTGCTCAGCGTGCCCATGCGTTAATATGGCACTGAGTCTACTGATACATTTTTAGTATATCTGTATATCTACATATATATGGTTCAATGTTATGTATGCAATCTTGTTTGGTTACTCGCACTGCAATACTGATGAACTTCATTTCAACATTTTAAAGTACCTGTATTTAGGGAAATATTATCTAAGTGAACAAAATAGAATGATAAAGACACCGTCTCCAAATACAAAATTTTGAATCATGAATATATCTAGGTCTATCTATATTTAAGCAATCTTCAAATCTAAATCACACTCTTTAAAATTATTTGATACAAAATTATACAAATAATATATTCCTTCTTCGTGTAGTGTTATTAACTGTTAAAGATTCGACAACAAGCGGATAATCATAGCATTTATTTTGGAAAGATTTTAAGCAGATGTATTATGAATGGCATAACTTGTGATAAATAGTTAAATAAAGAAAATTTGCTGTTTCTTACAATTTTAAATTATTTTCGACAGATTTTGTATTTTTCATAAATTTGCCTATTCGCAAATCATACAGGATGGTCTTGAGTTTCAGATTCTGGGCACTAGAATTTTTAATAGGATTTGTATACCTCCGCCAAAAAAAGATTGGGGTATATAGGACTTCTGCTGTTCGTTCGTTCGTTTGTCCGTCCGGTCGTCACACTTTTTCGTCTCTCCGACACACTTTTAAATTTTGCTCGGACGGGGACATTTATTAGTGAACTTTAACTACTGCACTTCTGTTATTTTAATTCCTCTCCTTTCAACAGACTTGACGTTGCTCTTATGGTTCCCAAATTTAAAAGAAGCCACTGAGTGAAAAGGACAGACTCCCGCTGAATAAATGCATAGTATTCTTGTTCAATGGTGATCAAATCCTATCCTCTCCTGATGAAAGACACTGAGACATGTGTGGGAAGTAGTCTAGCATCGTAATTGTGAAAATAGGTTTGATTTCTTTTAGGCCCCTATTATTTTTTCTTCCATTTTCTATTTCGTTTTGTTTCGTTGATTTCGTTTTGCTTTCGTTGGTTTCGCTTTATTTCGTTTTCATTTCGTTGATTTCGTTTCGTTTCGTTTTTGTTGATTTCGTTTCGTTTCGTTTTCGTTGATTTCGTTTCGTTTCGTATCGTTTCTATTTCGTTTCGCACTTTATAGGTGCCCAGCTGCATGTTATTGAAATGAACAGTCAAACGATTTGAATTACAATTTCAGAAATGCTACGAAAAATCGGGAATTTGCATAAAACCAAGCGTTCTATACAATAAATAAAAAACATAAATAAAATGTAAACGTACGGACTATTGGGTTTCGTGTTTAACACCACTTTCAAAAAATTTCAGTTATATCGTGGGGGTCAGTTTTATTGGTGGAGGAAAACGGCGTGCACAGAGAAAAACACGGATCTGCCACAAATCACTGGCAAACTTTATAACATAATGTTGTATCGCCTGGTCGAGATTCGAACTCATAACGTTATTGGTGATAGGTACTGATTGCATAGGTTGTTGTAAATCCAGCTACCAAACGATCACGTCCACGAAGGCCCCTAACGGACTACTGAGTTAAATATTGTAGGGAAGGTCAATTAAGATTTCTTTTCCTTAAACTGGATATATCATACAGATAAAGAATATTTTTTGTTGGAAAATTTTGGAAAATAATCATCAATGTGTTCCCTTTGGATTGTTTATTACAAACATAAATTTATTATTGCTATTAATTTTGTTTATCATTAGCCGTTTTGGGATTTATTTTGAATAAGCTCCCCTTTAAATGATATGAAGTACCAACTATGTTATTTGAAAAGGTGTCTAGATCGAGATTGGAACAAAAATTCTGCTTCAGAGTGCATTTTGTTTTCAGTTACAAAAATGTAGCATCGAAATCTTTTTATAAGAGTTAAATACACCCTTTTTCCCTAATGCTAATGTAAGAAATGAAATGTGATACACGTATACACCGTTAGGAATTTATATCCCTGTCGTTCTGTAGTCAACTGTTCAAGCGAAATGGTTTTAAGTATAAGATACAGTACTATTAAAAAAAAAGAAGCGGCCCGTATTGAATATCCCACAATATGTACAACTTCTTTTGTTTCAATAGTAGTTTATCTACTGAGGGAACAGCGTGTTTTCTTTACATTTCCCACTATTCTGTCACGGAAATTAATCCTTTCCACGATGGCTCCGTCGCGGAAAACACGACGGAACAGGTAAACTGATATTTTTCATCCGCGGTGGTATCATCGTGGAAGGGATTAACTTTTATTATACGTGTGTTTTTTCCACGATATAGCGTGGAAATCATCGTGCAAAAGATTAATATATGTGTTTTCCACGATGATTTCCACGCTATATCGTGGAACATATTTTTAAAAGTTTAATATGCCTAACATTAATATTTATTTGGAATGTATAAGCTTCCTAAAATTATATACACGAGAGTCTTTACAGTCTGCATTGTCATATATGTCACAATGAAGCGTAGAAATTAATTATGGGACAAACAGATAATTATTTGTACAGAATATATGATTTTGTTCATCATAAATGGTATTGTCATTAATTTACCGAAGTGTATGAAAATTGGGCTCTTCAAATATAGAGTTCTATTCCTTATTTTGTATAGCTTATATAAAAAGGGAAACGTTTTACGTTTTCTTGTCAATTTGGCGTAGTATAATAGAAAAAAAATTGTAGCGGTGATCGTCGGGTGTAAGTCCATTTGAATTTGAAAGGAGACCCTTTACGTGTACACTATACCAGTACACTTACAGACAATAACAATGTATGTGGAGAGAATGTAGGGAAAAAAGTCACGGAACAAAAGTCACAGGAAAAGAAGTCACAAGAAAAAAGTCACAGGAAAAAAAGTCACATATATAATGTCATCTTTCAGATAATTAAAGTTTTTTGTAAAAATTATTTTAATGCCTTAATCTTTAATTTGTTTATACTGTAATTAATATATTCTTCCTGAATAGAGACCCAGTTGTTTATTTAGTACATGTATTTAATTCATAAATGACTCAAACCATAATGATTTAAATGGAAAGAGGTAATTTATAAAAAGAAGCCACTTGATTGCTATTGTCATAATGTTTATACACAGACATACATAGGTCATTTTTAATAGCTAAGAATACAATTATGAAAGAAATTGTTGAACATCAACATATGGTGAAACCCTACCTGGTGTATTCCATGCCCTAGTCAATTCAGAGCAAAATGTATGGTTTCTTTCACTTTTTGTATAAAAGGAAACAGTTAACTTTCACTATCATTAAACGAAAATGGAGAATTATACCAAGCAACAGAGGTGGTTCCAACTGTGTTAATCGGGGTACATGTATACCAAACATGCTACCAGGAAGACCAATCAGTGGTGGAAGTGTGTTAAACGGTCAAGCATAAGATGCAGAGGAAACCTTAGCACTACACTTCAGAATGAAAATCCAGTTCCTGGGCAGCCACACAATCACGCTCCCAGTGATACAAGCATCAAGTACTCAAAAACCAGAAATGCCATGAAAGACCTGACAACCAACACCAGAGATAAACCCAGGTTGTGCCCCAGTGTGACGACAATGTCCAAGCCTTGCTGCCCCGTGAAGAAAACCCCAAACGCACAATTCGATACCAGCGTCCAACTCCTCCAGTCCCAGCCACCTATGCAGATGTCAGATTGCCTGAGGAGTACACAACAACCAACAGTTCCTGCAATACGACAACGGCCAGAATGCAGAAAACAGAATGTTAGTCTTCTACTCACCAGAGAGTTTGGAAAGATTAGCCAATGCCCAGACCTTCTTCATCTTCATGGACGGTACCTTCTCTGTACCTCCACACCCATTTAAACAGCTATATACCATCCGGGTTCCATTCAATGATGTAACAGGCACTGCAGTATATGCGTTCCTGCCAAATAAATGTCAAGATACTTACAAGGAACTCTTCCAGTCTATTGTTTAAACTGCCATGCCAGCAACCTACATTTCAATGTCCAGACTTTGAAGATGCAGTTCTTCGTGCAGTTACAGCTGTATTTGGTCGCCACAGCAACCACCAGGGCTGTTTCTACCACATGACACAAGCATCATGGCGACAGATACAGCAGCCTCTCTACAAGAACGACGACGACTTCAGAGTGTTCTGTGGTATGATGGATGGTCTTGCCCTTTTAACAGTACCTGATTTGACCAATGATATTCATCTGCTTAGAACACTATGCCCTGATGACCCACCAGAGGCAGCTGAGCTCCTAGATTACTTTGATTCAACTTACATCAGTGGTAGACTTAGACAGCAGAATCCAGCACAAAATCAAGCAGTCTGTCTGGTCTTAACACGTAGCCCACCTATGTTTCCACCAGCCATTTGGAACGTACATGATGCCACAGTCAACGGTGATGCCAGAACCAACAACATGTGCGAGGGCTGGAACAACAATTTCTTCAACCTTCATCCGTCTATATGGCGTGTCATCGAGTGGTGTCAAAAGGAAGAAGCTACTGTCCGTACTATTATCCAGCAAGATACCGTCGGTAATCCACCAGCTAAGCGTACTCAACAGAGACATGTTCAGCTCCAGGAGCGTTTACAGAACCTATGCAGAGACCTCACTACTGGCCAGAAGACCATTGCCGAGTACTTGTGTGGAGTTGGGTGGAACATCAGACTCAATCACCAATATTAGTGCTTAAGAGACAATTGACATTATGAACATTTACAATTTTAAACTGGAAATATTCAATGTTTGTATGTTCATCATTATATCGTTATGATTTGATATATTTCATATGTTATTTGTTATATGACCTATAAATGCTCCAATCATTGATGTGATTAATTAAATGTAAATGCTAATTCATTGTTTTTTTTTATATTATTTTCTAATTAGAAAGAGTTAGATGGGTGAATATCAATGAGTCAAATTTTAGTTCTCATACATCAAGGTCTCACTAAGAATCATTCCTTTATAATTAGAAGGAGTTGGGATTGAATACATAGACATCAATCGAATTTGGTTTTCAATCAAGGTCTTGAATAAATATCAAAACAAAAACAAGACAAAAAAAAACACACAAACAAATAAAGAAAAAACAAAACGTCAAAAACAAAGCAAAAATAATTATATACAACTCTGACTTTTCGGGGTATAGTAAATGTGGAAAAATTTATTGTGACTTTTTTTCCTGTGACTTTTTTTCTTCTACCGACGCAACACATACTTACGATATTATATTGAACACAGACACTTTATCAATATTAATTCCATACAGTCAATGATAAGCAATAAATCGTGAACGTAAAATTTTCCAAATAAACAGGAAAACAATTCGGTTTATTATTTCCGTGAACGAATTTCGCTATACAGTTGCGATGTTGTTGAACGCAGGCCTAATTTAGTGATTTCTACCTCACATGGCTTATTGAATTTGCAAACAACTATGCCATCGGCAATATCCGGGTTTGGTATGCTGATGCTCTGCCAGTTTCCATCGTTGAGCGTTCATGATTCTGCTGTCCACACCAAATATTTATATTTGAAATTCATATGAAAGGAAAAAAAGAAAATAGAAAAGCTAAATGCATATTAATATGTTGCCTTATTGTGGAGCCCAGTAGCTGACATGAGCATTTTAATTTGGTTTATACGAAATAGTTTACGGAGCCCGTTTTCTGACATGAGAATTTTTTTTTTTTTCGTTTATAGAATTTTTTTTAATTTAGTTTATACGAAATATTATTTCGTATAACGTCATAAAAATATTTATCATGTCAGTTAACGGGCTCTGTACTTTATTGTTACTCATCATAAAAGAATAAATTCTAATTAAGAAAGAAGCGTCTTTTAATTTCATAATATTAATGTTTTAAAAGATTCCGATTCAATATTTTATTAAAGTCTCACCACTTGTAATACATATAATACACACATTAAAACAGAAGTTTTATAGATAAAATACAAGTGCCATTCTATAAAGAATTATGAGAGACTATATAAATTTCAATAAATCAAAACTTTAAATCATGTCTATAAAACATTTCAGTTCTATAAAAACTTAACTATCAATCAAGAATATAAAAAACTATTTCTTCTACCTAAAATATTAAAAAGAAACCATCATAAAGAAAGATGATTAAAAAGTTGGCATGCGGTGAAATATTTATCCAATTACGAATTATACCTCATAATTTGGTCTTAATTTATGGTACTAGGATGTGCTTTGCAAAGTTTTGACCTTTTTATCTAAGATATCAGCATATATGGCTTGCATCCGGGATATGTACAATAGTGTAAACAATATTTATTGAATAAATTGCATGAGTTATAACAATAGTACATACATAGGGATCACGCAGCACTTATATAAATTCTTCTCCCAGATACAAAAAAAGAAAAGAAAAGGAAAATACATGTAAGATGGTTAGGACATGCACATCAATAATACACACATTTGTTTAAATAAGCATATGAAGTGAAAGGGTGACAATTTTTACAATGAACAATAAAATGACAGATCTAATTTTGCAACAAGTAAAAGCATGGTACATTTATATTCTAGGTGTAAAACGTTTAGATTTTATTATAAAATCTTGAATTACAAGGAAATTACTTTCATTTTCACAATCTGGGAGGTTAGAATCGCCAATGAGTAGATTATTGATATTCAAATGAGAAGACAGGTTAACAAATAAATCATTTCTTAACCTTTCATACAGAGAACATTTGAGTAAAAAATGCTCGGACGTTTCTACCAGTTTACAACTACAGTATGGATTAGCTTCGATATTTTTCTTGTAAAGATGATCCTTGAGCGCACTACTCTCAGTTCGAATTCTAGTATGTAGTATTTGACCAATTCTAGAACCTGCATAGAAGTAAGATGGGACAGGATTTATTGTGTTGTTCAAAAATATTTTCATGGAATTGATTGAAACATTACTTTTGATATTCGCTAGAAGTTCGTTCCAGAGTCGAACGGTTGAAGGTAAAAAGCTATTATTATAATAAGCTGTACGAGAATGTACATGAACTAGATTAGAATGGTCCCGGGTGCTATATTGATGAGTTTGTCCGAAGGAGGATGGAACTAAATTGGATAAATATTCGGGAACTGTTTTGTTAACCATTTTGTGAAATAATAAAATCTTATGTTTGTTTCTTCGTTGCTCTAAGGTTTCCCATCCACATTCTTGTAAAAGTATACGTATACTTGTCAATTTTGTAGCACCAGTTATTATACGTGCGGCTTCATAGTTAATGTGTTCTAGTTTTTCCTTTATATAATTTGGACAGTTATCCCAGACTGCATTCGCATATTCTAGAATAGGGCGGACATAACTGAAGTACATATACTCAAGCGATTTACGGTCTACTTTAAATTTCAACTTACGAATAATATTTAATCTAGAAGACGCCTTTGTTATAATTTCGTTAATATGTGTGGTCCAAGATCCATCATTAGAAAAAGTGAGACCAAGATGTTTATGTGTAGTTACATTTTTTATGGGAATATTATTAAAATAAAGTGGAGGATGGAATTGAGGCTCGATCTTTCGTGAAATAATCATCGATTCGGTCTTCTTGGGATTGAAATTAACCAACCATCTGTTTGACCAGTTTTGAACCTTTTGCAAGTATGAATTTAAAGAAAGAGAAGTAATCAATGGGTTATCGACGATTGCATAAATACTGGTGTCATCTGCGAAAAGTTTGATAGGACAATTTACTTCGTCAACGATATCATTGATAAATATTAGAAATAATAAGGGGCCTAAGATGGACCCTTGTGGAACACCTGCATTGACAGTTTTCCAAGACGATTCTTTACCATTTATAACGACTCTTTGTTTCCTATTGGTTAAATAGTCTTTAAACCATAAAAGCAAATTCCCAACAATTCCCATTTTTTTTAATTTAAAAAGAAGACCCCTATGCCATACTCTATCAAAGGCTTTGCTAATATCAAAAAAGATTACTCTTATTTCCTTTCCCTCATCCAGAGCTTTGCTAAACATATTCGCAATATACAGTAGTTGATTCCTAGTCGAGTCATTTATTGTAAAACCAGACTGATGTTCGGTGATTAAGTCCCTGATAAAATTAAAAATATGTTTGTAAATACATTTTTCGAAAACTTTACTAGAAATAGGGAGCAGAGAAATAGGTCGATAATTTCCAATTATGTTTTTATCCTCTTTTTTGAGGACAGGGGTGACGTTTGTCAGTTTCCATTTATTTGGAAAATGTTTAGTTATCAAACTAATGTTAAAAATAGCACACAATGGTTTAGAAATAATATCGTAAGCCACTTTTAGCAGTTTGGCATGAATAGCATCTGGGCCCGATGCCTTGTTAGTATTTAGAAGTCTCAGTACATCTTGAACTTCATGTTGCCGAAGAACAATGCGATCCAGACATCTCGGTGGCGGTGTATCGTCAGCTGGTACTGATTTGTCAGTATCATCAATATTTGATTGAGACGAAAAAAAGGTATTAAAAGCCTCGGCCTTTTCTGCATCATCGTAAACAATATTATTAGAACAATTTAGAGGGGGGATGACAGAATTGTTTGAGTTTCGCCCAACAAGTTGTGACGCGGATTTCCACCAGTCTCTTACACTGGTTTGACGCGATTTCAATTTGGCTATTAAGTTATCAAAATAAAGTTCTTTTTGTCTACGAATTATGTTAGTAGATTTGTTCCGGGATTTTCTGAAGTTTGCCCAATGAACTGGAAGATTTGATTTTTTCGCTTGTCTTTGAAACCGGTTCCGTTTCCTAATGGCTCTACGGATAGCACCATTCATCCATGGAGGGTCGGTCTTTTGTACTGTTATTATTTTGTTAGGAATTGATTCACCTGCTGCTTGTAATATTACATTTGAGAATGACTCGCATAAATCATCTAAGCTATTTCCAGAATTAATAAGTTCATCCCAGTCGACACGCTGCAATTTTTCACGATATAGATTATAGTTTCCACGATCATATAACCATATTCGTCTCTTAAAACATGTATGCAATGTTTTAGGGACTTTAAATATACCATATATAGGACAGTGATATCGGACATTTACGTTAAGGAATGGTTGGCCAACATGGATAAGATCAATGACATTCGAATCGGTAGACGAGATTAAATCAATACATGAACTAGAGTTCTCCGTAAAATGAGTCGGTTCGTTAATAAATTGATTCATATTGTATTTTACAAATATATTGGACATTTTATTGTTCTGGGGCTTTAATTGATCTTCATTGAAGTCACCTAACACTACAATTGTATTTATACCTGTGTCCACAGCTAAATCTATCGAATGTTCGATTAAATCGAAAGTATAATTTAAAGAATCAGGTGGCCTATGAAAGGTCCCTATTAGTACAGGGTGATTCTTGCTGATCTTGATTTCAACCCAGACACATTCTACTCCAAGGACCTCTAAGTCATTTCGATGGACCACATGATAATCGTTTTTCACATAAATTGCTACACCTCCCCCTAGCCTATCCACACGGTCTTTTCTAAACGGTGATTGAAAATTATCGAGAGAAATATCTTGATTCGCAACATTAGTATTTAACCAAGTTTCTGT
This sequence comes from Bathymodiolus brooksi, assembly GCA_963680875.1. NCBI lineage: Eukaryota > Metazoa > Mollusca > Bivalvia > Mytilida > Modiolidae > Bathymodiolus > Bathymodiolus brooksi. The sequence goes on from OY804586.1 coordinate 27,653,565, forward strand.
AAAACACAGAATATCAAATTTTTGAAGTTCTACATTTAATAAATCAATTTTAGGGACAAGGCTTTGGACATTAAGATGCATGAACGAGGTAAACTGGGTAATGCATTCATCAAATTCGTCTAAGAGTGGATCTGATATTGACGAGGCTGATGATATTGAAGTGGACTGAGACGATGGTCCAGGATTTGATTCGATATCGCCAGACAACATTAACAAGATGAAAGTACATATAAAGTCAAAATATATCATACAAGCGAAATAAAATTGATTACTAGTAAGATTAGATACATGTGTGTATGAGTTCCTCTCGTAAAGGGGTGTATAATTAACAATTTGTTTTGTATTATTCGATCTATCTAAATGTATATATAATTTGTCATGATAACATTTCAGAAAGTTGAACAATACCATCAAAGGAATAGATTTTGACTTGATAGATACATACAAATTAATAAATATAACATATTCAATATTTAATAACATTTTAGCTTTTACTCTTGTTGCTCTACTATAGAACAGACCTATTCGAGTTATATGTTCTGAATTTGAAATACCCATTACGAGACTTTAGTATCCCATGCATAGTGGAAAGAACTCGAAACAGGAATGCTCAATTTAAATATAAAGACATACATACAACATTGAAAAAAAATGTCACCCTTTGATTGACAGAAGGAAAAACTAAGAAAAATATACACAAATACATAAGAACAAATCAAAATCATATTTACAATCAACTTCTAGGAATATGTGGAGTACAGAGTATTACTCCAGAAATGAGCTTTGTTTGATAAGGATGGGAATTTTTTTTTAATTATTTTTTTATTTTGCTTCGAGTTTATATAATTGTAACCTGCTATTTATGTCAACAAATTGACGGCAACGGTATACACACATCAAACTCACGTACATCTGAAAAAATATTTATTTTATTATATATATATTATTGTATTTTTTTTTTTTTTTATATATTTTTTGGGGGGGGGGGGGTGAGTGGGGGTAGGGGGATTTACCTAGTGAAAAAGAAACGGTGACATGACTGGCCTATGTTTAATTTGACGCATATTTTCACGCAGTACACCAATATACAAATTAATGTTTGGTTTTACAGACAGACATAATGTGAATAAATACATAATATACACAAACACAAAACATTGAAATAACATAGTTACAAGCTGATTTAATCTAGACTGGGTTGAATATTCCAGAAAAGTTATTTCATTATAGGTAAATTATAAAAAATGTCCATATTCATATTTTTACTTAAATCACCCCTTCATTACCATTTAATTGATGGTTATTGTCAGTAATTAATAAACAATTAACATTTCCCACCGAGATTCCGTATTTTGTTATGCAAATTCGATACGACCTAATTTGATTAAAGTATATAAAGATGACCCCCAAATAGGGACGTATAAGTTGAACACTCTAGTCAGTCACAACAAATTTATAAGATCATTGCGCGGAAAACTAGTCAGTAATAAATTTGGATAATCACATATGTAGTATATGCAGTATTGTCACAGGAATGAGGAACATAATACAAGATAGACCCATTTAGTTTCCAACTTGAATTTGACATTTGACACTTTTTTCAATACCCAGGGTTGCAATCTCGTTGATTTGTTATGGTAGCATTATCTAAATATGGTAATTTAACTTTTAACATATAGTTTGTTATTACATTATTACATGTTTATATGAAGGCACAAAGGGAAGTAACTAATTGGCAAGTTCAAATAATTAAGAGAGTTAGTTTACATTAACTGTGAACCAAACATGTTTGGCATAAATTGGTTCAGCATATGCGGTTGACAAGGTATCTGCGGTAATCCCAATGGAATTCCTTGCTGAGAGAGAAGAGCTGGAGAGGGAGGTCGCACTACAAACATACCATGTGATTGGGGTGGAGGAATACTCAAGTTAATGTTGAAAGTTCCATCCTGATTGACACAATCAGTATTCAGAATAGCATTAAGTTCGACTTCACATGTTATAATTTTCCTGTTGTCAGCTTTGTCGGTTATGAAGATTTTTCCATCCCGTACCGAGGTTGATTTGGTTTGTTTCTGCTTTACGGCCTGTCTGGCAAGATAAGCTATTTTGCTCCTATTTTTGGTAAGGTCTTGACTTATTCCAATTCCTGTCAAATCTGGGATCTTGTACAATGAAAGATGAACACAGGATTTACACAGACATCCCGTTCTTTGCATTTGATCTTGATCTACTTTATTAGGTTTAAATAAAATACCTTTTCTTTTGTATGAACAATTATTTATATACACGACTATATGGTTTAAAAGGAATATATTACTTGGTTCTATTTTAAGTTTGTCTTATTATTTGTTACGTTAATTTGTCAAGTACACACATGTGCTTACCAAGATGCTAATTGTATTGATTGATAAATTAAAAAGTAATAATTTTTTGATTAGAATAACGAAAAATCCAAATATCTTTTAAACTATAGATTTTTGAACAGCAAAATAAACGACTTTTATTTAGAATTAGAAGTGCTAACTAAAAATGTTACAGTAATGCTTCTTAATGTTTTGGCTGAGGCTGCACTCAGATGAAATTTTATATTTTGGTCCTATTTTGTTGTCATTTTTCGGGTGGGAGTAGATGTACTTTATAGAAGAGCCATCCGTACGTCATGTATCTTACCTGTAAAATCTTTCTCTCAACCACGTGTACTTTAGACGAACCTGACAAGCATTTCTCTCATAAATTATTGTTATATTTTGCATTTTTTGTAAAATGGGTAAAAAGTCTGACTTATCTCCGGAATGCCAAAAGTTTGTAAAAAAGTTGCTTGCCTTTTATAGTAAGGAAAGGGCAACGAAGAAGCCAACTGTCTCATTTGATAGGGTATATCAAAAGACATCTAAAGCTTTGGGTGCACCGTATTATGAATGGTAAGAGGCCTTGTAAGTCAAATAGACCCAAAGAAAGAGCTGAATTTTTTGACGACTTTGATCATTGTGTTATTAAAAGAACAATCCACGGTTTATATTCACGGAAAATTGCTCCGACCGTCTCAATAATACATAAGGAAATAAAAGATTCTATTGAAATATCAAAGTCTAAGCTTACTCTAACTCTCATTGATCTTGGATATACTTATAAAAAATAGGTGATAATCGAAGAGTTCTGTACGATCAAGTGTTTATTATTAATTATAGGTGTAATTATCTGAGAAAGATCAAATCTTTTATGGAAGCAGGGTATGATATCGTGTACATGGATGAAACATGGGTTAACCAAAATCACTGCACAGATTATATGTGGCTTCCGAATGATGGGTCTGATGCCCCAAAAATACCCTCGGGTAAAGGCAAACGTTTGATTGTTTTGCATGCAGGTACGCGAAGTGAGGATTGACGGCTGCGATTTAGTGTTTCTGGCCAAATCAAAGGATGGTGACCATCACCAGGAGATGAATAGTGTTATCTTTCTTGAGTGGTTTGAAAATCAATTGATGGCTGCCCTGAAGATCAATCTGTTTCATCAATAGATCAATATGTACATGTATAACATGCTTAGCATCTTACCTTGATTCCCATTTATCATACCCTTAATATATCACCAAGATGATTGAATGCATAACAATGAACTTAGCTCAGTGCAGAGACAGTTAATATGCTACTCAGCTACTGAACTACATTTGTAAATCCAATGAAAATGCTGAATATTGACCATCTTCTAAAATTATTATTAATGCAAGATGCTGTATACATTGTATATGCCTACAAAATATATTGTCAAAACATACAATGATTAAATAACACTTAAGTTTATTTGACCTGTCTATTAGTACTCAAAATCACACAATTGCAGGATAAATTCATTCTACAATCGGGTTTTATATAAACAATTTTTTTTAGAATTAACACTAACAGTACACTGTACAATGTATGCATAGCCAGGTATGTCTTCTAAGAAAAAAAAGTTAATACCAGTATCAATGCTTATACAATTTGATCAGTGCAATTTTTAATTTTACTGAACATGTTTTGACCAGGCTCAAGCTAGCGAGCATTAAGCTATCGAGCTATAAGGTGATATGTCTCAAAACCAAAAAAAATAAATAAGAGCAACATGTACTTTTAAAGATTTCTAGCGTCCAATAACAAATATATTACTGTAAATGCATAGCCAACACAATAAATCGACATCAGGGCATACAGTAAATATATCTAGATCCCCCCCGCCCACACAATGCAAAATAACGAAGACATACAATATTTTTCGGATGGCGAGCTTACCACTTTAAATAAACACAGAATAAAAAATCATTTACTTTAATGTTTTAAACCGGTAGATGATTTAGACAGCGTTTTGTCAAGCAATATATAGTCATAAGATTCCGGTTCACATCAAGACATCTCATCAATTTAAAAATAGTGTAATTATAGAACATTAGAAAAATATAACAGTAGGTTTTCTGAAAAAATAAACAAAATCTAAATGGAAAGGTATAAACAATGGTAGTTGCAGGTAAATATGTAAGGATTATTTGGAACCCAAATTTGGTTACATTTAGTTGTATTGGAATTCTTTATGGAGGTCTTCATGAATGACCCATCAATACGGAAATTCCGGGAATAAAGTTGTCATTTGTAGAGTAGGGAATATCCCAGAGCATGGTACTTCACTGCATATTAAAGTTGATATTTGAAATCCTGCTGTGGGCTTGAGGTGCGGAAACCCACCCAGGCATTTAAATCAGTTATAGACTTGGGCAATACCTTTGATTGAAACCCCAAGTGGGCAAGAACTTTGTCGTCGTTGATATATTTTTCATGAGATATTTATAGAGACCCCCCCTCCACAAAACAAAATTCAAATATCAAAGTTGATATTTGACACCCTGCTGTGGACTTGAGGTGCAGAAACCCACCCAGGCACTTAAGTCAGTTAAAGACCCGGGTAATATCTTTGACTTAAACCCCAAGTGGTCTAGAACTTTGCCGTCCTTAATATGTTTTTCATTGGATATTTATAGAGAACCCCCCTCCATAATTTTTTTTTCAAATATCAAAGTTGATATTTGACACCCTACTGTGGGCTTGAGGTGCAGAAACCCACCCAGGCACTTAAGTCAGTTAAAGGCCCGGGCAATACCTTTGACTTAAACCCCAAGTAGTCAAGAACTTTGCCGTCTTTAATATATTGTTCATGGGATATTTATAGAGACCCCCCTCCATAAAAAAAATGTAATATCAAAGTTGATATTTGACACCCTGCGGTGGGCTTGAGGTGCAGAAACCCACCCAGGCACTTAAGTCAGTTAAAGGCCCGGGAAATACCTTTGATTGACACCCCAAGTGGACAAGAACTTTGCCCTCCTTAATATATTTTTCATGCGATATTTATAGAGACCCCCGCCCCTCCATAAAAAAAAAATCAAATATCAATGTTGATATTTGACACCCTGCTGTGGGCTTTAGGTGCAGAAACCCACCCAGGCACTTAAGTCAGTTAAAGGCCCGGGAAATACCTTTGATTGAAACCCCAAGTGGTCAAGAACTTTGCCGTCCTTAATATATTTTTCATGGGATATTTATAGATACACCCCCTCCATAATTTTTTTTTCAAATATCAAAGTTGATATTTGAGACCCATCTGCGGGCTTGAGGTGCAGAAACCCACCCAGACACTTAAGTCAGTTAAAGGCCCGTGCAATACCTTTGACTTAAACCCCAAGTGGTCAGGAACTTTGCCGTCCTTAATATATTTTTCATGGGATATTTATAGAGACCTCCCACTCCAAAAAAGCAAATCAAATATCAAAGTTGATATTTGAAACCCAGCTGCGGGCTTGAGGTGCAGAAACCCACCCAGGCACTTATGTCAGCTAAAGACCCGGAAAATACCTTTGATTGACGCCCCAAGTGGGCAAGAACTTTGCTGTCCTTAATATATTTGTCATGGGATATTCATAGAGATCCCCCTCCATAAAAAAAAAATCAAATATCAAAGTTGATATTTGACACCCTGCTGTGGGATTGAGGAGCAGAAACCCACCCAGGCTCTTAAGTCAGTTAAAGACCCGGGCAATACCTTTGACTTAAATCCCAAGTGGTCAAGAACTTTGCCGTCCTTAATATATTTTTCATGGGATATTTATAGATACACCCCCTCCATAATTTTTTTTTCAAATATCAAAGTTGATATTTGAGACCCAGCTGCGGGCTTGAGGTGCAGAAACCCACCCAGACACTTAGGTCAGTTAAAGGCCCGTGCAATACCTTTGACTTAAACCCCAAGTGGTCAGGAACTTTGCCGTCCTTAATATATTTTTCATGGGATATTTATAGAGACCTCCCACTCCAAAAAAGCAAATCAAATATCAAAGTTGATATTTGAAACCCAGCTGCGGGCTTGAGGTGCAGAAACCCACCCAGGCACTTATGTCAGTTAAAGGCCCGGAAAATACCTTTGATTGACGCCCCAAGTGGGCAAGAACTTAGCTGTCCTTAATATATTTGTCATGGGATATTCATAGAGATCCCTCCTCCATAAAAAAAAAATCAAATATCAAAGTTGATATTTGAAACCCAGCTGCGGGCTTAAGGTGCAGAAACCCACCCAGGCACTTACGTCAGTTAAAGACCCAGGAAATACCTTTGAGATAAACCCCAAGTAGTCAAGAACTTTGCCGTCCTTAATATATTTTTCATGGGATATTTATAGATACCCCCCTCCATAAAAAAAAAATCAAATATCAATGTTGATATTTGACACCCTGCTGTGGACTTGAGGTGCAGAAACCCACCCAGGCACTTAAGTCAGTTAAAGACCCGGGTAATATCTTTGACGTAAACCCCAAGTGGTCTAGAACTTTGCCGTCCTTAATATGTTTTTCATTGGATATTTATAGAGAACCCCCCTCCATAATTTTTTTTCAAATATCAAAGTTGATATTTGACACCCTACTGTGGGCTTGAGGTGCAGAAACCCACCCAGGCACTTAAGTCAGTTAAAGGCCCGGGCAATACCTTTGACTTAAACCCCAACTAGTCAAGAACTTTGCCGTCTTTAATATATTGTTCATGGGATATTTATAGAGACCCCCCTCCATAAAAAAAATGTAATATCAAAGTTGATATTTGACACCCTGCGGTGGGCTTGAGGTGCAGAAACCCACCCAGGCACTTAAGTCAGTTAAAGGCCCGGGAAATACCTTTGATTGACACCCCAAGTGGACAAGAACTTTGCCCTCCTTAATATATTTTTCATGCGATATTTATAGAGACCACCCCCCCTCCATAAAAAAAAAATCAAATATCAATGTTGATATTTGACACCCTGCTGTGGGCTTTAGGTGCAAAAACCCACCCAGGCACTTAAGTCAGTTAAAGGCCCGGGAAATACCTTTGATTGAAACCCCAAGTGGTCAAGAACTTTGCCGTCCTTAATATATTTTTCATGGGATATTTATAGATACACCCCCTCCATAATTTTTTTTTCAAATATCAAAGTTGATATTTGAGACCCAGCTGCGGGCTTGAGGTGCAGAAACCCACCCAGACACTTAAGTCAGTTAAAGGCCCGTGCAATACCTTTGACTTAAACCCCAAGTGGTCAGGAACTTTGCCGTCCTTAATATATTTTTCATGGGATATTTATAGAGACCTCCCACTCCAAAAAAGCAAATCAAATATCAAAGTTGATATTTGAAACCCAGCTGCGGGCTTGAGGTGCAGAAACCCACCCAGGCACTTATGTCAGTTAAAGGCCCGGAAAATACCTTTGATTGACGCCCCAAGTGGGCAAGAACTTAGCTGTCCTTAATATATTTGTCATGGGATATTCATAGAGATCCCTCCTCCATAAAAAAAAAATCAAATATCAAAGTTGATATTTGACACCCTGCTGTGGGCTTGAGGTGCAGAAACCCACCCAGGCTCTTAAGTCAGTTAAAGACCCGGGCAATACCTTTGACTTAAATCCCAAGTGGTCAAGAACTTTGCCGTCCTTAATATATTTTTCATGGGATATTTATAGAGACCCCCCTCCATAGAAAAAAAATCAAATATCAATGTTGATATTTGACACCCTGCTGTGGGCTTGAGGTGCAGAAACCCACCCAGGCACTTAAGTCAGTTAAAGGCCCGGGCAATACCTTTGACATAAACCCCAAGTGGTCAAGAACTTAATATATGTTTCATAGAATATTTATAGAGACCCCCCCTCCATAATGTTTTTTTCAAATATCAAAGTTGATATTTGACACCCTACTGTGGGCTTGAGGTGCAGAAACCCACCCAGGCACTTAAGTCAGTTAAAGGCCCGGGCAATACCTTTGACCTAAACCCCAAGTGGTCAAGAACTTTGCCGTCTTTAATATATTTTTCATGGATTATTTATAGAGACCCCCCATCCATAATTTTTTTTTCAAATATCAAAGTTGATATTTGACACCCTACTGTGGGCTTGAGGTGCAGAAACCCACCCAGGCACTTAAGTCAGTTAAAGGCCCGGGCAATACCTTTGACTTAAACCCCAAGTAGTCAAGAACTTTGCCGTCTTTAATATATTGTTCATGGGATATTTATAGAGACCCCCCTCCATAAAAAAAATGTAATATCAAAGTTGATATTTGACACCCTGCGGTGGGCTTGAGGTGCAGAAACCCACCCAGGCACTTAAGTCAGTTAAAGACCCGGGAAACACCTTTGATTGACACCCCAAGTGGGCAAGAACTTTGCCCTCCTTAATATATTTTTCATGGGATATTTATAGAGAACCCCTTCCATAATTTTTTTTTCAAATATCAAAGTTGATATTTGACACCCTACTGTGGGCTTGAGGTGCAGAAACAAACCCAGGCACTTAAGTCAATTAAAGGCCCGGGCAATACCTTTGACTTAAACCCTAAGTGGTGAAGACCTTTGCCGTCTTTAATATATTGTTCATGGGATATTTATAGAGACCCCCCTCCATAAAGAAAATGTAATATCAAAGTTGATATTTGACACCCTGCGGTGGGCTTGAGGTGCAGAAACCCACCCTGGCACTTAAGTCAGTTAAAGACCCGGGTAATATCTTTGACTTAAACCCCAAGTGGTCTAGAACTTTGCCGTCCTTAATATGTTTTTCATTGGATATTTATAGAGAACCCCCCTCCATAATTTTTTTTTCAAATATCAAAGTTGATATTTGACACCCTACTGTGGGCTTGAGGTGCAGAAACCCACCCAGGCACTTAAGTCAGTTAAAGGCCCGGGCAATACCTTTGACTTAAACCCCAAGTAGTCAAGAACTTTGCCGTCTTTAATATATTGTTCATGGGATATTTATAGAGACCCCCCTCCATAAAAAAAATGTAATATCAAAGTTGATATTTGACACCCTGCGGTGGGCTTGAGGTGCAGAAACCCACCCAGGCACTTAAGTCAGTTAAAGGCCCGGGAAATACCTTTGATTGACACCCCAAGTGGACAAGAACTTTGCCCTCCTTAATATATTTTTCATGCGATATTTATAGAGACCCCCGCCCCTCCATAAAAAAAAAATCAAATATCAATGTTGATATTTGACACCCTGCTGTGGGCTTTAGGTGCAAAAACCCACCCAGGCACTTAAGTCAGTTAAAGGCCCGGGAAATACCTTTGATTGAAACCCCAAGTGGTCAAGAACTTTGCCGTCCTTAATATATTTTTCATGGGATATTTATAGATACACCCCCTCCATAATTTTTTTTTCAAATATCAAAGTTGATATTTGAGACCCATCTGCGGGCTTGAGGTGCAGAAACCCACCCAGACACTTAAGTCAGTTAAAGGCCCGTGCAATACCTTTGACTTAAACCCCAAGTGGTCAGGAACTTTGCCGTCCTTAATATATTTTTCATGGGATATTTATAGAGACCTCCCACTCCAAAAAAGCAAATCAAATATCAAAGTTGATATTTGAAACCCAGCTGCGGGCTTGAGGTGCAGAAACCCACCCAGGCACTTATGTCAGTTAAAGGCCCGGAAAATACCTTTGATTGACGCCCCAAGTGGGCAAGAACTTTGCTGTCCTTAATATATTTGTCATGGGATATTCATAGAGATCCCCCTCCATAAAAAAAAAATCAAATATCAAAGTTGATATTTGACACCCTGCTGTGGGATTGAGGTGCAGAAACCCACCCAGGCTCTTAAGTCAGTTAAAGACCCGGGCAATACCTTTGACTTAAATCCCAAGTGGTCAAGAACTTTGCCGTCCTTAATATATTTTTCATGGGATATTTATAGAGACCCCCCTCCATAGAAAAAAAATCAAATATCAATGTTGATATTTGACACCCTGCTGTGGGCTTGAGGTGCAGAAACCCACCCAGGCACTTAAGTCAGTTAAAGGCCCGGGCAATACCTTTGACATAAACCCCAAGTGGTCAAGAACTTAATATATTTTTCATAGAATATTTATAGAGACCCCCCCTCCATAATGTTTTTTTCAAATATCAAAGTTGATATTTGACACCCTACTGTGGGCTTGAGGTGCAGAAACCCACCCAGGCACTTAAGTCAGTTAAAGGCGCAGGCAATACCTTTGACCTAAACCCCAAGTGGTCAAGAACTTTGCCGTCTTTAATATATTGTTCATGGGATATTTATAGAGACCCCCCTCCATAAAAAAAATGTAATATCAAAGTTGATATTTGACACCCTGCGGTGGGCTTGAGGTGCAGAAACCCACCCAGGCACTTAAGTCAGTTAAAGACCCGGGAAACACCTTTGATTGACACCCCAAGTGGGCAAGAACTTTGCCCTCCTTAATATATTTTTCATGGGATATTTATAGAGAACCCCTTCCATAATTTTTTTTTCAAATATCAAAGTTGATATTTGACACCCTACTGTGGGCTTGAGGTGCAGAAACAAACCCAGGCACTTAAGTCAATTAAAGGCCCGGGCAATACCTTTGACTTAAACCCTAAGTGGTGAAGACCTTTGCCGTCTTTAATATATTGTTCATGGGATATTTATAGAGACCCCCCTCCATAAAGAAAATGTAATATCAAAGTTGATATTTGACACCCTGCGGTGGGCTTGAGGTGCAGAAACCCACCCAGGCACTTAAGTCAGTTAAAGACCCGGGTAATATCTTTGACTTAAACCCCAAGTGGTCTAGAACTTTGCCGTCCTTAATATGTTTTTCATTGGATATTTATAGAGAACCCCCCTCCATAATTTTTTTTTCAAATATCAAAGTTGATATTTGACACCCTACTGTGGGCTTGAGGTGCAGAAACCCACCCAGGCACTTAAGTCAGTTAAAGGCCCGGGCAATACCTTTGACTTAAACCCCAAGTAGTCAAGAACTTTGCCGTCTTTAATATATTGTTCATGGGATATTTATAGAGACCCCCCTCCATAAAAAAAATGTAATATCAAAGTTGATATTTGACACCCTGCGGTGGGCTTGAGGTGCAGAAACCCACCCAGGCACTTAAGTCAGTTAAAGGCCCGGGAAATACCTTTGATTGACACCCCAAGTGGACAAGAACTTTGCCCTCCTTAATATATTTTTCATGCGATATTTATAGAGACCCCCGCCCCTCCATAAAAAAAAAATCAAATATCAATGTTGATATTTGACACCCTGCTGTGGGCTTTAGGTGCAGAAACCCACCCAGGCACTTAAGTCAGTTAAAGGCCCGGGAAATACCTTTGATTGAAACCCCAAGTGGTCAAGAACTTTGCCGTCCTTAATATATTTTTCATGGGATATTTATAGATACACCCCCTCCATAATTTTTTTTTCAAATATCAAAGTTGATATTTGAGACCCATCTGCGGGCTTGAGGTGCAGAAACCCACCCAGACACTTAAGTCAGTTAAAGGCCCGTGCAATACCTTTGACTTAAACCCCAAGTGGTCAGGAACTTTGCCGTCCTTAATATATTTTTCATGGGATATTTATAGAGACCTCCCACTCCAAAAAAGCAAATCAAATATCAAAGTTGATATTTGAAACCCAGCTGCGGGCTTGAGGTGCAGAAACCCACCCAGGCACTTATGTCAGTTAAAGGCCCGGAAAATACCTTTGATTGACGCCCCAAGTGGGCAAGAACTTTGCTGTCCTTAATATATTTGTCATGGGATATTCATAGAGATCCCCCTCCATAAAAAAAAAATCAAATATCAAAGTTGATATTTGACACCCTGCTGTGGGATTGAGGTGCAGAAACCCACCCAGGCTCTTAAGTCAGTTAAAGACCCGGGCAATACCTTTGACTTAAATCCCAAGTGGTCAAGAACTTTGCCGTCCTTAATATATTTTTCATGGGATATTTATAGAGACCCCCCTCCATAGAAAAAAAATCAAATATCAATGTTGATATTTGACACCCTGCTGTGGGCTTGAGGTGCAGAAACCCACCCAGGCACTTAAGTCAGTTAAAGGCCCGGGCAATACCTTTGACATAAACCCCAAGTGGTCAAGAACTTAATATATTTTTCATAGAATATTTATAGAGACCCCCCCTCCATAATGTTTTTTTCAAATATCAAAGTTGATATTTGACACCCTACTGTGGGCTTGAGGTGCAGAAACCCACCCAGGCACTTAAGTCAGTTAAAGGCCCAGGCAATACCTTTGACCTAAACCCCAAGTGGTCAAGAACTTTGCCGTCTTTAATATATTTTTCATGGAATATTTATAGAGACCCCCCATCCATAATTTTTTTTTCAAATATCAAAGTTGATATTTGACACCCTACTGTGGGCTTGAGGTGCAGAAACCCACCCAGGCACTTAAGTCAGTTAAAGGCCCGGGCAATACCTTTGACTTAAACCCCAAGTAGTCAAGAACTTTGCCGTCTTTAATATATTGTTCATGGGATATTTATAGAGACCCCCCTCCATAAAAAAAATGTAATATCAAAGTTGATATTTGACACCCTGCGGTGGGCTTGAGGTGCAGAAACCCACCCAGGCACTTAAGTCAGTTAAAGGCCCGGGAAACACCTTTGATTGACACCCCAAGTGGGCAAGAACTTTGCCCTCCTTAATATATTTTTCATGGGATATTTATAGAGAACCCCTTCCATAATTTTTTTTTCAAATATCAAAGTTGATATTTGACACCCTACTGTGGGCTTGAGGTGCAGAAACAAACCCAGGCACTTAAGTCAATTAAAGGCCCGGGCAATACCTTTGACTTAAACCCTAAGTGGTGAAGACCTTTGCCGTCTTTAATATATTGTTCATGGGATATTTATAGAGACCCCCCTCCATAAAGAAAATGTAATATCAAAGTTGATATTTGACACCCTGCGGTGGGCTTGAGGTGCAGAAACCCACCCAGGCACTTAAGTCAGTTAAAGACCCGGGTAATATCTTTGACTTAAACCCCAAGTGGTCTAGAACTTTGCCGTCCTTAATATGTTTTTCATTGGATATTTATAGAGAACCCCCCTCCATAATTTTTTTTTCAAATATCAAAGTTGATATTTGACACCCTACTGTGGGCTTGAGGTGCAGAAACCCACCCAGGCACTTAAGTCAGTTAAAGGCCCGGGCAATACCTTTGACTTAAACCCCAAGTAGTCAAGAACTTTGCCGTCTTTAATATATTGTTCATGGGATATTTATAGAGACCCCCCTCCATAAAAAAAATGTAATATCAAAGTTGATATTTGACACCCTGCGGTGGGCTTGAGGTGCAGAAACCCACCCAGGCACTTAAGTCAGTTAAAGGCCCGGGAAATACCTTTGATTGACACCCCAAGTGGACAAGAACTTTGCCCTCCTTAATATATTTTTCATGCGATATTTATAGAGACCCCCGCCCCTCCATAAAAAAAAAATCAAATATCAATGTTGATATTTGACACCCTGCTGTGGGCTTTAGGTGCAGAAACCCACCCAGGCACTTAAGTCAGTTAAAGGCCCGGGAAATACCTTTGATTGAAACCCCAAGTGGTCAAGAACTTTGCCGTCCTTAATATATTTTTCATGGGATATTTATAGATACACCCCCTCCATAATTTTTTTTTCAAATATCAAAGTTGATATTTGAGACCCATCTGCGGGCTTGAGGTGCAGAAACCCACCCAGACACTTAAGTCAGTTAAAGGCCCGTGCAATACCTTTGACTTAAACCCCAAGTGGTCAGGAACTTTGCCGTCCTTAATATATTTTTCATGGGATATTTATAGAGACCTCCCACTCCAAAAAAGCAAATCAAATATCAAAGTTGATATTTGAAACCCAGCTGCGGGCTTGAGGTGCAGAAACCCACCCAGGCACTTATGTCAGCTAAAGACCCGGAAAATACCTTTGATTGACGCCCCAAGTGGGCAAGAACTTTGCTGTCCTTAATATATTTGTCATGGGATATTCATAGAGATCCCCCTCCATAAAAAAAAAATCAAATATCAAAGTTGATATTTGACACCCTGCTGTGGGATTGAGGAGCAGAAACCCACCCAGGCTCTTAAGTCAGTTAAAGACCCGGGCAATACCTTTGACTTAAATCCCAAGTGGTCAAGAACTTTGCCGTCCTTAATATATTTTTCATGGGATATTTATAGAGACCCCCCTCCATAGAAAAAAAATCAAATATCAATGTTGATATTTGACACCCTGCTGTGGGCTTGAGGTGCAGAAACCCACCCAGGCACTTAAGTCAGTTAAAGGCCCGGGCAATACCTTTGACATAAACCCCAAGTGGTCAAGAACTTAATATATTTTTCATAGAATATTTATAGAGACCCCCCCTCCATAATGTTTTTTTCAAATATCAAAGTTGATATTTGACACCCTACTGTGGGCTTGAGGTGCAGAAACCCACCCAGGCACTTAAGTCAGTTAAAGGCCCAGGCAATACCTTTGACCTAAACCCCAAGTGGTCAAGAACTTTGCCGTCTTTAATATATTTTTCATGGAATATTTATAGAGACCCCCCATCCATAATTTTTTTTTCAAATATCAAAGTTGATATTTGACACCCTACTGTGGGCTTGAGGTGCAGAAACCCACCCAGGCACTTAAGTCAGTTAAAGGCCCGGGCAATACCTTTGACATAAACCCCAAGTGGTCAAGAACTTAATATATTTTTCATAGAATATTTATAGAGACCCCCCCTCCATAATGTTTTTTTCAAATATCAAAGTTGATATTTGACACCCTACTGTGGGCTTGAGGTGCAGAAACCCACCCAGGCACTTAAGTCAGTTAAAGGCCCGGGAAATACCTTTGATTGACACCCCAAGTGGACAAGAACTTTGCCCTCCTTAATATATTTTTCATGCGATATTTATAGAGACCCCCGCCCCTCCATAAAAAAAAAATCAAATATCAATGTTGATATTTGACACCCTGCTGTGGGCTTTAGGTGCAGAAAACCACCCAGGCACTTAAGTCAGTTAAAGGCCCGGGCAATACCTTTGACTTAAACCCCAAGTAGTCAAGAACTTTGCCGTCTTTAATATATTGTTCATGGGATATTTATAGAGACCCCCCTCCATAAAAAAAATGTAATATCAAAGTTGATATTTGACACCCTGCGGTGGGCTTGAGGTGCAGAAACCCACCCAGGCACTTAAGTCAGTTAAAGGCCCGGGAAATACCTTTGATTGACACCCCAAGTGGGCAAGAACTTTGCCCTCCTTAATATATTTTTCATGGGATATTTATAGAGAACCCCTTCCATAATTTTTTTTTCAAATATCAAAGTTGATATTTGACACCCTACTGTGGGCTTGAGGTGCAGAAACAAACCCAGGCACTTAAGTCAATTAAAGGCCCGGGCAATACCTTTGACTTAAACCCTAAGTGGTGAAGACCTTTGCCGTCTTTAATATATTGTTCATGGGATATTTATAGAGACCCCCCTCCATAAAGAAAATGTAATATCAAAGTTGATATTTGACACCCTGCGGTGGGCTTGAGGTGCAGAAACCCACCCAGGCACTTAAGTCAGTTAAAGACCCGGGTAATATCTTTGACTTAAACCCCAAGTGGTCTAGAACTTTGCCGTCCTTAATATGTTTTTCATTGGATATTTATAGAGAACCCCCCTCCATAATTTTTTTTTCAAATATCAAAGTTGATATTTGACACCCTACTGTGGGCTTGAGGTGCAGAAACCCACCCAGGCACTTAAGTCAGTTAAAGGCCCGGGCAATACCTTTGACTTAAACCCTAAGTGGTGAAGACCTTTGCCGTCTTTAATATATTGTTCATGGGATATTTATAGAGACCCCCCTCCATAAAGAAAATGTAATATCAAAGTTGATATTTGACACCCTGCGGTGGGCTTGAGGTGCAGAAACCCACCCAGGCACTTAAGTCAGTTAAAGACCCGGGTAATATCTTTGACTTAAACCCCAAGTGGTCTAGAACTTTGCCGTCCTTAATATGTTTTTCATTGGATATTTATAGAGAACCCCCCTCCATAATTTTTTTTTCAAATATCAAAGTTGATATTTGACACCCTACTGTGGGCTTGAGGTGCAGAAACCCACCCAGGCACTTAAGTCAGTTAAAGGCCCGGGCAATACCTTTGACTTAAACCCCAAGTAGTCAAGAACTTTGCCGTCTTTAATATATTGTTCATGGGATATTTATAGAGACCCCCCTCCATAAAAAAAATGTAATATCAAAGTTGATATTTGACACCCTGCGGTGGGCTTGAGGTGCAGAAACCCACCCAGGTACTTAAGTCAGTTAAAGGCCCGGGAAATACCTTTGATTGACACCCCAAGTGGGCAAGAACTTTGCCCTCCTTAATATATTTTTCATGGGATATTTATAGAGAACCCCTTCCATAATTTTTTTTTCAAATATCAAAGTTGATATTTGACACCCTACTGTGGGCTTGAGGTGCAGAAACAAACCCAGGCACTTAAGTCAATTAAATGCCCGGGCAATACCTTTGACTTAAACCCTAAGTGGTGAAGACCTTTGCCGTCTTTAATATATTGTTCATGGGATATTTATAGAGACCCCCCTCCATAAAGAAAATGTAATATCAAAGTTGATATTTGACACTCTGCGGTGGGCTTGAGGTGCATAAACCCACCCAGGCACTTAAGTCAGTTAAAAGCCCTGGCAATACCTTTGACATAAGCCCCAAGTGGTCAAGAACTTTGCCGTCCTTAATATATTTTTCAATGGAATATTTATAGAGACTCCCCTCCATAATTTTGTTTTCAAATATCAATGTTGATATTTGACACCCAGCTGCGGGCTTGAGATGCAGAAACCCACCCAGGCACTTAAGTCAGATAAAGACCCGGGCAATACCTTTGACTTAAATCCCAAGTGGTCAAGAACTTTGCCGTCCTTAATATATTTTTCATGGGATATTTATAGAGACCTCCCTCCATAAAAAAAAAATCAAATATCAATGTTGATATTTGACACCCTGCTGTGGGCTTGAGGTGCAGAAACCCACCCAGGCACTTATGTCAGTTAAAAGCCCGGGCAATACCTTTGACATAAACCCCAAGTGGTCAAGAACTTAATATATTTTTCATGGAATATTTATAGAGACCCCCCCTCCATAATGTTTTTTTCAAATATCAATGTTGATATTTGACACCCTACTGTGGGCTTGAGGTGCAGAAACCCACCCAGGCACTTAAGTCAGTTAAAGGCCCGGGCAATACCTTTGACCTAAACCCCAAGTGGTCAAGAACATTGCCGTCTTTAATATATTTTTCATGGAATATTTATAGAGATCCCCCTCTATAAAAAAAAATTCAAATATCAAAGTTGATATTTGACACCCTATTGTGGGCTTGATGTGCATAAACCCACCCAGGCACTTATGTCAGTTAAAGGCCCTGGCAATACCTTTGACATAAGCCCCAAGTGGTCAAGAACTTTGCCGTCCTTAATATATTTTTCAATGGAATATTTATAGAGACTCCTCTCCATAATTTTTTTTTCAAATATCAAAGTTGATATTTGACACCCTACTGTGGGCTTGAGGTACAGAAACCCACCAGGCAATTCAGTCAGTTAAAAGCCCGGGAAATACCTTTGACTGACACCCCAAGTGGGCAAGAACTTTGCCGTCCTTAATATAGTTTTCATGGGATATTCATAGAGACCCCCCTCCATAAAAAAAAAATCAAATATCAATGTTGATATTTGACACCCTGCTGTGGGCTTGAGGTGCAGAAACCCACCCAGGCACTTAAGTCAGTTAAAGGCCCGGGCAATACCTTTGACATAAACCCCAAGTGGTCAAGAACTTAATATATTTTTCATGGAATATTTATAGAGACCCCCCCTCCATAATGTTTTTTTCAAATATCAAAGTTGATATTTGACACCCTACTGTGGGCTTGAGGTTCAGAAACCCACCCAGGCACTTAAGTCAGTTAAAGGCCCAGGCAATACCTTTGACCTAAACCCCAAGTGGTCAAGAACATTGCCGTCTTTAATATATTTTTCATGGAATATTTATAGAGATCCCCCTCCATAAAAAAAAATTCAAATATCAAAGTTGATATTTGACACCCTATTGTGGGCTTGATGTGCAGAAACCCACCCAGGCACTTATGTCAGTTAAAGGCCCGGGCAATACCTTTGACATTAGCCCAAAGTTGGCAAGAACTTTGCCGTCCTTAATATATTTTTCATGGGATATTTATAGAGACCCCCCTCCATAAAATAAAATTAATAGCAAAGCTGATATTTGACATCCTGCTGTGGGCTTGAGGTACAGAAACCCACCAGGCACTTCAGTCAGTTAAAGGGCCGGGAAATACCTTTGACTGACACCCCAAGTGGGCAAGAACTTTGCCGTCCTTAATATAGTTTTCATGGGATATTCATAGAGACCCCCCTCCATAAAAAAAAAATCAAATATCAATGTTGATATTTGACACCCTGCTGTGGGCTTGAGGTGCAGAAACCCACCCAGGCACTTAGGTCAGTTAAAGTCCCGGTCAATACCTTTGATATAAACCCCAAGTGGTCAAGAACTTAATATATTTTTCATGGAATATTTATAGAGACCCCCCTCCATAATGTTTTTTTCAAATATCAAAGTTGATATTTGACACCCTACTGTGGGCTTGAGGTGCAGAAACCTACCCAGGCACTTAAGTCATTTAAAGGCCCGGGCAATACCTTTGACCTAAACCCCAAGTGGTCAAGAACTTTGCCGTCCTTAATATATTTTTCATGGGATATTTATAGAGACCCCCCTTCATAAAAAAAAATTCAAATATCAAAGTTGATATTTGACACCCTATTGTGGGCTTGATGTGCAGAAACCCACCCAGGCACTTAATTCAGTTAAAGGCCAGGGCAATACCTTTGACCTAAATCCCAAGTGGTCAAGAACTTTGCCGTCTTTAATATATTTTTCATGGAATATTTATAGAGATCCCCCTCCATAAAAAAAAATTCCAATATCAAAGTTGATATTTGACACCCTATTGTGGGCTTGATGTGCATAAACCCACCCAGGCACTAATGTCAGTTAAAGGCCCTGGCAATACCTTTGACATAAGCCCCAAGTGGTCAAGAACTTTGCCGTCCTTAATATATTTTTCAATGGAATATTTATAGAGACTCCCCTCCATAATTTTGTTTTCAAATATCAATGTTGATATTTGACACCCAGCTGCGGGCTTGAGATGCAGAAACCCACCCAGGCACTTAAGTCAGTTAAAGGCCCGTGCAATACCTTTGACTTAATCCCCAAGTGGTCAAGAACTTTGCCGTCCTTAATATATTTTTCATGGGATATTTATAGAGAACCCCCCCTCCATAAAAAAAAATCAAATATCAATGTTGATATTTGACACCCTGCTGTGGGCTTGAGGTGCATAAACCCACCCAGGCACTTAAGTCAGTTAAAGGCCCGGGCAATACCTTTGACATAAACCCCAAGTGGTCAAGAACTTAATATATTTTTCATGGGATATTTATAGAGACCCCCCTCCATAAAAAAAAAATCAAATATCAATGTTGATATTTGACACCCTGCTGTGGGCTTGAGGTTCAGAAACCCACCCAGGCACTTAAGTCAGTTAAAGGCCCGGGCAATACCTTTGACATAAACCCCAAGTGGTCAAGAACTTAATATATTTTTCATGGAATATTTATAGAGACCCCCCTCCATAATGTTTTTTTCAAATACCAAAGTTGATATTTGACACCCTACTGTGGGCTTGAGGTGCAGAAACCCACCCAGGCACTTATGTCAGTTAAAGGCCCGTGCAATACCTTTGACTTAATCCCCAAGTGGTCAAGAACTTTGCCGTCCTTAATATATTTTTCATGGGATATTTATAGAGAACTCCCCCTCAATAAAAACAAATCAAATATCAAAGTTGATATTTGAAACCCAGCTTCGGGCTTAAGGTGCAGAAACCCACCCAGGCACTTACGTCAGTTAAAGGCCTAGGAAATACCTTTGATTGAAACCCCAAGTGGGCAAGAACTTTGCGTCCTTAATATATTTTTCATGGAATATTTATAGAGTCCCCCCCTCCATAATTTTTTTTTCAATTATCAAAGTTGATATTTGACACCCTACTGTGGGCTTGAGGTGCAGAAACCAACCCAGGCACTTCCGCCAGTTAAAGGACCGGGCAATACCTTTACGATAAACCCCAAGTAGTCAAGACCTTTGCCGTCCTTAATATATTTTTCATGGGATATTTATAGAGTATTCCCCCTCCAAAAAAACAAATCAAATATCAAAGTTGATATTTGAAACCCAGCTGCGGGCTTAAGGTGCAGAAACCCACCCAGGCACTTACGTCAGTTAAAGGCCCAGGAAATACCTTTGAGATAAACCCCAAGTAGTCAAGAACTTTGCCGTCCTTAATATATTTTTCATGGGATATTTATAGATACCCCCCTCCATAAAAAAAAAATCAAATATCAATGTTGATATTTGACACCCTACTGTGGGCTTGAGGTGCAGAAACCCACCCAGGCACTTAAGTCAGTTAAAGGCCAGGGAAATACCTTTCATTGAAACTCCAAGTGGTCAAGATCTTTGCCGTCCTTAGTATATTTTTCATGGAATATTTATAGAAACCCCCCCTCAATAATTTTTTTTTCAAATATCAAAGTTGATATTTTACAACCTACTGTGGGCTTGAGGTGCAGAAACCCACCCAGGCACTTCCGCCAGTTAAAGGACCGGGCAATACATTTACGATAAACCCCAAGTAGTCAAGACCTTTGCCGTCCTTAATATATTTTTCATGGGATATTTATAGAGAACTCCCCCTCCAAAAAAACAAATCAAATATCAAAGTTGATATTTGAAACCCAGCTGCGGGCTTAAGGTGCAGAAACCCACCCAGGCACTTACGTCAGTTAAAGGCCCAGGAAATACCTTTGATTGAAACCCCAAGTAGTCAAGAACTTTGCCGTCCTTAATATATTTTTCATGGGATATTTATAGATACCCCCCTCCATAAAAAAAAAATCAAATATCAAAGTTGATATTTGACACCCTACTGTCGGCTTGAGGTGCAGAACCCCACCCAGGCACTTAAGTCAGTTAAAGGCCAGGGAAATACCTTTCATTGAAACTCCAAGTGGTCAAGAACTTTGCCGTCCTTAATATATTTTTCATGGAATATTTATAGAAACCCCCCCTCAATAAAAAAATTTTCAAATATCAAAGTTTATATTTTACACCCTACTGTGGGCTTGAGGTGCAGAAACCCACCCAGGCACTTAAGTCAGTTAAAGGCCCGGGCAATACCTTTGACTTAAACCTCAAGTGGTCAAGAACTTTGCCGTCCTAAATATATTTTTCATGGAATATTTATAGAGACCCCCCTCCATAAAAAAGAATTCAAATATCAAAGTTGATATTTGACACCCTACTGTGGGCTTGAGGTGCAGAAACCCACCCAGGCACTTCAGTGTGTTAAAGGCCCGGAAAATACCTTTGATTGAAACCCCAAGTGGGCAAGAACTTTGCCGTCCTTAATATATTTTTCATGGAATATTCATAGAAATCCCCCCTCCATAAAAAAAGATCAAATATCAAAGTTGATATTTGACACCCTGTTGTGGGCGTGAGGTGCAGAGACCCACCCAGGCACTTAAGTCAGTTAAAGACCCGGCCAATACCTTTGATTGAAACACCAAGTGGGCAAGAACTTTGCCGTCCTTCGATATTTTTTCATGGGTTATTTATAGGGACCCCCCAAATCCAAATATCAAAGTAGTATTTCGGGACAGCTCAAGGCATATTTCGGGGGGAGCAAAGGGGAGCAGGCTATTACGCATGTGTTACTGGAAGTGACGTCACCGGAAGCGGCCTTGACCGGAAATGACGTCACCTGAAGTCACGTGACCGGAAGTTACGTCATAACCGGAAGTATGTTCTGCGTATTCCTGCGCTTTTTTCTTACCATAGTAGTAGTTCAAAATGTACCTTTGCGTATGACCATAAGTAGCATGGCTAACGGATGTGACGTGTCCGAAAGTGACGTCACAGGAATTAACGTCATAAGACCGAAAGTGGGTGATTACCCTTGGGGTGTGATCTTAATTGTTCGAAGTGTTGTGTGGTACTCCGATGGTGTTTTCTATCACGTTCGCGTTTTCACTGTGGTATCTCTACTAAATAACCTAAGAGCCGCTGACCTAGGGCTATAAGCAGCCGCCGCTGCTGACAGAGGGATATACACCGCCACCGTCTTCGCTGATAGATGGATATGTGCTGTCGTAGCCGCAGCAGCAGCAATACTCACAGAGTAATGAAGGAGAACCCTATTATATATTGAAAACCAATAATCCGGGCTTTTTTGGGTTCCAGACGGATACGATCCCGATCATTTCATGCCATGGGTACATCCGTTTACCAGTGTGACTGCCGGACCTACAGGCAGTGGACAATCGATGTTTGTCCGATGGTTCGTTCACAATATCAAACACATGATGACTCCCAAGCCAGATCGGATCTTTAGGTGTTATGGTGAATATCAGACGTTGTATGGAACCGTAAAAGGGATAGAATTTCAACAAGGTTTACCAGATCTGGATAACTTAGATCCAAGAGAAAAACATTTGATCATTTTGGACGATCTCACAGCAGGGTGTCAAATATCAACTTTGATATTTGATTTTTTTTTATGGAGGGGGGGTCTCTATAAATATTCTATGACAAATATATTAAGGACGGCAAAGTTCTTGACCACTTGGAGTTTAAGTCAAAGGTATTGCCCGAGACTTTAACAGACTTAAATGCCTGGGTGGGTTTCTGCACCTCAAGCCCACAGCAGGGTGTCAAATATCAACTTTGATATTTGAAATTTATTTTATGGAAGGGGGGTCTCTATAAATATCCCATGAAAAATATATTAAGGACGGCAAAGTTCTTGCCCACTTGGGGTGTCAATCAAAGGTATTTCCCGGGCCTTTAACTGACTGAAGTGCCTGGGTGGTTTCTGCAGGTCAAGCCCACAGCAGGATGTCAATTATCAGCTTTGATATTTGATTTTTTTTTTATGGAGGAGGGTCTCTTTAAATATCCCATTAAAAATATATTAAGGACGGCAAAGTTCTTGACCAATTGGGCTTAGGTCAAAGGTATTGCCCGGGCCTTTAATTGACTTAAGTGCCTGGGTGGGTTTCTGCACCTCAAGCCCACAGCAGGGTGTCAAATATCAACTTTGATATTTGATTTTTTTTTATTGAGGGGGGATCTCTATAAATATCCCATGAAAAATATATTAAAGACGGCAAAGTTCTTGACCACTTGGGGTTTAAGTCAAATGTATTTCCCGGGCCTTTAACTGACTTAATTGCCTGGGTGGGTTTCTGCACCTCAAGCCCACAGCAGGGTGTCAAATATCAACTTTGATATTTGATTTTTTTTTATGGAGGGGGGGGTCTCTATAAATATCCCATGAAAAATATATTAAAGACGGCAAAGTTCTTGACCACTTGGGGCTTATGTCAAAGGTATTGCCCGGGCCTTTAACTGACTGAAGTGCCTGTGTGGGTTTCTGCACCTAAAGCCCACAGTAGGGTGTCAAATATCAACTTTGATATTTGAAAAAAAAATTATGGAGGGGGGGTCTCTATAAATATCACATGAAAAATATATTAAGGACGGCAAAGTTCTTGCCCACTTGGGGTTTCAATCAAAGGTATTTCCCGGGCCTTTAACTGACTGAAGTGCCTGGGTGGGTTTCTGCACCTCAAGCCCACAGTAGGATGTCAAATATCAGCTTTGATATTTGATTTTTTTTATGGAGGGGGGTCTCTATAAATATTCCATGAAAAATATATTAAGGACGGCAAAGTTCTTGACCACTTGGGGATTATGTCAAAGGTATTGCCCGGGCCTTTAACTGACCTAAGTGCCTGGGTGGGTTTCTGCACCTCAAGCCCGCAGTTGGGTGTCAAATATTATCTATGATATTTGATTTTTTTTTATGGAAGGGGTCTCTATAAATATCCAATGAAAAATATATTAAGGACGGCAAAGTTCTTGACCACTTGGGATTTAGGTCAAAAGTATTGCCCGGTTCATTAACTGACATAAGTGCCTGGGTGGGTTTCTGCACCTCAAGCCCAAAGCAGGGTGTCAAATATCAACTTTGATATTTGAATTTTGTTTTGTGGAGGGGGGGGGGTCTCTAAAAATAACTCATGAAAAATATATCAAGGACGGCAAAGCTCTTGCCACTTGGGGTTCAAATCAAAGATATTGCCCAGGTCTTTAACTGATTTAAATGCCTGGGTGGTTTTCCTCACCTCAAGCCCACAGCAGGGTGTCAAATATCAACTTTGATATGCAGTGAAGTACCATGCTCTGGGATATTCCCTACTCTACAAATAATAACGTCATTTATCCTGCAATGACAGCATTTACCGACCAATATAGCCTGCCTAATATTTTTTTTGATATTGGTCAGTTATAAATAGAGCATTTTTTGATATTGGTCAGTTATAAATAGAACATACAAATGTAAAACGGGGCACATCGGGGGATATTGTTTTCAAATACATACACAAAATTATTTCAAATACTTTTATCATCGTCCAGTAAACGTTTATTTACGATTTAAAATTGCAGGATAAATACAATACATGTGCACTGTCGAAGCATATAGGTAAATATGTGTATTCGGCGCGAAACGCGGGAAAAGGCTCGGCGAAGCCTCGCCTTTTCCCGCGTTTCTAAGCCTCATACACATATTACCCATATGCTTCGACAGTGCACATGTATTGTATATTTCCGGAATTTCCGTATTGAGGGGACATTCATGAAGACCTCCATAAAGGATTCCAATACAACTAAATGTAACCAAATTTGGGTTCCTTACATATTTACCTGCAACAACCATTGTTTATACCTTTCCATTTAAATTTTGTTTATTTTTTCAGAAAATTTACTGTTATATTTTTCTAATGTTCTATAATTACACTATTTTTAGATTGATGAGATGTCTTCATGTGAACCGGAATCTTATGACTTTATATTGCTTGACAAAACGCTGTCCAAATTATCTACCAGTCTAAAACATTAAAGTAAATGATTTTTTATTCTGTGTTTATTTAAAGTGGTAAGCTCGCCCTCCGAAAAATATTTATGTCTTCGTTATTTTGCATTGTGTGGGCGGGGGGCTCTAGATATATATACTGTATGCCCCGATGTCGATTTATTGTGTTGGCTATGCATTTACAGTAATATATTTGTTATTGGACGCTAGAAATCTTTAAAAGTACATGTTGCTCTTATTTATTTTTTTGGTTTTGAGACATATCGCCTTATTGCTCGCTAGATTAATGATCGCTAGAAATTAATATATGTCTCAATAAAAATTTCTTTGATCAAAATGTGATATTGTAGCACAACCAGATCACCCACCTTTAATTAAAAATTGGATTTAAATTACAATGTACATAATTAAGTTTCATTTCAGGTTTTGGTTTTATGGTTTTATGTAATAACTGTATGGACCATGATCTGTTAGTTGGCAAAATGACAAACTGGATCTAGAGAATAACTAACTGGTGTCAGATCAGTTTTCGCCCGTTGTTTATTTGATCAAATCTGTTATGTGCAAATGAATTTTGACCCAAAAAAAAATCAGAAGCTTAAATGTTTATGAAATTGAAGTCATCCTCACCAGTAACTTGACAGAAGATTTGTTTGAGGAAAAAAAACCTCTGAAAAGGGATATTATTCTCTGATAATACATACATACTTTTTGGTTGTCGATTATTAGTATGCATCGAGAATTGGTCCTACACAAGTTGTCAGAATAGACAATTTGCCTTTCCAAGCCAAGGTGTTATGGAGATTGTATGTTACTTGTAAAGAAAACAAATGTAAATTCTAAAAATAAACAGGACCCCCAACCTATCAAGATATTTTTTGTATAAAGATTCAAACGTTTTTTTAATGGTTTTCATCATTATAGCCCTTATATTGATTATTTCTCTATAAATTGTGTTCCACAACTTGCAAAAAAAGGGGGTGGTGCGGGTGTCTGATTCACCTGTGCGTGTGGCAAAAATAGATACTGCATGCAAATCAAACATCTCGATCTTTAAAAAAAAGATCACGAAAATGTTGGTATTGACATGATAGAGTTCTAGGCTTATGTATCTTATTTTGATTCTCCATGTGCTTTCTTCAAGTTCGGTAGGTATAGATACGACCCCCTTTTTCAGTATACATGTGCTTCAGGAGATTGTCATTATTAATTTAAACTAAGGTTTACTTCTCAGCACCATTTGTCTGCAACTGACGATGTGTACATTTTCCTTTTTTGTGAAATTCTGCTACATAAGTATCATATTGATAGTAAACAGGTGCGTGTGTATCATTCTCGTTTTTGTCAACAAACAAGCTTTTTGGCGATGGCGATTTCCAAATATGGGCATTGAAGGGGTGGAGCTTCGCAAGACTGACAAGCGCCAAAAATCATATATTACAATCGACGTATTCAAAATAATGATATATTCACAATCTGGATAGTCAATAATTATGTATATATATATGTTAATCTTACTGTCACGAAACGAACAAGGAATAAGTGCATTAGATCTGCAGAAACACATTTTTCCTTCGGGCAGTTCATCCATAAAGAGTACGTTTCCATGGATGCAACGTCATTACGTAAACTATTACAAAGAGGAGCAACTGTATGAAACAAACCGACGTGAAACAGCCTTAACACACCCGCGAATAGCAAAATTTATTTATTATCTTTATTCAGAAATTTTAAACTTCTGCATTGCTTAAATGAGCACTTAAAGGTAATATTCCGAGATTTTTTTTCCTTTCACTGAAAATTATCAATTTTTAGATAAGGTTCTTTTTTAATATGAGACCACAGGGGCTAGGTGCGTCCGAAAAAAAAAATAAAAAATGCTATATAATACTACAAGGGGGCGAAATCACTTGCTTCCATTTTTTTTAAGTCGTCGTGTTAAATTGATCGTAACTTCGGAACGCCTTAATATTTTCAAAAAATGTTTCCACCAGTCGAAAGTCAAGTAAACAGATTGTTCAGCCAATCAAAAAGCCCGTTAGAACTCTCTCAATTTTCATGTCTATGGCGTTTGTCAAGGATGCAAATGGGATTTCTTTCAAAAACAGACTTAAAGGACATATACATTGGCGTAAGGTAAGAAAATTTATCATAATTTGAATGGATGAAAGTATTTAGCTAGTTAAAATGACTCGTTTACGCATGGGAAAGTCTGTACACAGATGGGAAGTGGTCAACCCAGCGTTTGTTCGACTTCGGATTTTCACGCCATTTTGTTTTGGTTCGTGTATGATACCTCAGCAGTTCGGAGACCTACACTAACAATTGGGGTCTCTTTGGAAAGGAAAATTACTTGACTTTCGACTGGTGGAAACATTTTTTGAAAATATCAAGGCGTTCCGAAGTTACGATCAATTTAACACGACGACTTAAAAAATTGGAAGCAAGTGAGTTCGCCCCCTTGTAGTATTATATAGTTTTTTTGTGGATTTTTTTTTTTCGGACGCACCTAGCCCGTGTATGAGACAGGCAACCTGTTTGAAAGACGAAGTCCTAAAATTTCAATAATATGATGATCTGTACAAGTTATTATCTTTTATTTTGAATGAATTTTGTAGCCGATTAGTTATGGCTGTACCGTTCATTTTACCTACTGTACGCCGCTCTTCCGTCGGGAGTTTCGTAGAAAGAGATTTTTTTATTAGAATTCTATTTCAAGTTTCTTTCGATTTTGCATAGAGTAAATAATTAAAGAATTGGGAATTTTTCATTGAAATATATTTCTTTTGCGTTATCAATTGATCTATTTGTTAAACTTCCGGTGAACAGATATTTGGCTATCAATATAGAAGCAAAAAACGGACATCCTAACGTTATAAGGACTTCGTCCTTTAATATATAATAAAAAAATAAATTCGTAATTTTCCATTCTTTTACTATTCAAAAACTTCATTTAAGTTTCTATAAAGTTATTTTTAGCACTATTTTAATTTCAAATATATATGTCCGTCCTCTTCAAAGGCCGCGCCTTCTCATATCAATAATATTCAGTTCAAAGTTCTTATTTGGTCATCCATACAAAATTAACCCAGTAGTTGACCAATGAGATCTACAAGCGCCGTCTATCGCGTGATTTGGCAGTTGGAAGATATATTCCGAATGCAAAACCCTACAAGGAATAATTATTATATACTTCACAATGAAAAATGCGAAAAACCTCGAACGAAAATCTTCGCAGATCTAACCCGAATAATCCAGTCGTTATATTACTCTCCCGCTAATCGCTGCATTAACGCCTGGATGCATTCATTGAAAAAATCCGTCAAACCGGAAATAGTAAATCGCTATGACTTATGGGTATTACGACATAAAATAGGAGGAGCTAAAGTGTTTGTAAATAATGTCCAATGCAGCGATCAGATGATGTAATCTTGTATGCAATACACATATTCGGATAAATACAACCAAACATGAAATAAAACATAAATGAATAATTACTATTTTTTAAATATTTAAACATAATGAGGTTTATTTCAAAGTTGGAAAGAAAATAAAAGCTTGAGTTAAATTCACTCTTATAATGATTTTTTTAATTTCATTTAAAATAAAGATTTAAAAAAAATGTATTTTATGATACTGATGGCTGATTAAAATTGTTTGTCATGCATTAGCTGTCAGTTGTAATATACAGGATGTAACCAATATACAGGAAGAGCTCCTACTGTGAGGCCATCTATTTTGAGTTGTCATTCAATGAAAATAACAACCTGACCATATTGTTACATAATAAGAATAAGGATTAGTTAAGAAATTAAAATTGACAACTTTAAAACATTTTAGGTTTAATGAATCGTTTATAATTTGGGTTAAAACTTTATACAGTAATATTCAAACTTGTGTAATGAACAATGGCTGGATATCAGAGATTTTCAAAAACTCGCGCGGAATACGTCAAGGATGTCCTTTATCTGCTTTGCTATTTGTTTTATCAGTTGAAATCATGGCTCTTCGAATAAGAAATAATAAGGATATCAAAGGTTTTCAGATAAAAATAGATGAACAAACACATAGTATAAAAATTTCGCAATTAGCAGATGACACAACACTATATTTTAACTCTAAAAACGATATATCCGTTGCTATGAACGAAATTGAAATTTTTGGTAATTTTTCAGGTTTAATGATAAATAGAAATAAGACAGAGGGGTTGTGGATTGGGAAACTAAAACACAGTAAAGATAAGGAAGAAAATATTAAATGGACAAACAAACCAATAAAGACCTTAGGTATTTATTATGGTCATGATTACATAGAATGTGAAAAACTTAATTGGGAAAAAAAATTGAAAAAATGAATAGCTTATTTTTGTCATGGTCAAAGCGAAATCTCTCAATATTGGGTAAAGTACTAATCATTAAAGCTTTGATTATACCTATTTTTACTTTTATTGTTAGTTCCTGTGTTATTCCAGAAAAATACAAAAAAGAGATAGAGAGTAAGTGTTTTAAATTTATATGGAATGGGAAACCAGATAAGGTAAAAAGAAATACATTGATAGGAGATTTTGAGAAGGGTGGACTGAAAATGATAGATATAGAAAGTTATTTTATATCTTTGAAGGCATCATGGGTAAGTAGATTAGCTGACTCAAAATTTTCGAATTGGAAATTGATACCACTAAAATATTTAAATGTATTTGGGAAAATATGGCTTATTTTTAAAATGAACATAGATGTGAAAAAACATAAACAGTTTCTAAATAATATCCCCGAATTTTACAAAAATGTTTTGACCAGTTGGATAAAAACAGGTGGTGGTCAATTAAGTTCACCATTGACATTCAGTAATGTAAGAAAGCAAATTTTATGGGGAAATAGATTTATTACATTTGAAAAAAAATATTTATTTTTTAAAGAATGGATTAATAGTGGAATATTTTTTGTTAATGATATAATAGATAATAATGGTAAAATTACGCAAGAATTTATTCTTCACAAGTTAAAAAATAAATCTAATTGGATATCTGAATTTAGTATTCTCAAAAAAGCTTTTCCAAAGAATTGGATAGACATTTTAAAAACAGAAAGCTCAGTTAAAAGCATTGTAAATATCAAAAAAGATTATTTCATCTGGAACAATCAGTTTATTAATTTATCTACGTTGTCTAATAAGTTATTATATAATAAACTGGTGAATGTTAAATTTTCAAACCCTTTTGGTACACATTATTGGATTAATTATTTAGTGTTGTCTGAAAAACCAAATACAAGTAGTCTATATTTTTTCATTTTCAAATTTCTTGGCGAAAACAAACTTAAAATGTTCAGATGGAAACTTTTTCATTTTATTATACCAAATAAAGTTTTACTTTCCAAATGGAAAATTGTTGAGAATAGTTTATGTAATTTCTGTAAATTAGATGAAGATTACTCTCATTATTTTATTACTTGTACCTTTCTAAAAGAGTTTTGGACAAAATTTCAGAATTTAATGAAGGGTTTGGGTATCGAAAACAAAATTACTTTGAATCATATAGTACTTGGATACAAGATAGATGATAAAAACTATCTTGCATTAAATTTTTTGATAACAGTTGTAGGGTTTTCCATCTACAAATCGTACTATATATCTGAACAGAAAACAAAGTATATTGATGTTTATAGAATATTTGCCAATGAATATATTAAAAGAATAAATGAAAATAAAACACTTCAAAAGTGTTCTTTTTTAATGAAAGTAAAAAATTATATAATAAATGCAAAATAAATAAATGTTTTCAAAAGGTATTAAATAGAAATTGTATTTAGGTTGTATATATATTTCATGTAATTCTGATTATAGCCCTGGATAATCAGAACAAGATGTAACAGGGAAACACCAAAAGGAGCTTGGACTTTTGGCGTGTTAATTGTAGCAAGCATTTGAATAAAATATATTACGTTGTTAAAAAAAAAAAAAAAAAATTAAAATTGATAGAAGGCAAGGATTTATATAATTCATACATTAAGTCACATTTCATTTATTTAGGCTAACTTGGGTCGGTTATCAATTAAAGACAAAAATGGGTTAAAAAAAATCAATCTAATAAGTATTTACCTAAATTTAGAAAACAAATACACCTTTATTCTCATAATTATGATTTAAATTGCCATAGATTCACAAATCTTTAAAGATTTAAAAAAATAAAACACTGTGTAATCATTTTTTGAAGTTTTTATGTTTTAATCTAAATTTGCTAAAATGTCGCAATACACATCTAACATGTATTTTTGTAATGTATGTGGGACAATAAAAGTGAATTTATTGTGGATAATAGGGTCGATACACGTAACTTGCCGTTAACATAAGATTGTATAAATATGGATATGCACAGGTTAAATGAAGGAAAATGGGATGTAATTTGCGCATGCTCGGACAGGACAGTCGCCTTTTTCAAAGGGGCTATTGAAGATCATCAAAAACAGAAACTACGACGAATTGAGAGCTAGAAAATAACATCAGGGTGTAAAATACAGGAATACATACACACACACATTGCATTCCATCCCACGATCTCCTAATCCAAATAAGTACTTGATTGTGAAAATTTGACACTTGGCGGGAATTCGCCACTAATTTGACATTTTAACTTCCGGGGTTGTCGATGTAAACAAAGACTCATGAGCAAACAATTACAACGATATATTGAGAAACAACCACAAATTCCAGATGGATTCCAGTACAAAACCTGTATCCTAGTGTCAGATAGCAAAGGATATACTCTTCGAAACGCTTGTCTACGGAATGATTTCCCTCTAGAAACTTGGTGCATATCTGGTGCAACCACTGAAACATTAGTGGACCTAATCAACTCTAGAATTAGAAAAGCAGTAACTCGGCACTACAAAATCATCATATATCTCTGGGCAGGAACTTGTGATCTCACCATAAAAGAGAGAAAATTTCTAAAATTAAAATACAAAAACAACAGGGCGGTTGACCACATAGTAGACCAATATAAAAGAGCCATAAAGATAGTCAACAAATACCAGAACGCTGAAATTAAACTTATAGACTGTCCATTATTGTCAATTAGACATTGGAACAAGAACTAAGGTCACCCAAAACCAGAAACATTCAAGGTTGATGACTTTATTATTACTAGACAAATTCAGGAACTAAATTACAAAATCTGGGAAATTAACGACCAACTAAACAAAACATCAGTTAAAATTAGCAAATATTACTTCAGAGGACGCAAAAGGAAAGGCGGCAAAACACGCAAATCGGTGAACCTGTCAATCAACAGCAAAGACGGGATACATCCAGGACGCTTACTAAGTCTAGCCATAACCAAACATATTCTACTTGACACCTACACAGAGTGCTTTGACATCATTCAAGAATCTGAAATAGTACAGATAAGAGTGGAGCAAGACGAACTAAGCTCATTATTCTGACATCTTGAGAAGACACAACAGAGACAGTGCATTAAGAAGACGAGTGGTAAAATGTTTATGTGAGTTTGATCTTATCAGGTTTTACTACTACGCATGGAAACACTGCACTGTCTTCATTGACGTTTTCTTTTTCAGACTCTGAGACACTCTTAGATAATAACATCCAGTCATAACCAGAAAGTACTTAGTAACTCAGTACCTAGAATAAAAGATGTTCTACTTCACAACATTCATTCTTGCTCTTGTAACTTGGACCCAACAACAAAATGGAAGCTTCTCATTGTCACCATATACCACATACACTCCACCAAGTCAGCACCACATACCCAAGGAAAAGGTAACACATGGGATAAACATATATCTATGTGAACAATTCCAAGACCTATCACACCATCTATTAATATATACTATTGGCTAAGAAACAACCTAAACACATGTAAGAAGTTAACCATCAAAGACAGGAGCAAACAACAACTTATCCTACTTCTATTGAGTGGCATAGAACCAAACCCTGGACCAAGACGACCAAGATTTCCATGTACTATATGTCAAAAAGCATGTAAAACTGATTCCATAGCCTGTGATGACTGTGATAAGTGGAGACACAGGCAATGTATTGGTATGTCTACGACAGAGTTCAGCAAATTAGGAAACAGTGAAGAAACATGGACTTGTCCATCATGTCTCGAGCCAAACAATTCTTCCACAATATTATATACAGTACCGTGCAACGGGGACAGCAAGCACTCGTCAGTGAATATATCAACCAATCCCTTATTGGTAGATAGCATAAGTGAGGCATCAATCCCATCAACATCAGGACCAAGCATCAATTCTCCATCCTTCAATGCAACATCATTTAGCTCAGACGCACCTATCATGACGTCATCACCAAAACCTACAAAAGCCAAACCAACCCATAAGAAACAAGTCAGAATACTCAACATCAACTTCCAAAGCTTGAGGAAAAAGGGAAAACTCCTCGAAACAATCATAGAATCTACAGACCCAGATATCATAATTGGGACAGAAACGTGGCTTGACCCAACTTTTAGATCAAGCGAAATATTCCCTGACTACTATCTATATGATATAGAACGCAGAGACC
Organism: Bathymodiolus brooksi; assembly: GCA_963680875.1. Lineage (NCBI taxonomy): Eukaryota > Metazoa > Mollusca > Bivalvia > Mytilida > Modiolidae > Bathymodiolus > Bathymodiolus brooksi. The sequence goes on from OY804586.1 coordinate 27,687,574, forward strand.
GCCCAAAAGATCCACATGGAGGAGTGTTAATAGCGGCCAAAAAACAACTTCAACTAGGAAACATCACAAAAAGCAAAGACATAGAACTGTTAACGGGAAGTGTTAGCTTAGAAGGAAAGAAGAAAATGCTTGTAGGTGCATTCTACCGCCCTCCTGATAAAACATATGAAGACTACCTAAACAAGGTCAAAGAAGAAATAAGCACCATCAAAGAAAAACACCGCAGAGACATCTTTGTAATTGGAGGAGACTTCAATCTACCTGATATCAACTGGGAAGAACAAACCATCATAAATAGACAATATCCAATCAAAACCAACCAAACATTCCTTGAAATTGTAGCTGACAATGGTTTAGAGCAGATAGCCGATTTTCCTACAAGAAAAGATAACACCTTGGATTTAATGCTGCTATCACATCCTGCTTACAAACTTAGATGCAAACCACTCCCATCGATAGGAAACAGCGATCACGACATCGTACTACTGGACATTGCCTGCAAACCATTCAAGCCAAAACCAGTGAGACGCAAAATATATCTATGGAAAAAAGCAGATATTTACAAGATAAAGGAAGATCTAGAATCATTTCGAAACACATTTCGAAACATCGGAAAGAGAGATATTGAATCACTTTGGCACGCTTTGAAAGACGCAATACAAAACACCATTGATAAAAGAGTACCTTCGAAAATGACACAAGGGCGACACACACATCCTTGGATCAATACAACCATCAGGCGAAAGATCAACCGGAAGCAAAAAGCTCATAAGAAAGCTAGAAAAACCAAGAAGAAAAGAGATGTCGATAGATATAAACGACTCCAGCAAGAAGTTCAATATGAAGTAAGACAAGCAAATAAAAAGTATATGGAAGATGTCAGCACTGACTACAAAGAAAATTCCAAAAAATTATGGTCATTCATCAAGAGCAAGGGTCAAGAATGGACTGGAGTTGCCCCATTGAAAAACAAAATGGGGTTCCTACAAAGTGATAACAAGAGCAAAGCGGAAATATTGAATGAACAATTCCAATCAGTGTTCACAAAAGAAAACCTGAATAACTGCCCAAATAAAGGAAAAAGGCTCACAAGTAGATATCATCTTGCTAGACTTTGCAAAAGCGTTCGACAAAGTGTCACACCAACGCCTTCTACATAAATTAGAATATTACGGAGTCAACGCCAAGACAAAGAACTGGATTCAATCATTCCTACAAAATAGACAGCAGAGAGTCATACTAGAGGGAGCAACATCAGAGCAAGCCCCAGTCCTGTCTGGTGTACCCCAAGGAACCGTCTTGGAACCATTACTGTTTCTGACCTACATCAATGACATGCCAGAAATGGTTAAATCATCAGAAACAAAGCTATTTGCCGATGACAGCCTACTCTTCCGTACCATCAACAACCAAGCTGACAGCGTATTATTACAGAATGACTTAACATCGCTACAAGATTGGGAAGACAAATGGCAAATGAGCTTCAACGCCAAGAAATGCCAAGTCATTCGAATAACACCTAAGAACAGACCACCACTGCCAACAACTTACAAACTACATGGACACACATTAGATACAGTAGACGCAAGTAAATACCTAGGTGTCACCATCTCTAACAACCTCACCTGGGACAGGCACATAGACAATACAATTGGCAAAGGCAACAAAACATTGGGATTTATTCGACGCAACTTAAAAGACTGCACCAAACCAGTGAAATCAGCAGCATATACATCCATGGTGAGACCAACAATGGAGTATGCAAGCTCAGTATGGGACCCGACAAACCGGAAAAAGATTGGCAACCTTGAAAAAGTACAGAAAAGAGCAGCAAGATTCGTTTTCAATAATTACACAGACCGAACACCTGGCTGTGTTACTAAAATGGTAGAATCCTTGAAGTGGGGAAAATTAGAAGAAAGGAGAAAGTCTAATAGACTATGCATGCTGTATAAAATGAAAAATGGATTAATTGATATAGACAGCCACCAATATATCCAAGCCAACGACAGCAGGACTAGAGGCAAAGATCGCCTTTATCAAGAAAGAACGAGCAGTGAGGCCTTCGGAAATTCGTTCTTCCCCAAGACCATCAGGGACTGGAACCAACTGCCAGCTAATACAACTCCGGCCAACACAGTAGAGGGTTTCAGGAGCGCCCGCAAGGCGTATCCTGACAGCAACTAGACCAGCTCCCACCTGTATATAGTTTTACCTGTAAATAGTCGGTAGAAGACTGCTGTGTTGCCCGACACTGCGCAATGTTTTCGCGGAACCTTATACATTCACGTGTGAATCCGGTTCCTAAATTGGAAGAAGAAGAAGATAATAAAGAAATTTTATTGAAAATAAATATGTAAACAGAAAGTTGATTATTTCATAAATTAAAATGATTTTTAATACAATTTATAAAGAAATACCCATCACAATATCGTTATTTAGGTAAATACTTATTAGACTGATTTTTTTAAACCCATATTTGTCTTTAATTGATAACCGACCCAAGTTAGCCTAAATAAATGAAATGTGACTTAATGTATTAATTATATAAATCCTTGCCTTCTGTCAATTTTAATTTCTTAACTAATTCTTATTATGTAACAATATGGTCAGGTTGTTATTTTCATTGAATGGCATCTCAAAATAGATGGCTTCACAGTAGGAGCTCTTCCTGTATATTGGTTACCTCCTGTATATTACAACTGACACCTAATGCATGACAAACAATTTTAATCAGCCATCAGTATCATAAAATACATTTGTTTTTAATCTTTATTTTAAATGAAATTAAAAAATCATTTTAAGGGTGAATTTATCCGGATATGTGTATTGCATACAACATTACATCATCTGATCGCTCCATTGGACATTATTTACAAACACTTTAGCTCCTCCTATTTTATGTCGTAATACCCATAAGTCATAGCGATTTACTATTTCCGGATTTTTTTCAATGAATGCATCCAGGCGTTAATGCAGCGACTAGCGGGAGAGTAATATAACGACTGGATTATTCGGGTTATCTCCGTGTTTGTTTTGTCAATATTTACAAACGGAAGTAAAGGGATTCACTAATGCGCATACGTGCTAATATCTGACATTTGATTGGTCGGCTGTACCAACCAGCAGCCTGACGGATTTTTACCACTAAGAGCGTTCAAGCCCTCGTCCAGCGAAAGTGCCGATAGAGGGCGCAGTATTATTCAAATTGAATGAATCTTACGGGAGTGTCAACAGTCATGTGCTTTGGGCATGCGCCAACATTTTAACACCCAAAACCGGCACGGACCAAACCCGGAATACAATTGCGTTATTCTGGTATTCGTGACTCCTCGGATGAGTACCAGACTAGTAAAAAGTATGAAATAGCGGCAAAAATAAATTTCTGAATTAAAAAAAGATACTGAAAATAAAATCTGATGTTTAAAATGAGCGGCAAAAATAAATTTGTGCGGATCCAAAAGTTCTTACCTAAAAGGGGGATTTCCAGGAGGTTAAAAAGGGGGATTCCGGAACAGGGTTAATTGGTTTAATAATTTTATGTCTTCATGCAGTAAAAAATGTGTGTTACAATACATATACCCGTTTTAATTGCTATTTACATGTACATTTCTGACAAATTGTTTATATTTGTAAAATTTAGTTGGATTAAATTGGCAAAATTTATGATCAAACAATATCACTGTCGTCAAAGAGCTCCGGTCGGAAATGCTCTGTCATCTTCCGGTACAAGTCAAATAGGCATGTTTGACATACAGACGACGACAAAAAGTAAGTATTATGATCATATAGTATTATTATATCTTGAATCCAGAAGATGTCGTTATCGGTCGATTATTTTTGCTTGTTTTTACCTATATATTACTGTAGTTATCTTTATCGATTACTCAGATATAGATAAAATGATGGACATAAACAATGAAAAATGCTTATAATGAGATTGAAATCATCAAATAAAGCTATAAAAAGTAGTTTATATGTGTAATTAAAGTACACAAACCCTTTGTAATGCTTATATACATGATAGTTTGCACTGGCGTGCTACCATGAATAGTTTTAGACTTGCTACAGTAAAAAACACGATGATTATTTACGTACATTCGTTCCGGCTCTGTCAGCCACTACTTTCAGATTGGGTCGCAAAAATTGTGTTTAAGTAGAACCGGTTTTGTCTATGTAAAAAATTGAAAGAATAGCGAAAACAGCTCAACATCACAATTATGTTTCTTTCTGTAATTTATTTAAGGTTCATTATAACACTTGTCAAGGGTATGTTCGACTTGCAAATTGATAAAAAGAAAGAAAAAAAAATGTCTTCAATGAATAAAAGTTGTGAAAAAAAACAACAACAGCACATATTAAAAATATTTTACATGTGGATATTTTGTATAACATTAAAAGGAAGAAATACAAAACGGTTTGTGCAGAATTGGCATTCGCCAAGTCACCTTCGACACAATGGTCATGATTTTGTATAGAACTTTTAATTATTTTTCTTTATTTGCTATGCAGTTGAATTATTGCAATATTCAAAGAGTGTTTGATCAAAAGTAGGAACTCTCACTGTTTATATAGATATCAAGTAACTCTTATTGTTTTGGATTAATTTTTGTTTTCAAATAATATATTGAAGGACAATAAAAAATATTTGATTAAAAAAATTAATAAAAATTAAATAAAAATAGGGAACCGCATCGGTAGCGTAATGGTTAGCGTGCTCGCCTCGAGTGCGATAGATTGTGGGTACGAGCCGTGGTCTTGTCAAACAAAAGACTATAAAATTGGTATTTGTTGCTTCTCCTCTAAGAACGCAGCATTAAGGAGAAATAGCAGAGACTGGTTAGCTCGGAATCAGAATAATGTGTCCGAGTGGAGCGACATATCTACCCAATGACTGTTATTAGCTCATCTTGCCAAAGACAATGTGAGCTTTTACCATCACTTAGCGCCCGTCGTCCGTCGTCTTTCGTCCATTAACTATTCACATTTTAATCTTCTCCTCTGAAACGCCTCAATCAAATGAAGTGGAGCTTAGTAGGAAGCGTCAAGCGGTTCTTGTTTCTAATTGGTCGATTTTATCAAATCTTCACCTCTCAAACTGCTTAGCCAAATGAATATGAGTAATAACAAAATTACCGAACTCCAAACAATCTTCCAAAGGGAAAGTCAAAACCCATAAGTATATAAACAGACAAAATCTGTACACATTATTTCACTAAAGCTAGATACAATAAAAACCGAAACTTGGTAGGAAGCAACTATGGAAGGTCTTCTATAAAGATTGCTCATTTCATCCCGATCCGTTGACAAACATGGTCGCCACAGACTCCTCAACGGCTATTATACTGATAGGATTCATCTGTAAAGAAAATGTAATGTATAGCAGATACTAGTAAGTGAATGTTGAATGTAAAGATACACAAACATCTGTATGGCGCTCACAATATAATATAAATGTAGCAATCAAATTGTCTGAAGCTTATACAAATAAAATGAGGATAATCGCAAGATTGAAACATAAGATGTTTTAATAGTATTTCTTCGCTGCCCAGTTAATGTTATTTTTTTATCCTGCACTTGTTCTATTCGAGTAGTCACATTGCATTGACCAGATATTTTTTTGCTATACATTTGTATTTGGTTTCTGACCAAGATATCTTTTTCTGGTACTTGATTCATGTTGAGCGACGGTAAGAAACAGTAACAGGATTTATGCTTATAAACTTATAAGCGCGGACTTCACAGAGGCCACAATCAAAAACGATAAGAACAACGCTTGTTTCTGCTCTTTTTAGACAATTTGAGTTTCTTTGGGGCGATAGATACAATATACGTACATTGTCGGAAAATATATAATTCATTTCCACTTGCTGCGAAACAGGTAAGAAAAACTCGTCAAAACTCGTATATATAAATTTTATATTTTCGACAATGTATAAATATATTGTCTATTTTTTTCTTTCTCTCGTTTCACTCCTCAGAAAATATTTTTTTATTAACTAAAATAACGTAATATAAATAAGACTCGAGACAGTGTAGGATAGTGCGTTCGTTACAAGATCGCATAGCATTTATTATAAATATATATCAACATAACAAATTCATTGAGTCTGTCATTTCTATTTCCCCCCCGAAAAAAAATGCAAAATATATACGAGTGATTGAAATTCTTTTGGCATTAATATTGGTGGATGGGCGGGTGTCTATAACATCCAAAGAACGAACTTTTGTCGTATTACAACTTGTAACGAACGTTGCATTAATAGAGTACACCTAACATTTTCTTTGTATACAAACTGCCAAAATCGTCCGTGCGGAAAGGAATTCAATACTACAGCCTTTGTTAATTTGCTTATCTATAATGTTAATGTAAACATTATACTGTGAAGAAACTTAAATATCGTATCCATGAAGTTATTTCCACAGAGTGACTTACTTCGTTATCAACGAGTATAAAATCAAAATATTGCCTTATAAAAAAAATCTCCCACTACTCAATCGATGCGCCTGGACAGCTACTTAAAGTGAGTGTAGCGTATTGAGCACCAACCGTGATGTCAGTGCCACAAAAAGCATAAAAAAAATCAAGTGTTCGCGTCAGTAGCAATTTAACATAGAAATAACGATTTGTTTTATTGTACAAAGTAGCTGAAATTAGCAGCCATGGCAAATATTCATACTATTGATCAATATTTATCGCCTTTGAGATATTTCCTAATCATAACTATCGTTAAATTGCAACATAATGCTCAATAACAATAAGATCAGTGGTATTTTCATACTGACAAACCCGGCTATTTTTAAATGACCCAACCGGTTTGTATACATGTTTACATTTTGACCAATCCGGATTTCAAAAACATCTGTTGACATCATGTTTTAGGGTATAACTAGTTACTAATTGACTTTTCATCAACAAAATAGTATTTTTAAGTAAAATCAATCATTCATCAATATTTTTTTCTTTTTGGGCAACATTTAATTCATTCGTAAATGCAAGATATAGCGATATTTCAGTTGATTGTAATGATTTTGAAGCCGGATTCCTTATAAATTATAGAAAAATCTAATTTTACACTGCAAAAATAAATGATATTTGGACAAAAAATTAATTTAGTAATAATAAGAATCATAAAGCATCATAATTCAAAACATTATATACACAGTATATTTATAAATACTTACGATAATTATCTGTGTCTTCTTTAAAAATACCGCTTTAAAATATCCCGGATGTTGACCAAGCATTTTCGATCGGAGCTCTTTGACGACAGTGAATATCATAAATGTAATTGTTCAAAGCTGATCGTAAATTCACTAACCAACTTGTGTGAATCACCTTGACGGTACTTATGCTGGGATATGGCTACCTTGATTGTCTCCCCTGATTGAGTCTAGGTTTCCTTGTGGGAGTAACTCTAATGTCATTATTATTGAGTATTCATTATTATTCATGTCAATTATTAATGATTTCTGTTAAATATTAATTTCAATCATTGCAATTGATTATGCAGCTCGAAAGAGCGCCTTGATTGGCAATACAGTTATTTGTATTTGCATTGTATTTGTATTTGGCTAGAATAATTATTATATTTAATTCTTAAGATGACTAATAAGAAGACAATTTTGAATTTTCACACATGTCAATACATCGCATTTTATGGAAAACGTTTCTCCAAATAGACCAGTATTATAAGTATTAAAATGGCGAAAAACGGCCATGCCCTTTAAGGTAAAGTTTGCACCTTTCAGTGCAACCACCGTCCGGTGTATGGCAGAAATGTTTATGGAAAAAATGCATGTATTTGGGAATTTGCTTCAAGACGAGTGGCAGGTTTTTACAACACCAGAAACACACTTTAGAAAGGATAACGTTATTCCTATTTTTTGGGGTGCTTTCCGCGTGGACAAAATTTATGATCAAACAATATTATAAATTAATCGGAGTAAAAAAAAACGTAAACAAGACGTCATTGCATTTGTAAACACGGTGACGCAGTTTATTCATCGTGACAGTTATGCACATATCGTCACGGTCGTAAGGAAGTTTTCGTGAATTTGTTGGTTAGGAAAATAATTTATGACTGCATGTATCCCGTAGATCTTGAAAATAATGAAAGATCGTGTGAATATTCATCTATAGTAGTTCCAACTTCCAAGGATATTGTGACACAACCTCGCAAATAAAATAGTACTGTTTACAAAACATCCTAGACCTGCAAGAATAAATAAAATATATCATCCTAGCGAGTACTTATCGATTAACTTGAAGAAAATTAATCTAAATCTCGTATATTTTGTTGTCTGACTATCCTATAAAAAGGGGGGTCCTAGTATTTTTCCCCTATAAGCGACTGGCAGGTATTCGTACAAAAACCAGCTTTGTAATGTTAATGCTTTAAAGTTGGCATTATGTTAAGACTTCTGCATGGTTTTATAGTTTATCATATTTATATCACATTAAACATGCAATTTGTAAATTATCATATTATGGAGCATCAAATAAAACTTTTTAAAAGGCCCAACTTAAAACTGGTATGCCCCTTTTGTTAGAGAATGTATAAAGTCTGTGTGTGTAAGACACTTTTGATGTTCTAACTTAAAAATGACTTAGTTCAACTAAATATCATTTTGTGATGTTTTAGAAGTCAAAATCCTGTAGGAATGCACACCTTTAGTATTTGTACATTAAACACACTACAAAATATTACAAAAAGGGAGGGACAGACAGGGGTTAAATAGTATGCCCTGATACAGGGCTATACATTAACAGTCATGTTCCATTCTTACATGTATGTCAAGCACATTATTATGGTGTGGTTTCTGTTCATGAGGCACTCCATCCTTTTTTGTTTATGCCAATGTCAGGAGACCAATAATAACATATAAGGATTAGTATGGAAAAAGTGCTAAATTCAGGAACAAGTCAGTCTTGGTTGGGCAAGATATGTACATACACATGTACTTTGTAAATGATACAGCTGATAACTTTTGTAAATTATAGAGCACAAAAATTAAACAAAAAGGTGACCGCATGGGCAGATTTGACTTAAGAGAACTACATGTATTCATTAACAAGAAAATATTTATTGCAAAAACAAAACATTATTAAAAGGTCAGCTATACATGTATAATAACAATGTTGTAAAATAACAAAACTATGAACTGGAACATTGAAGAATGGGTAATAAAACACATTCCCATCATCCTGGTGAAGTCTTAAGTTAATGATTGAGTAAAAATTATATTGCTTTTAACATCAAAAAGTTAATATTAGGGGACACTATACAATTTGTTTAGTTATTGAATTGAGAAGTTAATAATCTGACACAAGTTCCACCCCCCCCCCCCCCCCCCAAAAAAACATACTACATGTAATAAGGTTAAAAAAAACTCCTTTAATTTCAAAATATTTGTTTATGACTTTTCAGGTAAATGAACAAAGCCCAAAATATTCAATAATTTTACATCAAAAACAACACTCATATGGGGGATAAAAACATTCTATTCATAGAATTTTTAAACAATAAACAACAAGAAATATAAACTATAACATGTGATGTGTAAACTATTCAAGCATGAGCAACAGGAAACACATTTAGATACAAAAAATGAAAAGACCAACACCCTTATTTGGATTTTTAGATTGCTAGTTCATTGAAACAAGTCTGTGGGTAGATATGTCATTCCACTCTGAAACATTATTCTGATTCTGACCCGACCATTCTTTGTTCTTACTCCTTAATGCTGCATTCTTACCAATTTTATAATCTTTGGTTTGACTAGACAGGGGCTAGAACCCATGGATCTACCACATTCAAGGTGAGCATGCTAACCATTACACAACATTTTTGTGGTTGTGTAAAAATCACACTGAAAAAGGAGTAGTTCTTCAAAACTTTCATTAAGCTAGGGACTTGTGTCCAAGTTAGTTAATGCAGTCAGCATGATCAAGCATATATTAAAATAAACCCATAGATTAGCTTCCAGTCAGATTTGAACTGACATCTTTTCAACATTATTGAAATGTACTACCTTGTACTATAGAAGCTATATGTATTGTAATTGTTAGTAGTTGACAAACCTAATATGTACTCGGATCATTAGTTTCCAGAGAGATTTGAACTGACATCTCTCAAACATTATTGAAATGTACCGATTCATTGACGCCATAGTACCATCACTCAAAATTTTGTCGTAGCACCTCTTGTTATCTTGTAAAACATAATCTTGTGATGGCACCATTTCTTTGTTTTTAATCTTTGCTATGTTTGTGTTTTAATTTTGTCCTTGTTTTTTTTTAAACAAACTGGAAGTTAATCATTTTATTAAATATTAATATAGATAGCATGATTTCAATACTAATCACTCTTTAAATAGGGGCATAAAAATACATCTCTTTTCCTGATCACACGTTTTTCAGTTGAGTAGACCAAATGAACCCAGTGTTTGTATTGGTCACATTGTAGCCATTTCGTGAATATTAAACATGGGCTCTCTCTGATTTCTTTTGGGGTGAATAATTTGCATACACATCACTTTTCATCATCTCTTATTCGATTTTCATCCTCAGAATCAGATTCAGAAGTGCTATTGGTATTTGTAAGTGGTTTGACAGATGGACAGTCATGTCAAGCAATAGATTCTTTCTTGAGAGGGGTATATATAAATGTAGGAGAAATACTTAATTCTGATTGGTTAAAAAGTTACATTTATTTTCCATACATGCCTACCCAGCCTATCAGTAAAAATGTAAAAAAGGAGGAAATTTTGTGATACGAACTGATACACAACTACATTCCCTTTCTTCTCAAAACATCAAAAGGTACCAGAAACTTCATTAGGTCAATGACTTTATATGTCTCAATGTTATTCTACCCCCTTTATGAGGTTGCAAAAAGGTGTGATTGCAAGATAAAATTCTTTGACATCCAATACAGCCTCCTCCAAAACAACATTTTCAAGCTGGAAATAAAATTATATTTATTAAGTACTGGTACTATAGATCATGATGAGCTATTTTTAAGAAATTTACTTAGCGAGCAAGTGTATGTTTTTTTCCTTCTCATTAAATTTACAAGTTTTACAAATCCGTATTTGTGGTCAAGTCATATAAATCTTCAATGATTTACTTACTAACAGCACCATTGAACTACAAAATTACTTGGCAATTCTGAATACAACAGACTGGTTGTCTTTTTAGTGTGTTATTCCTTCGTTTCAAATTACAGAGTTATCTCCTTTTTGTCTTTTTTGTTAGCAAGTAATTATATAAAATCATTCTGCTCAGTAGAAGCTGTGAAATTTTTGACAAAAATTTTTTGGATGGACATTGGTAAAACTTAATGACCCCGACTGCCTTTTACTTAAGTTTTCGTTCAACAAAATTTTCATAGACCCAAAGTCTTTAAATTGAGAATGGAATTTTCGGTTTTTCACACTGCATTAACAGACGATCCTTTCATATCAATATGATCCCTCTTACGTTTTTTGTATTGAGGGGATATTGTTATAAAATGTGTAAATTCAATCTTTTTTTAACATACCTGTACAGGTAACTGTTGTGTGTCTTTCATCAATTCATTGGTCATGTTGTTAGGAGTAGGTTGGGATTCATCAACCAAATAGGCTATAGGCTGGTCAATTTCCATAGGGTGTATATCCTAATAGAATAATATACTTTAGGCATGTAAATAATTGATGATCTATACTTTATCAGTGAATGCCCTTGAAATTTTAATAACCATTATTTCGGGCCGAAAATAAAATTCTTTGTTCCCCCATGTCTTAATTTTGATGTTTTGATATAATTTTGACTGCGCCCTTGAATATTCAAGAAAAAATTGGTTCCAAAAGTTTTGTGCCAGAAAAAATAATCCATTGTAAAGGAATCAAATTAATTATAATATTTTCATCTCAACTAAGGTATTTATTTAGATCATGTCTGTACACTCAAATTTTCAAAACTAACATTAATCTTTGGTCATCCACTTTTCAGGCATTTTTTCCCAAAAGATATTTATCAATAATATTATTGTATTTGTACAATATAATGCCAAATATAACATATATTTCCTGTTCTGTTTGGTTGTTTTGTAATACTATTTCAATACACTTACTGAAAAAGAAAAATAGCTGTGATCATATATCCTTGAATACATACAAGAGCCTGTTAAGAACAGGTTCAATGAGTAGACCTAAAAATAAAAAAATAAATATATATACATGTAAAACAAAAAATATTTTGCAACTAATTATGTAAGTTGTTCAATCAATTGATGCATTTTAGTTCACATAAATTCAATAAAACAATAGCCCAGGTTCCTATTAATAATTTTACACTATTCAGCACAGGCACTTGTTTCAATATCAAACATTTAAAGGAGACTTAATAGTGAATAAAATGTTTGATATTGAAACAAGTGCCTGTGCTATTCAGTGATGGAAATTCACAGGAGCCCAGTCAGTAACCCCTTAAACTTAAGCGGGGTTACTATTTTTTCAACATTCTTGCTTGATCATACATGTATAACACTGGGCCACCAAAATATTAAATTTCCATCCCTGAGCAACACAAATGTGTGTATGGTATTCACAACAATCATGACCACATAGATGAGGGGAAAAGGGTGAAGGGAGACAGGGGGTGGGAGAAAGGAGAGGGTGGGAGAAAATGAGGGAGAGGGTGGGAGAAAATGAGGGAGACGGGAGATAAAGGAAAAAAGGGGGAGAAGGGAGAAAGAAAGGAGAAGAGTACCCCATGTCCTCCCCCTCATAGATTCAGGGACAGTTTTTGTCTTTTTGGAATCACAAATGCACATCACACCCCTGTCATTTGAAAATTAACAAAGTACAGCCCCCCTCCCTCCTTTACGATGTTGCCAATAAAGCAAAAGACCAAGACTTCTTTTGCAAAAAATGACCCATCACAAGACCTTTCTAAGAGTAAATATGTATTGGTAAAGACAAACGATTACATGATTTTTTTCACGGATAAAGTGTTGTACCCTGTTGAATGGCGTATTTTTTGTGTTTTTCAACATATTATTTAGATTTCAGTTTCGTGTTTGTGAAGGAAATACATTGCAACTATATTGTGTACCAAACTCAGAGAAGTCACACTCATATATGTCTATGGAACGAGTCTTACGAGGATAATTTGAAGCACTGGAACATTCATTCTGGCCATTGCTGGTAGAGTGTATGAGTGACCAGACACGTCATCAAAGGTAATTTTATAGCATTTTTAAATAAATAAAACAGTAATATGATTGTTTATTTTTACTGGAATGGGCTCATTTTAAACATCAGATTTTATTTTCAGTATCTTTTTTTAATTCAGAAATTTATTTTTGCCGCTATTTCATACTTTTTACTAGTCTGGTACTCATCCAAGGAGTCACGAATACCAGAATAACGCAATTGTATTCCGGGTTTGGTCCGTGCCGGTTTTGGGTGTTAAAATGTTGGCGCATGCCCAAAGCCCATGACTGTTGACACTCCCGTAAGATTCATTCATTCAAATTACCGCAGATCGTATAACGTGTTTCCTTCCCCTATACATTAATCCCCTGGAATTCTTCTTTGGTTACGACAGGCTGTGGAAATGATGATGTTCCTTGGCTATATACTCAGCCATTACAAAATATAGGGGGTGCTAACGTGTGTAACGTGTTGCCTGTTGGGTAAATGAGTTTGCCAGACATTTATTTATGGATATATTGTGACAAAATATAGATATAATAGTTTGAAATATATAATTTCCCAAGGAGGTGTGTATTATTTTACATTCAACATACGTCTTCTTGTAAAATTTTGGATGTGAAGTAAAATATAATCAAATTTTGCGCCAAATTTTACCAACGAGCTGCTGGTAAGATCAGGATCAGAATCAGAAAGATTTTTAGTTTGACAAATTGTCTGAATGGTTTTTTGTTCTTTTGTAAGGTATTTTTACCTTAATAATTATATATAAAAACAGAAAATATAGGTTATATTTTTTTATAAAATAATATAATTACAAAAAACACGTGTTTTCTTAGAATATGGTAAATCCGAGGATTTATGATATGCAAAGCAGATGTTTGTTTACAAACAATAATTATATATATAAGTGTATTTTGTAAACAATTAATGGTACGTAGATACATTGTATCTAACCACAGTCACTTGAATTTCAAAAATGAAAAAAAATAAGAAAAACTTCGAAAAAGTTTGGTCCCTTATTTATTATAGATGACCAAACTTTTTCGAAGTTTTTCTTTTTTATTTTTGAAACTTCAAGTGACTATGATCTAACATAGTTAATACTTAATCCAAATTTTATTTATTTATATGCATTTTGATTATTTTATTTTATGAATATAAATTGTTGTTAAAAACAGGATCTATTTAGATCATAGATGGGCTTCACACGCCTGCAGGAGTACAGACAGTATTGTAAAATATGTATTTCACTTTTTTTAGATATAAGTTTATAGACAAACTGTGTTAATCACTATTGGTTCAATTTTTTTTTTTAAACAATTTCAGTGGTAATTTAATAATACTATACAGTACTATGATTATCTCCCTTTATTTAAATTCCTTAAAAAGCATTTTCCCCAATAATTATTGTTAATTCAACTTTTTGCATTAAATTGTTATATTTTGAAATTGTTATCAATATTAAACAATAACTTTTTTTATGTTCATATTTATATGAATATTATAGTTGCAATTATTTAAATTAAATATACCTACCTTGAAGAACTTTCGATTTATTTATATAGACAACGCCCACCTTCCTTTTAATATATTGCCGAATTTCTTACAGTATTTCATGTACAGCATGTGGACAAAAGTGATTCCGTTTTCGCCATCTTCACTATATATTTCATATAAAACCACTTATTTTGATAACATTCTCATGAAGTCATTCTTAATTAGCCGATTTTCATGAAATTTTCACCTTTAAAAACAGAATTAATCAGAGTTTATCTTAATATCTTCATGTAATTTATTCGAACTTTTATTTGCAAGCATTTATGATTTAAACACAAATGTAAATTCTTGACGTCACAGTTGTATGTGATTATATAGTAAGATTTGGTGAAAAAAATTAAACTTTGTTTTTAAATCAATTCTTAAGAGAAAGTACAAATAAAATTATTTGCAAATTATACGAAGAAGAAACTATATATTTATTTCTGCATTTAATGCTGAAAATCAGATAAGGAATGACTCCATGAGATGTTATGAAAATAAATGGTTTTATATGAAATATATATAGCGAAGATGGCGGAAACGGAATCACTTTTGTCCACATAATTATACTTCGATATTTTCCGACTTATTTCAGTTTATTCTAGATTTGCATACACACTTCAAATACGTCAAAAAATTATCCAATGAAAAGTATCTCGATACACGCGAACTAGACGAGAATTTCTTTACTTATTATAAAATCCAGAGATACATCGAATGGTAAAATCGGCCATTTTCTAGCATATTATAGTAATTGGTACTACTTACTATTACTAGCTTTTGCTGGTAACTCTTTCGTCTTTCTTATTCTCGATAATATATCTACGTCTGTGTGGCTTTGGATTCAGGTAAGTTCTGGTCAGCGTGGTCAGTTTGTGTTGCATCATGGGTGCCTTTCGGAACTCCTCGGCCCCCATCCCCCACGACTCACTACACTCTTCCCCGTTTTATCTTCAAGGACCCCGGGCTGCAGCCACTGAGAAACCCCCAGAAACAAGGGGCCATCCTGGATGTAATAACGAATCCAAAAATTACCCTAGGGCTCACAAGAGGCGGATAAAGCCTTCACAAGCCCTAAGCTTCCGATATCCATGGGACAGCGTTTCCAGGAGTCACCAGACTCTGTGTCATCCCCTACACCCACAATGCACCAACCATTAAAAAACCCCATTATCGTCATTATCCATAATATCCCTCCCCCCAAGTATTTTAAAACCCAACCATATTTCGTGTGATGAGTACCACTATCCTTTTTATGCCAAGAAGATCCCCTCGGAGACCCATTCCCCAAGACACCACGCCAGGACTGAAGAGCAGAGATCCCCATCCACAGGACAAACTGTCGAATGGAGGAAATAGGTCACCGAAAAGTCAAACAGATCTCTCCCTCTCAGTCTCCATGACCAAACGAAGACCAAGAGCAGACCCTTGCCTCCAGAGACAAGAAAAATTGGATATCATCCATATATCTACCTCCCAGACCTCATGACCAAATGAAGACGAGGAGCGTAGACTTTTGCCACCAAAGACAATGGCAGCCATTTTTCCTCAAAAGGAGGCCCAAGAACCATTGAAGAACCAAAACATGAAGACGGGGAGCGTAGACTTTTTCCACCACAGACAATGGCAGCTATTTTCCTTCAAAAGGAGGCCCAAGAACTGTTGAAGAACCAAAACATGAAGACGGGGGGCGTAGACTTTTTCCACCACAGCCAATGGCAGCCATTTTCCTTCAAAAGGAGGCCCAAGAACCGTTGAAGAACCAAAACATCACTGCAATAGGTGGACCAACCCAGAGATCCATTTATAAAGGCCCGACCCGACCTCCCCAAGGAAACACCCCAATAACTGACACTTTGCTGAGGACGAAGGCTAAGACTCTTGCCCAAAAGACAAGTGTCAGATGATGGAAGGAGAGTGAGGACAAACAAAGGACATGCCGCAGAAAAGTTGGACAATATCGCACAAGTCCAAGATACAGAACGAAACACACCACTGAACTGAACACAAGCAAAGAGATTACCAGAAGAATTGGATACTGAAGCATTGCCAGTAACTAGCACTTAGCAAGTAGTAATATTGTAAATTACTCTATCTCACCACCTAACCCACCAGAGGTGAAACACTAAACAGAACTAATTATGATAGGTAAACAATGGAAAAACACAAAGCAGCAGCCCTGTCCCCACACCTCCAAACCTTTGAATACAACCATTATCCCTAAGGAGTCCCCAAAAACATTCAGCCATGATCCCCCATGCATTACCTGTCTCTCTCAAACACTTGAATACAACTGGTAACCCCAAGGAGTCCCCACAATTATGTAGCCATGATCCCCCATGCACTACCTGTCTCCCCCCGAATAGTTGAATACAACTCTCTGTCATCTGAAACTCTCCCATTTGGGCCAATCTCACTACTTCCTCCGGTACAAAGCCTGCCCATTGGCAATACCTGCCCGGAGGATATCCAAAGGAGACTGACCCCTCACCTGAGCGACCTCCTCCGCCACCCTGAACAAATGAGCCGGGTGGTTGATGGAACCGGCCACATCAGGGAGATGAGGAGAGTCGGACTCCAAGAGGAGCCTATCCCCTGGGACGGCTCTGAGCCCCCTCCTCTGTCGGTCGCCAAACCCCTTCACCATACTCGAGAACCCAAAGTAGGTTCCAGGGTAGGCGTCCGACCAGAGTTTGACTGTGGCTTCATCCCCATTGAAACAATGGAGGTGGATACTTTGCAGGGTATTGGGGACTTTGTCCAGCGTCAGGCCCAATACCTCCCGGTATAACGCATCCGTTGCCTGAGGGCTATCCCCCGAGGCCCGGATGTGAAACACCAGAGGCATATACGGCCGAGCCAGCTCCAACACCCACTTCAAAGTACTTGATTGTATTCCAAAGGGCTTCGCTCCCTCACTACAATCAATCCCCACCTCCCCCAAGGCGGTCACAGCCGGGGAGTCCAACAGTTTGGATAGGCGATCAAAATAATAGTCGCCAAAATCCAATGCGTGCTTGGGGTGAACTCCCACTGCTATAAACCACCCCTCAGGGAGATTTAGCCTCTCTGGATCTACAGGCCACATCTTAGGGTCACAGTAGACCAACACACCCCCCACCAAGTTGATCTCCTGCTTAGGGGCGGGCCTTGGACGCCTAGCCAGGAGTTCCTGGATCCCCATACGGGGGTCCATTCTCAGCCTCCGGAGAGACCTGTCCAGATGCATATGTGAATCCATAGCATCCGGAATCAGGACCGGAGACTCTCTCCTAACCTGGCTGTCCTTTTCCTTTCCCCCTCCAGCCACTGGCCGAGGGGCACCCCTACTCCAACCGACCAGATGAGGAGACGGCACTGGCTTCAAGCTGAAGAGAGGCACTGGCCGAGGTACAGGAAACCCACCAGCCCTCGTCGCCGAGACCCGTGATGGTCCTCTCTGCCCCTCAGCGGGTACCCTCCCCACTGAACCTCCACCGGCCCTCCCCTCATGGGACCAGTCCATGGGTTAGGTTCCCCTGAACTTCCAGACCCCTGACTACTGACCACCGGGAACCGGAGGCTACACAATGCTTCTCTTCTAGGGGCAGGCATGAGCCCCAATACAGTACAGAAAGCGACATACCGTGATTGATCACTCCGAGAGACATCATTTTTAATCCTTTAGACATATCATCACGGACATAAACCCACTGTGATAGACCTAAAAAGGACCATAAAACAAGGTGGTGGGGATTAAATTTTATGGCTCTCGGTCACCTGTGCGCCGATTGATATTTTACCGCCAATTAAGAGATTAGCGTTACCTGTTCTACCTGTTGACTTTTAATATCGTAAGCCGTAATTATTGCTACTGAAGGATGTATTTTTGACAATTGATGTTGTATCCTCTTGCTGTTAATATTTGACTGTTTGTTGATTTTCATTGCCAAAGAATGTCTGTCTTGTTATCGTTTTCGTTTGTTTTAGAAAGTTCTACTTTATGACCTCGAGTTCTATATTAAGAATTTTGTTGAAACCGCAACTGAACTTTATCTTGTTTAATTTTAATTTCTCATTTTTTTTCTACTGTTGGGTTGTATTCAGTATGTATTGAAATATTCGTAAATACGGGCTACTTCATCAATGTATTTTTTGTTTATAAGTTAAACCGCAGTCGCGGGTTTTTGAAGCACGGACTTTGTAAGCGCAGGTTTTTAGTGTTTAGTTGGTAAAGAGCAGACTTAAAATTGATTAATGGTTTATTTTGTGTTTTGGACTTTTACCTCTCGTATTGAAAAAAAATTAACAATTCAAGTAAACTGTTTTACACACATGGCTTGTTACGTAATTTCGTTATAGATGAAAATAATTTTCTTTAAAATTGCAAACAAAAACCTATAACAATCCAAATTTACGTAGCCTAATGGCTACAAAATGAACAAAAAGCAGAAAACTATGAGCATGCTTTTAATTTGTTCCATAAACTTTGAGTTTTTTTTACTGTATTTTGTCATAAATCTATTGGGTTGAAAGCCAATTAAGATTTGAATTTGAATAAATAAATAAACTGGTGACATTTCATTTTGGTCAGATACTGTGTAATGTCAAACATTTGTAGGGGTAAAATCATGATAAAGGTTAATTCCTTATTTCCTTTCACGTTTCTAAACTTTCTGCAGATTAGTCGCTAATTTCCAAAATATATCCGTAAATTTAGTGACTTTTGGACATGTAGTACTTCTTTGAACGATCTGTTTATAAATATTTGTTTCGTTAATTTTTAATCAAATTCTTCAATGACCGTATACAGGTATAAAAATTATTTAGTACGTATTTCTACAACGAAAAGGGTTTTAACTGGGTTTTCTACGAAGATTAAAATAAAAAAAATTACTGAACGTATAAAAAATATTAGTGAACTAAAATGTAATATTGAACTGGAAATACGCTTTAAAACGTAAAATATTAGTTAACTAAAATGTAATGTTGAATTGGAAATACGCTTTAAAACGTAACAAATCATGCATATCGCGCATGTGTTTATGCAACTTCATTTGTGCACAAGCCAGGTCACATGTACACGTGTCAATAAAATATTAGGTGTAGATACGCAATACACAGCCAAGGTTAAAAAATTTTGAAACATATTTGCACAACCCATGATTTCACTGAATTGAAGTTGAATAATCATTTATTATTTACATTTTATTCATCAATTCAAATGAACTCTCCGTTCTCGTGCTATTTTCTCGATCTCGGGATTTCATTCCCGGGATTACGTTCAAGGATGTTTTACGTTTTGAGGAAAGAAATAAAAGTGTTTTTTTTTTAATTCTGAGGGGAATCGGAGACAGTACCTGCAAAAAAAAAATAGGCGATTTAAAAACGTAATTTCACCTGTACATCTTATCTGACTAGTTTACCTGTAAAACGACACACTTGATTACAAGATTAACACCGGGTGTTTTATTGCCCCCTGATCACCGACATGAATTAAAATTTTTAATCCCCATCACTCTCCTAGACATGACCACTATCACGGTGATTGTTCACGGCATGTCCCTTTCTGTACTGTAGCTCTATGATGGCTCTCCAGTGTATCAAAACAGCCGGAGAGTTAGGGGGGTTCAGGGAGAATTCCGAAGGAACCTCCCATCCCCTTACCCTACACACTTCCCTCATAGCCGCTACCTCCACCGGTTTCACATTATGGCCCTCCAGGCACCCGATGGTGCTCAGTACCCTGTCCACATACCCAAATAGGTCACCCCCTGATCCCCCAAGGAGCGTCTGCATTGCAGACGCCCTGACCCTCCCAATATCCTCCCCCGTGCACCCCAAATCTCGGAAAACCGCAGGAATATGTGCCTGTACACAGTGTCTCCTGAGGTCAGTGACCCACTCCCCACACCACTCCATAGGACACCCCTCACCGGAGGAACTCCCGGATGACTGCGGTTCCCCTCTGGTTTCCCCCTGCACACACCCCCCCTGGGACTGACGACTTAAGGCCTGCCGCTTACGGCGCTCTAGCCGGCCAGGCCCATAACGGCTCCTCCCTTATTCTTCTTTCTCCGGACCGTACGGCCCGGAGAATCAACCATCCCTTCACTACCCGGGGCCTCCACTACTGGGTGGGCCCGTGACCTCTGCCACTGCCACCCCCTCTGATACGGCGGACAGGCAGTCATCCATCTCATCAGCTGATGAGCCTGCCTCCGCCGTATCAAAGTACTCGCTCCCGCTATCTTCTAATGACAGCACATCTTCTTCCTGTTGCGACATCTGAAAGAAATTAAATAATCCACCTGACACAGGGGAGCCTATAGCCACCCTGCGCCAGGCAGGTCAGAATTCTATGGTCCTATGGGCATACCTGGCCTTCCCCTCTTCTCCCTAAACACTGTCATTATACCCCCCCCCCCCCCCCCCCCCCCGAGCCCCTAATACTTCCCCCTCTGCACTATACAGCACGCACAGCGCGATTTAGCAAGAAATCACTCGGGTCCGACGTCGGTGAAATGAAGAAAATGTCTGAGAAATTAAAAAAAAAGTCTGTGTTGACACCGCGATATGTCCGAGAAAAATCGAACACGGTGATTTACTATAAAACACCGACAAAACACTGACATTGACGATTAAACGCCGCGAAATAAAGAAATGGGATATTAACCTTTATTTGTACATTTGTATGTTCTTGAGACTGTCATTTTTGATAATATGAATGATTCATAGCAAATTTTCTTTTTCAGGTGTGCAAGCTATGTGATCATTTTTCGTTCTTTAATTCTGATATTAGCTTTTGTTTTAATCTATTATGTTAAGAAAACAATGCCGGTACAAACGTTTAGTATTATGTGATCATTACCATTTATAAGCTTGTGTTGTATTATTTTGTTAATTAAAATAAACTTGATCTTTTGAATGCAAGCTTGGTATCCCGAGTTAATTTGCTTTCGGGTGTTCAATTAATGTCGACTTGGCACGTGACTTAAGTTCACCTGTTACAAAAGTTTCTAGATCCCCAAAAGCACGCTTTGATCGATAGCATGTGGAAACCTTTCTAGATTCTTGTTCACGTGAAAAATATGTGTACAAATCAGAAATGGAACTTTTATTAAAGGTAAAATAACACGTGGCTTGCAAGGGGATTAACGACATACAAATACGAAAAAGCATGTTTGCTTTAGATAAAAAATTACATCGATTTTTTTTTTCAATCATTCTCGGTGTGTTTTTAAATCAATCCCGCAGCCTCAGGTAACTGTGTATTTCACCTTTTAGTGACCGAGTTCAATGTGTGCACTACATAAAAATAGACACATCCGTACATTGATAAAACACAGGTGATTAAAAAAAATAACATCGATATAAACCAATCGAAATGTTGGGATTAGACAAGGATTTATATAGTAGGACTACTATATATATCCCTGGATTAGATAATATATGCAAAACAAGATGCATGCTCAGCCTCATAAATCCTATAAATAAAATGTATGCCATGCTGGCATCCCTGAAAAAAAAACCGGTATCAAATTGAAATATAAAGTACGAAATAGTAAAAAAACTAAACTAAGCAACAAAGAACAAAAGAACACACGCAGTACAGTTACATGTATGTGTATACACGTATGATTTTCGCCGCGGTGTTGTCACCGGCAATTAAAATATTTCACCGACATTTAGGTCCTAATTTGTTAATTTTCACGGTGAAAGTTTCACCATGATTTTATGACATATCACCGTGAAAAAACACCGACCAAGGTGATTTCTTGCTAAAACGCGCTGTGCGTGCTGTACCTTCTCCCGGGGATGCCTGTGACACCCCGAGCAGACAAAATCTCCCATGGCCTTTGCCTCTTCCTGCGTTACCTTTACACATTTACCATGATACCATTCTTTGCACTCCTCGCACCTGATCATGAATTCCCCAGTATATGGCTTCCGACAAACACAATAAAGCTTATCTCTATACCCCCGTTGATCTTTGACACCCCCCTTCTCCTTGGTATATCCTGTACCCTTAATGATTTGTTGACTCAATTTTTGGGCCCATTCTGGAACCTCGCGGTCTTGACATAACTTCAACCTATCGTGGTTAGCAGTGAATATCCCCCGCTTTAACTTTATTTTATAGAGATAGGGGGGTCAACTTTTCAATTACCACTCCGGGGCCTTTCCACGAGGGACTCAATTTTCGAGTTTTTCCTTTAACTGTGGCAGTATCCAACTGATACACCAAATCCCCCAGTTTTAACTCTCTGACCCTTACTTTGACATCGTAATCTCTTTTCATTCGTTTTTGGGACTGTTTGAGAGTCTCCCTAGCCACCCTGTGAGCCCCTTCAATAGCTGTTTGCAACTCTCCTACATATTGGTCCCCTTCGGGCTGTCCGGTGTTCCCCGGACTCCCGAACATCAGCCGGCAACCCAATCTCCCTACCCAACATCATCATATTGGGTGTGTACCCTGTGCTTCTATTTACAGAGGTCCTTAATGCCCCTGCCAACTGCGGTAAGTATTGATCCCAGCTCCGCTGATTTTTTCCAATGAAACACCGCACCGCCGCCATCAGTGTACGATTGCATCGCTCTACTTATTCGTTCGCCGAGGGACGATAAGGGGTAGTTCTCGATTTATGTATGTGAAGTAATTCACACATTTCCCTGAACAAAGAGGACTCAAAATTCCTCCCCTGATCAGTGAACACTTGGAACGGGCACCCAAATCTAGAAAAGAACTGATTCACCGCGGCTCTTGCCGTTTCCTCTGCACTCTGAGAAGGCAAGGGGATGCACTCTACCCACTTGGTAAATTGGTCAACCATCATCAAGATGTGTTCATTTCCTCTCTCCGTGCGAGGTAGGGGCCCAATGAAGTCTAAATGGACTCGTTCCATTGGCGATCCTGAATGGTAGGATATCATTGGGTGTCTAGCTGAGACCGTTGCCTTTTTATTTTGGTTACACGCGATACATCCTTTCACGTAAGCCGACACATCTTTACTTATCCCCCTCCAATAATACCTAGACTTCACTTTCTCGATTGTTCTTTCTATGCCCTGATGTCCAGCTAATGGGGGATCGTGACAAAGCTTCACAATTTGTTCCCTGTACATCTTTGGGACCACCCTCCTTGCTGACTTCCCCTCATCCCCTTCTCTCCACAGGACCCCTTTTTCCAAGACAAAAACTTCCCTGTTTATCCAATAATATTTGCTTCTAGAGTCCCCTATAAACAATTCTCCTTCAGTGGGCTCCTCCCCCGTCTCCCTCCACCTGACCACCCAGGCTAATTCGGGGTCCACCCGTTGCTGTTCCTTCATTTCGTCCTCACCTGGGCCTTGAAAACTAATGCCCTCTGCCTCTCGAACTATTTGGACTCCCTTGATACTTTCCCATCTAAGTCTATTTCCCACTTCCCCTGTAGAGACCCAGATCTTAGCCACCCTAGGTCCCCTTTCTTCTTCCTCCTGGTCTTGACCCTTACTCACGGGTTGACCCCAAGGTTTATTTGCCAAGGGAACCACGTCATCTACATCCTGATCAAAACCGGACCAGTTTAAATGGGCCCTAGTACAGTAGGGACACCCCCCCACATGGCAAATCCTGTAATTTCACTCTTAGATTGAAGTCTGAACATGGTTTCCCCCCAGGGATCCTTGACAAGGCATCTGCATTCGTATGTTTCTTCCCAGGCCTATGCTGGATTTCCATATTGAACTGACTCAGTTCTTCTAACCATCTAGCCAGTTGCCCCTGTGGTTCCTTAAAATTCATCAGCCAGGTCAGACTATTATGGTCTGTCCTGACCGTGAAATGCCTACCCAACAAGTAATGCCTAAACTGTCGAGAGAACCTAATAATTGCTAATAATTCCTTTCGAGTGGTGCAGTATTTTTGTTGCTCCGGAGTCAAGGTAAGACTCCCGTACGCTACTGCCCTCTCTTCCCCCTCTTGTATTTGAATCAATTCAGCCCCCACCGATTTATCGGATGCATCCGTATCCAGTATAAAGGGATCAGTCGCATTAGGCAGGGCTAGAACTGGTGCTCTCACCATTGCATTCCTCAACTCATCAAACGCCTTTTCCTGTTCATCTCCCCATTGATATGTACGTTTCCCTGTTAGGGACTGAAGGGGAAATGCCATTTGAGTATATTCTTCAATAAAGGCCCTATGGTAATTGGTGAACCCCAAAAACCTCTCCATACATAACCCAAAGGCCATTCTAGCGAACTCAAACAACCCGTATTTAGTAATAAAGGCCGTTTTGGAGCAGTCTTCAGGTTTGATTTTCACCTGCCAATATGCTGAATTGGCATCCAGTTTGGAATACCATACATTCCCGGCTAAAGTGTCAAGACACTCATCCACTAGGGGCAATGGGAACACATCCTTAATGGTGAGAGCATTTAAGGCCCGGTAATCCACACACCACCGTACTGACCCACATCGTTTCCGGATAAGAACCGGAGCCGATGCCCACTCAGACACTGATGGCCGGATCACCCCCGCACTCAACATTTTCTTTAATTGGGCCTCTTCTTCTCCTGCAAACCCTAATGGGGTACGCCTGATTCTTTGCTTAACTGGGCGATTGGTCCCCGTATCAATCCCATGCTGGATTGTATTAAATTTCCCCAAGTCGAACTCACTTTTAGCAAACACATCTTCAAACTCGCATAATAACTCACTAAGCTGTGTCTGCTCCTGCTCATTCAGCTCCCCTTTGGATTTATCAAAGAGATTAGTCAAATGCTCGGGAATTTCCCTTTTTCCATTCTCTGGACCCCCCTTTTCCGCAACTTCTACCTTTTGTACTCCGATAGTCTCTACGTTCGAACACACCTCTTCTGCATAGGCCAAAACTTCCCCCTTCTCTACTTCTACATAGTGATCAGATATGTTAATCAGACAAAGCACTGGGTTATCACCCCCATTGTGCAATGTTCGAGGTATTAATAGCTCACCCTTGGTGGCTGCTTTACTATATACTCCCCTGCCATAGACTCACTCAGCTGTGCCCCCACTCTCATGACTGAATTAGGGAGTACCTTACACCCCTTGGCTAGGAACACCCCCGCCTCTTTCTCATTGACTAAAGGGCTTCCTGTTCCCAAACTCATGGGTATAACATCCCCTGCGATCTGTAGTTCCTTTTCTTTGAGATGTAGGGACACCCCATTAGCCTCTAAAAAGTCTAAACCCAGTAACATATCCTCCTCTATTGGGGCCACGTAAATTTCTACTGTGAATAGATGTGTCCCTAGGACTACTTGAAAAGGGCCAGCAATATACCCATTCATCTGCATTCCCTTCCCTGCGGTGTTCATAACCACTTCCTTACAGATGGGTGGGGCAGGGTCCAATGATTTGTAGAATTCCTCGGACACCAGTGTTACCTGTGCTGCTGTATCTACTACCGCTTGTAACTGCATGCCTTGTACCTCCACTGGGACCCTAAACATTACCCCATTGGACAGCTTGAGCACCGTTACTGCTCCGTCCTCTTCCTCGTCCGTAACACAAGTCCCTATATTATCCTCTCCCCCCTTTTCCTCCTCCTCTATGGACTCGTCCGTGTCCCTCTTATCCCTATTGTTTTCCTCCCCTATTGACTCCTCACTTGAGGACTCATTAACCCGACTCGCACCTTCAGATTTGACCCGTCCCTCCGAACTACTAGACTCCAGAGGGTCGTCCCTGACTTCCCTATTGTTTTCTTCTCCTTCTGACTCCTCACTTGAGAACTCGTACCCTTGACTCGCACCTTCAAATTTTACCCGTCCCTCCGGACTACTAGAATCCGGAGGGTCGTCCTCTACTTCCCTATTGGTTTCCTCTCCTTCTGACTCCTCACTTGAGAACTCGTACCCCTGACTCGCACCTTCAAATTTTACCCGTCCCTCCGGAGGGTCCCCCACTTCCCTATTTACCCGTAGGAGACTATCCTGCTGATTCCCCTCCTCCATCTCTACTTCTCCCCCCTCTTTTACTTCTTTGAAACCATGTATATTGGCAATAAGGGGTCGACTCAAGCCTCGCGAGTTGCCCCTTTGGAGTTTAAAGCCTCCTTATTCTCCTGAAATGACACTCGTTTCTCCCCTGACGGAGACTCCAACTTTGGGCACTCCCTCTTGAAGTGTCCCATGACCCCACAGTGGAAGCATCCCTGTTTGTCCCCCTTTCTTGGGGATGGACTTCTTGATTGTGCCCTATACCTATCTATTCGATTTCTCTTCACCTCCTCCATAATGGCTGCCATTTGAGTGGAAAGTGCCGCTATGTTGGACTTTATCTCACTCATTTCCTTCCCCTGTGCTGACAGTACTTCCCCCATTTTTCTCTCCAAACCCTTATCTGCAACTCGATCAGTCCCTATTGCGCACACCCTGGCTTCTCCCTCGCAGCGAGGCCCCGGAGATACTTGTTTAACCTCCCTTCGAGGATTTCGCCCAAGGGTGGTCCCATATATAGCTTGAGAGTTATGCTGGAACCACCTCATTCTGTCAATAGCCTCCTCTATGTTTTTAGGTCGGATATTAGAGGCATAACTCCCGGCCTCTTTATCTGCTGCCCCTTGGCATAGCCTCACCACTGCTTGTTTATACATGTGAGTTTCGGGCAAATCTCTAAATGCCCTAGTGGCTAGGGACAAGACCCGATCCGCCCAGTCCTCCAGGAGTTCATCCGGAGTCTGACGGGCATTATTAAATTGGACCTGGGCTGTTTCGGGGAGTTCACGGAAACCAAACCGTTTCTCTAATTTCCGTATTAGGTCCATATATACCATTTCCTGGTTCCGCTTAACCAGGAGGGCATAATATTCACTTGCTTTCCCATTCAGGCACCAGCATAACTGGTCCCTGCATTCCCCTTCCGTCCACTCACTTAACTTCCGCGTATCGGGAAAATTTAGCGTAGAATGCTTTCCAATTTGATTTCCCATCAAACTTTAGGGACATCGGCAAACTAACACTCTTCCCCCTTCCCCTTTGACCTCTCTCCCCTTCATACTCCTCCCTTCTTGCATACCTGCTAGAATTTTCGGGGTCTCTTCTGGAGGGACACCCAGGCCTGTTCCCACTACTCGGTACCCTAGGAATAGATGGGTTTCTTCCTCCTGGGCCTTCAATGTCTTCCCCACTTGGGCGGTAATGCCCCCTTTCCCTTTCATACTCATCTCTACGTTGAACTATTCTAGGGATTTCATTTTCCCTTCCTAGGGTATGTCTTGTTCTACCTCTACTTTCCCTCAACAAGGGATTAGTATTTTCCCTACTCCACCCCCCTTCGGTGTTCCTCGGAGGGGAATAGCGGCCCCCCCTGTCTTTCCAAACACTTTCTCTATTAGCCGGGGCTACAGTTCGTATGTTTGGCACTCTTACTTCAGCCCCCCCACTGGCTAAAACCCTACTATGACAAAGGCCTGGTTCTCTAGGGAACGCAAAACCTGCACGAATATCCGAGTCTCTTATATGCACGTTCTGCATATACGCCCGATCCCTCTCATCGCTGCTCGAATCCCAATCCAAATCGTTCCGTCGCGATCGACAAATTGATGGCGGCGGATTTTGTCCCGGAGCTGATGTATATTTAACTCCCCCTGGGGTTTGTCTTTCCATGAAAGTACTTTCCATCTCACTATAATCATCATCCAATCTCTCGGATAAATTGGCCTGTTGCCACCAATCCCTTTCCTGTTTATTATAATATGATCTTTCCCCTGTTAACGGGACTTTATCAAATGAATCCATTTCCTTCCCCCTTCCTTTAAGTTGGCCCTGTCCTGCCCCATCCCACGTCCCTATTAACTTGTCTACACTCCTAACCCTTTCTATAGGTCAATCATATGGGGATCCCATTCCCTCTTTATTTTCAAAAGAGGTAAAATCCAAACTATCCAGTAACGGTTGTGTTATCCTAAGATATGGAACCTGATTTAGGTCATCCAATTCCAGATCGCCCTTAGCCTCCCTTAATTCCAAAATTTTATCGGCCACTTTTGCCCCTATCCCTGGTACTGACATCAGCTCCTCGATGGAACAATTGTTAATGAAAACACGCGGCATTGTTAATAAAAATAAACAACAAAAACACGTGCCTCTTTATTCTGTGGTGTATGTGTGTATATACAATTTATAACGGACCAGATTTGTACACTGGGCCGCTTTTGTCTATTTTTGTTTAAAATCGATAATGTCAAACAAACAAAAAAAACAACAACAAAAAAAATTCTTTTTTCTTTTTGGGCACCGGACTTACAACTTATTTTTAACCAGCTCTTATTTAAAGATGGCTTCTAGAAACAAGCTGCTTCCGGTTTGGGGTTCACATTGCTGAAACACGTGCTGGGGTTTACACGTGAGTGGGAAAGGGATATTGTCTTGTCATGGGGGAAAAAAAAAAAATCTAAAGATTTCCAATCTTGTTTGCCAATCCTACATGCGTATCTTCCCTTGAAATTTCCTAACGGACAATTATTTCCCCTGAAAATACCAGGCCCTATCAGCTTAGTCTGGTACTCGTGACCCCTCGGATTGTTTTGTTTGATATCGGGGTCAGGTAACGGCTGAATCCATGTTTTTAATGGCGGCCGCCATAGCGTACAGATATTCCCATCTCAGCAAAGGAAATGATGCACAGCATTGAATGAAGGCGTGTCTTAAGTGGGTAATTGGCACAGTTCACATCAGACACATTTATTTGTCCCTTTTAGTTATTTTAGAGGTTTAAGACTTCACGCGGAAATGTACTTTAGGTCACATTACAAAACCAGAGGCTCTCAAGAGCCTGTATCGTTCACCTGGTAATAAAAAAAACCAATTGGTGCTATGTAAAAACTATGTCCTGCGTCATCTTGGAATTACGATCAACATAAAAAACACAAAGTTTGTAAAGGACCTTCCAATGATTGATGCACAGTTTAGGTTCAATCAGTGCAATAGCTTCAGAGAAGAATATATTTCTGTATTTTCCCCATATGGTTCTGTGTTAATACTATGACCTGTGGTGGCAGCCATCTTGGATTTCCGATCGGCATAAAAAACAGGACCTTCCAATGATCATTCCTGGGCAGTTTGGTTTCAACTGTCCAAGTGGTTTCAGAGAAGAAGCATTTTGAAACATTTTTCCCATAGGGTCCAATGTTAAACTAAGTCCTGCCGTAGCCGCCATTTTGAATTTCATATCAGAATAAAAAACGTAAATTTTGTAGAGGACCATTCAATGAACATTCATGTACAGTTTGGCTTTAATCATATTTGTAGTTTCTGAGAAGAAGGCATTTGAACATTTTCCCATAGGGTCCAATGTTAATCTATGTCCTGCGGTGGTGGCCATCTTGGATTTCCGATCGGCATAAAAAACACACACCTTGTAGAGGACCTTCCAATGATCATTCCTGGGCAGTTTGGTTTCAATTATCCAAGTGGTTTCAGAGAAGAAGCGTTTTGAAACATTTTTTCCATAGGGTCCAATGTTAAACTAAGTCCTGCCGTAGCCGCCATTTTAAATTTCATCTCGGAACAAAAAACGTAAAGTTTGTAGAGGACCATCCAATGTACACACATATGGACAGTTTGGCTTTAATCATATTTGTAGTTTCTGAGAAGAAGGCATTTGAACATTTTCCCATAGGGTCCAATGTTAATCTATGTCCTGCGGTGGTGGCCATCTTGAATTTTCGATCGGCATAAAAAAACAGAAACTTTGTAGAGGACCTTCCAATGATCATTCCTGGGCAGTTTGGATTCAATTGTCCAAGTGGTTTCAGAGAAGAAGCGTTTTGAAACATTTTTCCCATAGGGTCCAATGTTAAACTAAGTCCTGCCGTAGCCGCCATTTTGAATTTCATATCGGAACAAAAAACCTAACGTTTGTAGAGGACCATCCAATGAACATTCATGTACAGTTTGGCTTTAATAATATTTGTAGTTTCTGAGAAGAAGGCATTTGAACATTTTCCCATAGGGTCCAATGTTAATCTATGTATTGTGGTGGCAGCCATCTTGGATTTCCGATCGGCATAAAAAACATATAATTTGTAGAGGACCTTCCAATGATCATTCCTGGGCAGTTTGGTTTCAACTGTTCTAGTGGTTTCAGAGAAGAAGCGTTTTCAAACATTTCCCCCATAGGGTCCAATGTTAAACTAAGTCCTGCCGTAGCCGACATTTTGAATTTCATATCGGAACAAAAAACGTAAAGTTTGTAGAGGACCATCCAATGAACATTCATGTACAGTTTGACTTTAATCATATTTGTAGTTTCTGAGAAGAAGGCATTTGAACATTTTCCCATAGGGTCCAATGTTAATCTATGTCCTGCGGTGGTGGCCATCTTGGATTTCCGATCGGCATAAAAAACACACACCTTGTAGAGGACCTTCCAATGATCATTCCTGGGCAGTTTGGTTTCAATTATCCAAGTGGTTTCAGAGAAGAAGCGTTTTGAAACATTTTTCCCATAGGGTCCAATGTTAAACTAAGTCCTGCCGTAGCCGCCATTTTGAATTTTATATCGGAACAAAAAACGCAAAGTTTGTAGAGGACCATCCAATGAACATTCATGTACAGTTTGGCTTTAATCATATTTGTAGTTTCTGAGAAGAAGGCATTTGAACATTTTCCCATAGGGTCCAATGTTAATCTATGTCCTGCGGTGGCGGCCATCTTGGATTTCCGACCGGCATAAAAAACAGAAAATTTGTAGAGGACCTTCCAATGATCATTCCTGGGCAGTTTGGTTTCAACTGTCCAAGTGGTTTCAGAGAAGAAGCATTTTGAAACATTTTTCCCATAGGGTCCAATGTTAAACTAAGTCCTGCCGTAGCCGCCATTTTGAATTTCATATCGGAACAAAAAACGTATTGTTTGTAGAGAATCATCCAATGAACATTCATGTACAGTTTGGCTTTAATCATATTTGTAGTTTCTGAGAAGAAGGCATTTGAACATTTTCCCATAGGGTCCAATGTTAATCTATGTCCTGCGGTGGCGGCCATCTTGAATTTCCGATCGGCATAAAAAAACAGAAACTTTGTAGAGGACCTTCCAATGATCATTCCTGGGCAGTTTGGTTTCAATTATCCAAGTGGTTTCAGAGAAGAAGCGTTTTGAAACATTTTTCCCATAGGGTCCAATGTTAAACTAAGTCCTGCCGTAGCCGCCATTTTGAATTTCATACCAGAACAAAAAACGTAAAGTTTGTAGAGGACCATCTAATGAACATTCATGTACAGTTTGGCTTTAATCATATTTGTAGTTTCTGAGTAGAAGGCATTTGAATATTTTCCCATAGGGTCCAATGTTAATCTATGTCCTGCGGTGGCGGCCATCTTGGATTTCCGACCGGCATAAAAAACAGAAAATTTGTAGAGGACCTTCCAATGATCATTCCTGGGCAGTTTAGTTTCAACTGTCCAAGTGGTTTCAGAGAAGAAGCATTTTGAAACATTTTTCCCATAGGGTCCAATGTTAAACTAAGTCCTGCCGTAGCCGCCATTTTGAATTTTATATCGGAACAAAAAACCTTAAGATTGTAGAGGACCATCCAATGAACATTCATGTACAGTTTGGCTTTAATAATATTTGTAGTTTCTGAGAAGAAGGCATTTGAACATTTTCCCATAGGGTCCAATGTTAATCTATGTCCTGCGGTGGCGGCCATCTTGGATTTCCGATCGGCATAAAAAACATAAAATTTGTAGAGGACCTTCCAATGATCATTCCTGGGCAGTTTGGTTTCAACTGTCCAAGTGGTTTCAGAGAAGAAGCATTTTGAAACATTTTTCCCATAGGGTCCAATGTTAAACTAAGTCCTGCCGTAGCCGCCATTTTGAATTTCATATCGGAACAAAAAACCTTAAGATTGTAGAGGACCATCCAATGAACATTCATGTACAGTTTGGCTTTAATAATATTTGTAGTTTCTGAGAAGAAGGCATTTGAACATTTTCCCATAGGGTCCAATGTTAATCTATGTCCTGCGGTGGCGGCCATCTTGGATTTCCGACCGGCATAAAAAACAGAAAATTTGTAGAGGACCTTCCAATGATCATTCCTGGGCAGTTTGGTTTCAACTGTCCAAGTGGTTTCAGAGAAGAAGCATTTTGAAACATTTTTCCCATAGGGTCCAATGTTAAACTAAGTCCTGCCGTAGCCGCCATTTTGAATTTCATATCGGAACAAAAAACCTTAAGATTGTAGAGGACTATCCAATGAACATTCATGTACAGTTTGGCTTTAATCATATTTGTAGTTTCTGAGAAGAAGGCATTTGAACATTTTCCCATAGGGTCCAATGTTAATCTATGTCCTGCGGTGGCGGCCATCTTGGATTTCCGACCGGCATAAAAAACAGAAAATTTGTAGAGGACCTTCCAATGATCATTCCTGGGCAGTTTGGTTTCAACTGTCCAAGTGGTTTCAGAGAAGAAGCATTTTGAAACATTTTTCCCATAGGGTCCAATGTTAAACTAAGTCCTGCCGTAGCCGCCATTTTGAATTTCATATCGGAACAAAAAACCTTAAGATTGTAGAGGACCATCCAATGAACATTCATGTACAGTTTGGCTTTAATCATATTTGTAGTTTCTGAGAAGAAGGCATTTGAACATTTTCCCATAGGGTCCAATGTTAATCTATGTCCTGCGATGGCGGCCATCTTGGATTTCCGATCGGCATAAAAAACAGTAACTTGGTAAAGGACATTCCAATGATCATTCCTTTACAGTTTGGGTTCAGTCAGTTCATTAGTTTCGGAGAAGAAGATCTTTGAAATTTCAGCCAATCAGAGCATATTATTGGCCCTGGCAGCCATATTGAATATCCGACTGGAACGAAAAACAGTAACTTTGTAGAGAACCATCCAAGGAACATTCCTGCTAAGTTCGGTTCCAATCGGCCAAGTGGTTTCGGAGAAGAAGCTTGAAATGTGAAAAGTTTACAGACGACAGACGACAGACGACGGACGCCAAGTGATGGCAATAGTTCACCTGGACCTTTGGTCCAGGTGAACTAAAAAAAAGAGGGGGGGGGGGGAAGGAGGGTTATCACGACACACCATCTCCAGCGCTCCATTTCTCCAATCTAAACAATGTCTGAACCCGAAAATGGTTTTTAAAACAAATTAAAACATATTGATATATCCTCCCGGTGTAACCAAACTGTATGACACGTCTGTTTTATCTCAATAATTACTACCTTGTCAATGTACTTAGAAAAGTACAACTTCACAACTTGTCTCCATTGTCTTAACTTGTACATGTGCCCCACAATAATGTGTGCAATTCTTTACATCTATTAATGGTTGCAGTATGATATAAAGAAGGAAAATGTCAAAAATAAATATCTTTTACAGTAAAAAAAAGTTACAAGGTACTAGGTGTCACACATCTGTCATCTTTTTAGAATGGTGCACGACTCATTGTCCTATAAAATGAGTTTGTTCAACACCAAGCTTTTCTTGAGTGATAGACAGGGTACACCGCTTCCATATTTAGGCCTTGTTCCTCTCTGATAGAAGTAAAAGGAGATATGGGGTAAATTTCGATGAGAAAACAACCCATAACCATTGGAATTAATACTGCAATCAAATACAAAAATGAGGCTAATGACAGCAGTTTTAATTGATGAACATGTTCATGAAAAGGTATTGAATAACAGAATTGCTGAGCTGCTTGCCTTATTTGTGATCAAAGAAAGTGCATTATACTTTGAGGGGCTACTATTATTTTAATTTGCATATTTCTTTTTTATTTTGCTTGCTTTTAATTAATTTGTTTTTGTTTTATGTTTTGCTTTGCAGTTAGCACAATCCAGTTTGATGTTTGGATCTTAGATACATGCTATGACAATAGTTTCATGCTTATGATACTTGCTTCAATTTATTTGCAATTACATTTGTATGGTCCTATTGTCAATAAAAGTCATCAGAAAAAGGAAATTCTTATTCACACCTAGTTAACACAGCCTGATGAGGATACTAGCATGAATGAACCACTCATTGAAGTTTTAAGGTGAAATTCACGAGTACCAGACTACTATCAGCTCTACAACATTAGAAAAAAAACAAAAATTTTTTTTTTTTTACACGTGGGTGGGAAAGGGGTACTTCTTTAAACGGGCAAAAAATTTAACGATTTCCAACTTTGTCTGCCAAATCTACCTGCATATTTTCCCTTGAAATTTCCTAACGGACAATTTCCCCTGAAAATACCAGGACCTATTAGCCAGGCAAAGCTGAAACCAAAGAAAAAAAATTAGCCCCTAAAAAAAAAATTCAAAAATAAATGGCGGAGTTGTGATTTTATTTAAAAATCACTTTTGGTTAATTTAATAACCTTCCTCGCGAATAGAATTCGACTTTTAGTCGCAGCGCCAATATAGTAATTGGTACTACTTACTATTACTATTCTCGATAATATATCTACGTCTCTGTGGCTTTGGATTCAGGTAAGTTCTGGTCAGCGCAGTCAGTTTGTGTTGCATCATGGGTGCCTTTCGGAACTCCTCGGCCCCCATCCCCCACGACTCCCTACAATATTTATTTGCCGATTCCATCCCCTCTCCCTGTGACATCCCCTGGTTACGGAAAACCATCAACGTACTGATGTTTACTTTCATCGAAAACTTGTTTAGAAGGCCAAGATGTTGGTTCATAATGTAAAATTTGATTATTTATAAGCCCCCAAGCATGATTTCTATTAGTCCGAGATTCCTCTGTCGTTTAACGGCATTGATAAAGTTGCTTGTAGCCGTTCAAGTCAAATGGCGGAATAATAGGATCTAAGGCAAAATCGTGCTGTAATGGAGTGTAACACCACTTTCTGAGGGTAAGATGGTTATGAATGAATAGAAAAATGATTGGTGAAGCGATTTATATAAGGTTTATGATAGAAAATAAAATCCGATAGCCACGAAACGTGGAAATGTGCCGATCCTATGGCCGGTGAGGCAAATTCGATGGTTTCCGTATATAGCACCCTCTGTCTTTGAACGGCTACAAGCAACTTTATCAATGCCGTTAAACGACAGAGGAATCTCGGACTAGATTTCTATGTGTAAAGAATATAGATGTAAGTCTGTCATCAATACGCTTTCCTACTCTGATCATGATATAAATAAAGTAATCTCTACTTTTGAGGATGACAGTGTGACTTTAATTAATTGGTTTTCCATTAACAAAATGAAGGCTAACCCAGAAAAGTTCCAGGCAATTGCCATAGGTAAACAAACCAAACAACAAAACTTAACCTTTACTATTGACGGAAATAAAATTGAATGTGAATCTGAAATTAAACTTTTAGGGGTAACAATAGACTTTCAATTAAATTTCAATGAACATGTGTCAAATATTTGTAAAAAAGCCTCCAGGCAATTAAATGTATTAAAAAGAATTGGTACCCATTTAACAAAACTAGGAAAACTTACAATCTACTACTCCTTTATTATGTCCAACTTTAACTATTGCCCACTTGTTTGGCACTTTTGTGGAGAAACGAATACCCAAAAAATAGAAAAAATACAGGAAAGGGCTCTGAGATTTATATACAATGAATACACCTCTAGTTATGAAGACCTGTTATGCAAATCTAAACTGCCATCCCTAAAAGTAAGGAGACTTAGAACATTTGCTTTAGAAGTTTTCAAAATTGTTAATAAGGATTGTCCTGTTTATTTATTTGACCTCATAGATATAAAAAATACTTCGTATTCTTTTAGATATCAAAATAAAGCAGCTTTACCACAGGTAAGAACTATAACTATAAGTTTTGGTTTGCAATCTTTTCGTTATGCAGGTGCAAAACTCTGGAATGAGCTGCCTGACCACTTTAGAAAAGACATGTCACTAGACCAGTTTAAAAATTTGATTAATACATGGTCAGGCAGCTCATGTCATTGCTTTGCATGCAAGGCTTCAGTTTGATTTCCTTCCCTTAGTATGCTAGATATTTTTAGTTTAGTTCATCAACTGTGCTTATTTTTAATTTAGTTCAACTACTGTGCTTTTATGTTTTACTAGATATTTTAGTTTAGTTCATCAACTGTGCTTATTTTTAATTTAGTTCAACTACTATGCTTTTATGTTTTACTAGATATTTTTAGTTTAGTTCATCAACTATGCTTATTTTTAATTTAGTTCAACTACTGTGCTTTTATGTTTTATAATATGTATGTGCTCTGCTTTTTATGCATGTCTGTCCTTATGCTTGTTTTGTTATTTACATGTATGTCGGTTTTAAAAGCTCTTCAGAGCTTATGTTGTATGTTTTTATACTCCGACTTTAAATAAAATTTGTATCTGTATCAATCACAGTATTAATTCCCGAAATATCACGCATAGCGGATTGTTTATTTTGCATGTGCTACATGTAATTATATATTAATGCATGCCCCTTTCTATATCAGGGCTGTTATCATGACCTAAAAGATCAAGTTGCTCCAATCTTGACCAAAATATATACAAAATCAATAGAAACTGGCACCATACCCAAAGACTGGAAACACGCAAATGTTGCACCAGCATTCAAAAAGGGCGAAAGATACAAAGCAGAAAATTACAGACCAATATCACTAACATGCATCTGCTGTAAACTGATGGAACATATAATAACCAGCAACATTATGAAACACCTCGACTCGAACAATATTTTATATGATTTACAACATGGTTTCAGAAAAGCAAGATCATGTGAGTCGCAACTCCTTCCTTTCATACAAGAATTAAATGCCAGCAATAACAAAAACATACAAACAGACTTGATTATTATGGATTTTGCCAAAGCCTTCGATAAAGTTTCCCACCGTAGATTATTATACAAACTGGAATATTACGGAATACAAACCCATACTCTAAACTGGATTCAGGCATTTTTATCAGATAGAACACAAACAGTAGTAATCGATGGATTAACATCTAACACAGTGCCAGTAACATCAGGCGTTCCACAGGGTACAGTACTCGGTCCAATTCTTTTTCTAATTTATATCAATGACTTTCCGGAATATCTTACACACAGCAAACTAAGACTCTTTGCAGATGACAGTATCATTTATAAAGAAATAACATGTCAGGACGACTGCAAGAAACTACAATCTGACCTTGATGCAGCTGCAAGGTGGGAAGCCGATTGGCTTATGGCTTTCCACCCAGATAAATGTACAGTACTCACCATCACTCAAAAGAAAACACCCTTCAAACATGACTATATACTTCACAATCACATTCTCGAACCAGTAACTTCAGCAAAATACCTTGGAGTTACACTACAATCTAACCTTAAATGGAACACCCACATCGACAATATCACTTCAAATGGAAATAAATCTCCCGGATACTTAAAAAGAAATTTACAGATATCAAACCCTGAAGTAAAATCTCGGGCATATCAAGCACTAGTGAGGCCAAAACTTGAATACAGCTGTAGTATCTGGGACCCTTATACACATGACAACATAAACAAACTAGAAATGGTTCAAAGACGAGCTGC
The DNA here is from genome assembly GCA_963680875.1 of Bathymodiolus brooksi. Classification (NCBI taxonomy): domain Eukaryota; kingdom Metazoa; phylum Mollusca; class Bivalvia; order Mytilida; family Modiolidae; genus Bathymodiolus; species Bathymodiolus brooksi. The sequence continues at coordinate 27,725,801 of OY804586.1, forward strand.
TCGCTATGTTCAAAACAATTACCATAATACTAGCAGTGTCACTTCAATGATTGACACTCTAGGTTGGCCAACTTTAGCTGAGCGCCGTCTTAAAACCAGATTGATCATGTTGTTTAAAATAACACACGCTTTAATTGCTATCCCAAACATCATACTGATCCCAACTGACAGCAGAACTAGAAAATCACACAATCAGACATTTAGGCATATAACAACACAAAAAGATACATACAAATGGTCATTTTTTCCACACACTATAGTACAATGGAACATCTTACCACAGATAATTATCTCAAGTCCATCTCATAGACTCTTTCAGAGAACAGCTAACACCCGCTGTTCTCTTAAACATTTAAATTTCAAATACAATTGTACATAGTTTTAAATTTTTTGTTTTGTTTTATTCACACTTTTGATTTCACTTTATGAAATTTATGTAAATATTTTTGTAAATACCCACTCATGCAAAAGTACGTAATCTTCAACGTCTTGAAGGAGTATTGTATACCTAAAGAAGAAGAAGAAGAGAAACCGATATCGGCCAGAGGGCTTTATCCTGAGGGTCGATATCGGTCGAGGGATGATAACAGTCATGATATGGAAATGCATGCCCTATGCATTAATCTATTTCACATATTTCAACATTGAATTAAAAAGAACATTTAGTTAACTTCCTAAACAGACACCAAACTTATGGATATGAGTGCATCACCTTCATTTTTTTTGGCAGAAGAAACTGGAGTACCCAGAGGAAATCACTGCAGGAAACTGACCTACATTATCACATATGACATGAGATTTTGAATTTGTCCATCATTGCATCAACATATCATGCTAATCATATTCTTCTTTCTTTTTGGATCTTACCGATAACCAAAGTCGAGCAAGATACATATCAAGATTTTGCTTCTCGATTTCTTCTGGCAGTCTTGTTTCATTATTTGTTATCAAACACTGCTTGACAATATGTGTATCCGAATTTGTCTTTCTTTTAGTGCTAGGCTTTTTCATGCTTTCGACAAATGTGTCCGTTTCTGCTTGCGAAACGCCCACAAATCTTCCTTCGATAAACGCAGACATTTTGCAAATGACAGATGGGCAGAACTGACGTAATTGGGGCTCACGAGAGGATTGATACCGTGTTGTCAGAGGTTTGCCCCGGTATCTACCCCGGGGCTGTTATCGCTGTGGCACTTCCGGCATTTACGTATGGGCAAAATTGACGTTATTACTTATAAATATGTGATAATATTGAAATATGTAATATGCAAGCTTTAATTCAACAGAGTAACTCAATAGTTATTTGCCGAATCTATTTTTTTATATTCTCAACAGGATGTTTATCGTTTAACTACCTCAAGCAAGGAATGATGATTGTCAGTTCATTCTGTAACAGCATTCTTTAAAAAATAAATACGGAAAACTTCATGTACTGTCTCACTCTCAAACATTGCAAATCACGGGGATTGTTTACATTGAGGTGTATGTCGCGAGTATTTGTTATCGCGATAGGTTAACGAGAAACTACGAGATTCTTATCCTTCTCATATACGTCCTTGCCTCAAGCTAATCCCCCATTATTGATTAAAAAAAAACTAGGAGTAGGACCTTCTATCCCTCATAACATTAACAACAAGTAATATCGTCTGTCTGTATCTCCATCCTAATACCATCACAGGATCATGTTGGTCATATGCATCGGAATGCACCGGGTCGGAGGTCAGATTTTAAATTTCCATAATACCTTTGATATGACTTGTGATAATCCTAATCTCAACGAGATTAAGCAATGAGGAGAACCTTTCACTTTAAAGAATAATTTTGTACCCCTGAAAGAACCAGCTATGGAAATTTAATTGTATTTGGCATGGATTGTCCTTGTGACTAAAGATTCTCGGCTCAATGAGATTTGAACCTTTAAGCTTTCAAATTTGATTGAATATTGCTTCATGTCAAGCAATTAGTATTTCAGCTATATTCAGGACTACAACAATTTCAGAAACAATAATAATAATAATAATTCAGCTATATAAATGAGATTTCTCTTTTGATCAGGTGCAAGTCACTGACAATCTATATCACCAGGGCTCACGTTGGAGGGCGATTCGGGCGAAGAAGTCGCCTTGTGGCTGATCACTTCGCTTTGTACTAGTGCCAAAAGAGAAGTGGAAGTCGCCCTGTAATTTTACCAAGTCGCTTTGCTAATTTTAACTGTTAAAAAACATCGGTATATTTTACTACAAAATTTCCGTTTTTCAAACCGCCATTGTAAAGGGACGTAATCGAAACAGTTACGAATATAAAATCTGTACTATGGATCCGAACTCGGGAAAATAACGTCAGTATTGTTTCATTTCATTTATTTGGGGTTTGATGGCGGCTGTCCAAAGGGATTGTTAACTTTGTGGATATGATTAGTTTCTTAATTAATTTCAATCAGTGATTAAAGAGAAGCAATGTAAATAATATACACTCATTAAAATTCGATTAAATAATTAGCAATTTCACAGCTTGTGGTTTTTTTTTTTGGCATATTATTTATTGGACAATAGTTGACTATCATATATGTGCCTTTATCATCTGTGCAAGACAAAACAAAGAATCTGAAAAGGGTTTACTTAATACAAACAAATACAAGGACATATGTAAATCAGAGAGATGATATGCTAACAAAAACAAGGAGTTAAACAACTACTGAATATACCTTAATGCATAACAAGTACATTATAACATACGAATGCCACGATAATGCCCCGCGAATGTGAAAAGTGGTACAATTAATTAGTGAAATATTTTGACTTCTCCCTGTACTCTCACCATTTCTCCCTGTTGTCTCTCACTTCTCTTTTGTCAGCACCTGAAAGAGAAGTCACTTCTCCCTCTGATTTCAAAGTAGTGGGAGCCCTGATCACATATTGTTGTATCGAGTAAACCTTGCCATGAGCAGAAATCAAGCTTGTAACATTAGGGACGGACCATTTAACTTCCAGGGGGAGGGGGGGGGGGAGGGGGCTATTTTTTTTCTAAGAAAATATTCTGGTTCCAAATGTTGCTGAAAAAATATTCTGATTTTGGTGGAGGAAAAAAAAATAATCTGATTCAGAGTTTTTGTCATATAGCCAAATGTTAACTATTTGAAAGAAAAATTTGTGCTTTGCGCGACAAAAAAAAAAAATTCTAACTCTTGTGTTGTCCGAAAAAATATTCTGAACAAAAAAAAACATAGCCATCCCTGCAAGTTAAATGGTCGGTCCCTTAGTGGTGATAGGCACTGATTGCACAGGTAGTTGTAAGATTCAAGTCGTGTTACGTGGGATCAAAGCTTAAGTCTGATGTTATGATAAGAAATGCTTCAATAAACCTTCTTTACTAGGTGAGCGAGTCTCTAGTTTTAAATTTTTTTCATTCATATTAAAATTTATTTTTCAGAAATATTTAGAACAAGCTTTAGTCACGAATGGTATTTATTAAATCATCTGAAATATCACCAAAGTACAAAGTTAGCATGGCTGTTGGATCCAGTGTCATCAGGAACACAGTATTAAATAAAAATAAACCGTATCAATGTGATAAATTGGGTGAAGTGTGTAGCCAGAAGCATCCGTTACAGACACACATTAGAACACATACAGGCGATAAACCTTACAAATGTGATATATGTGATAAAGTGTTTAGTCAGAATGGTATCTTACAGAATCACATTAGAACGCATACAGGTGATAAACCGTATACATGTGATATATGTGGTAAAGTGTTTAGCAATATTCATCTCTTACAGACACACATTAGAACACACACTGGTGATAAACCGTATAAATGTGATATATGTGGTCAAATGTTTAGTCAGAATGGTAACTTACAGAATCACATTAGAACGCATACAGGTGATAAACCATATAAATGTGATATGTGTGGTAAATTGTTTAGACTGAATTCTAAATTACAGTATCACATAAGAACACATACCGGTGATACACTGTATAATTGTGATGTTTGTGATAAGGTGTTTAGTAAGAATCGTAGCTTACAGAGACACAATAGAAAACATACTGGTGATAAACCTTATAAATGTGATATATGTGATAAAGTGTTTAGTCGAAAGAATGACTTACATTTTCACGTAAAAACACATACTGGTGATAAACCATATAAATGTGATATGTGTGGTAAAGTGTTTAGTCAGAAACGTAACTTACAGTATCACATAAAAACACATACTGGCGATAAACCGTATAAATGTGATGTATGTGGTAAAACATTTAGTCAGAATCGTAGCTTACAGAATCACATAAGAACACATACAGGTGAAAAACCTTATAAATGTGATATATGTGGTAAGGCGTTTAGTGAGAATCGTAGCTTACAGTATCACATTAGAGCACATGCAGGCAATATACCTTATCAATGTGATATATGTGGTAAAGGATTTAATAAGAATTCTAACTTAAAGACACACATAAGAATACATACAGGTGATAAACCTTATAAATGTGATGTATGTGGTAAAGCATATAGTCAGAATGGTAGCTTACAGATTCACATAAGAACACATACAGGTGAAAAACCTTATAAATGTGATGTATGTGGTAAGGCGTTTAGTGACAATCGTAGCTTACAGACACACATTAGAACATATGCAGACAATATACCTTATCAATGTGATATATGTGGTAAAGGATTTAATAAGAATTCTAACTTAAAGACACACATAAGAATACATACAGGTGATAACCCTTATCAATGTGATATATGTGGTAAAGGATTTAATCAGAAGTCTAACTTACAGACACACATTAGAATGCATACAGGGGATAAACCTTATAAATGTGATATATGTGGTAAAGTGTTTTGTGAGAATGGTATCTTACAGAAACACATTAGAATACATACAGGCGAAAAACCTTATAAATGTGATATATGTGGTAAAGGATTTAGTCAGAATTCTAACTTACAGAAGCACATTAGAACACATACAGGCAATAAACCTTTTAAATGTGATGTATGTGGTAAAGGATTTAGTCAGAATTCTAACTTACAGAAGCACATTAGAACACATACTGGTGATAAACCTTAATAATATGATATATATATATATGGTGAAGGATTTTAAATAAAGCATGGGTCATTGTTTTCTGATTTTAACATGATACTATGATTTATATCAATAAAATTGAACATTTTGGATATATATACATCGAAACTTGACACACAACTAGTTATTCCTCAAATATTTTTTGTCTCTCAGATTTTATATACATACAGTTTAAGGCTGTTCCATTTAACAATGCAAATAGTAGGAAGTGATGGCACTTGTAGAGTACAGTGGGACCAGCCATAATAGCTTCTTTAATAAGATTTTTTTCTTTTGCCTTTAGGTTCATCTGACCCAAATGGTCGTATGAGCAATTGTCATCACTTTGTATCCGTCATCTGTACACTTATCACATTTTTATCTTCTTCAAAACCAATGGGCCAATTTGATCACATTATCCTGATTCCGAACTAACCTGTCTTTGTTCTTTTTCCTTAATGCTGCATGCTTCATGGAGAAGCAACAAATACCAGTTTTATTGTCTTTGGTTTGGTTGGACTGCGATCCTTGTAAAATAAAGATATAAAGGATCTAACACCGGTAAGAGGACAAGACGGAAAAATCTCAGACACCCAAGGGAAATGATTTCTGGTCTCCAACGAGGCACCGCCGAGCTTGAGACCAATAAAAAAAATTCCCGCAGGTGTCTGAGATTTTTCCGCCTTTCCCTTTTACTGATGTTTGATTCTTTTTCTCACTAATTTGCCTATCTTGTACGGTTTCCGGTGTTTGATTTTAATTATTTCTCACTAAACATCTTTGTTTTGTTTACATTCCATCGAGCGTTTTCCCGCAAAATTGTTTTCCGTTGGTGAAGTTAATTGTAGATTTATCGATATACATCCATGTATTGGCAGTATTTTAATTATTTTTCATAATAAAATACAATGTATTTAATAAATATATTATATATGCTACTAGTACTACAACAGCGATAAATACCTGTAAAAGTTATTTGACTTTGGTCAAAGGGAGGTAATTTCTTTCTTTACGTTAGTTACTAACAAGGGAGAGCACTCTATTTTTTGCTCAAAGGAAACAAACATTGACACGGTAGAAAGGGGTGAGAAAAAGTCAAACACAGTGAGCGGTGCAATATCGTTAAATCGTTAGAAAGCAGAATAGTATACATAGATTAATAAAAAAAATACTCATGTGCTAGAATCGTGGTTTTATTGATGAGAATAAAGACGGAACCGTGATGAAGAGCTATTTTGCGAAACGTAACATTTTTACGGGAAAAGTAGCGTGAAATTCTTATCTCGCCCATGGATTGAGACATATAGAATCTAACACCGGGGAGAGTACAAGATAAGGAAATCTCTGACACCCGAGGGTAATTAAGATTTCAATCGTTCTCTTTATGAGGCTTGCCGATTGTAATCTTACCCAAGGGTGTCGGAGATTTCCCTATTTTGTACTTTTTCCTGTGTTTGATTTTATTTCTCACTAAGCACCTAATTGTTTTTGTTTACATTCCATCGAGCGTTTTCCCGCAATTTATTTTTCCATTGCTGAAGTAAATATTCGATTTATCCATATGCAACCGTATCTCGGCAGAATTTCAAATGTATTTCATCATGAAGTACAATGTATTTAATAAATATATTATAAATGTTACTAGTACTACAACAGAGATAAATACCTGTAAACAAATATTTGAATTTGGTCAAAGGGAGGTAATTTCTTTCTTTACGTTAGTTACTAACAAGGGAGAGCACTCTATTATTTACTCAAAGCAAGCTAACATTGACTGGAAGAGAGCCTGAAAAAAGAATCAAACACCGTGATAGGTGCACGTAGGGGGGGGGGGGGGGGCAGTTGACATAAACTGTCCAGCATGCATTTGCCGGTAAACCACACATGATTTTTTTTCTCTTGCACTAGTGCAAGATAAGAAAATCTCACATCGCTAAGAATAGCTCATTTTGTTAGCTTGTTTTACTTATATTGATATTTTTTAATTTATTAAATCTCTTCTGACACTGACAAGAATTTTTGTTTCTACGCGGAAGTTAACTTTTGAGATTTCGTAAGGAACGATAACTCCAATAAAGGAACGACAGCTCGATTGAACGAGACAAAATTCGGCCCTAAAAAAAAGTCGTCCCCAATATATCTCGGCCCAAAAATCTCGACACTTTTTGATGAAATTGCCAGATAATTTTCAGATGCGCGAGCATTCATGGCCATGCCGGTTTCATATTATGCGAGCTTAAGCGAGCTTTTTATGTTTAAAAATGTGTACTTAGGATTTTTTAACAAACATGGTTGAATATAGTATCGAAGAAAAAAAAATTCTACGTTTTGTAAACACCGGTTTCCGGGTAACACACTAACACACTCAACTAATGAAGATCTTCTTAACATAAAGCGCAAAGGTGATCCTGAAGTCTCGTACCCTCTCTCGTAAGTCAGATACCACTGAAACCCGGAACCTGTGTGTAATAAAAGTCATTTTGTTAGCTTGTTTTACTTATATTGATATTTTTTAATTTATTAAATCTCTTCTGACATACTGACAAGAATTTTTGTTTCTACGTGGAAGTTAACTTTTGAAATTTCGTAAGGAACGATAACTCCAATAAAGGAACGACAGCTCGATTGAATGAGATTAGATTCGGCCCTAAAAAAAAGTCGGCCCAATATATCTCGACACTTTTTGATGCACTGCGTGCAATTGCCAGATAATTTTCAGATGCGCAAGCATTCATGGCCTTGTTGGTTTCATATTAAAGTTAACAAACTTGTGATAGATTCTACAATAACAAACTCTTGCACCTTTACGATGTTTGTCTCTTTTTTCAATATTTGTTTACGTTGAGAAAATATAGAGTACTCTCCCTTGTTATGTAACTAACGTAAATAAAAACAATTACCAACGTCAAATAATTGTTTGTACAGGCATTTATCGCTGTTGTAGTAGCATTTATAATATATTTATCAATAAAATTGTATTTTATTGTGAAATACATTTAAAATACTGTCAAGACACTATAAATCGACAATTTAATTCAACAATGGAAAACAATTTTGCGGGAAAAACGGCATGTAACTTGTCTTACCCTGGAGCCGGAGTAAGATAGAAAAATCTTTTTCACCTAAACTAACGGACTACTTTATCCAAGGGGTGAGAAAAGGATATCTCACACGGCTAAAAATAGGAACTGTGCTGTCTCATTAGTGAGAAAACAAGAAGAGTTTGAAGATTACCAAAGGGGCAATCAGAATCCGTATATCGAAGAATAACAGACAACGGCGATGACCAAAAGAAAAAGTACAAAAGGACAAACAACGATATGCAAAACATGCATATAAAACTAAAGATCAAGTAACAGGAACCCCACTAAAACCGGGGATGAACTTGGATGTACCGGAAGTGTTAGTAGTTCCTGCTTCACTAGTGGCACACGTCGTGTTCATCTAGTTACAAACCGGGTAATAAGTTGTGAACGAGGAAAGGAATGGGAAGTGTTTACGACAAGTACGTGGAACATATCCGTGGCCATTTGTGACAGATATTCCATAACGGTCAACCAAGTCGTGATGACGACCGTAAAATTTTCGAAGTGATGACTTCAACTTTACCAGAAGGAACCCTTGGTTCAGTAGCTTCCTTGTTATCGGCAACCCTATATCAAGGAAATCCTGATGGGAACTACAAGCTCTGGAATATCGTATCATCTGAGAGAGATATACTCAATATGCAGGTGCTGCTGGAATGTTGCTACATATAAATGGAAAGTTCACAATGGGAAAATTGAAATCATCTCTTTTGTCGTAAAGTTTCGTTCTTAACTGCCCCTCACTGTCGATTTCGAGGTGTAGGTCAATGTATGAAGCATATCTATCTGTATCTATAGTATCCTTTATTTCAAGCTGAATGGGATGGATGCGATCAACAAAATCACCAAACCTAGAATTATTTAGTGAAAGGACATCTATATAGCGGAACGTGAAATTAAAGGATCAGGTTAGCTTATTTTCGTTTTTCTTGAGAAGCCCCTGTATGAAGTCTGCCTCATGCGAATAAAGAAACAAGACAGCGAGAAGAGGAGCACAGTTTGTACACATAGGTATGCCGACTGTGTTGGAAAAACATGTCCGCCAAACATAACAAATATGTTGTCAATCAAAACTCGAGTATTTTGATGATATCAGTTTCAGAGAACTTTTTGGTAGAATCAGTGGTGTTTTACAAAATAAGATCTGTCTCTTCATAGCACAAGGTATTTGTATCTACGTCGGCCAATTTTTTTTTATGAAAAACAGTTGGACTAACTCCCTTAATTTGTCCTTCAGCTTAGATTGAGGAATAGTCGTGTAAAGTGTAGAAAAGTCAAATGTTTTAATGCTATTGCAGGAGGAGATGGACCTATATAGCTAGTAACCAGTAACAAAAAACGTACCGTCCATTTGTCTGCTAATTTTATTCATGTTACAGTACATTGATGAATACGGATTTGCTTGTTCCATCCGGGTAAATTTCATAAATCCCACTTACGTTAGCTATGATGTCATCACATTCCCTAGGCAAACGAGTTCCTAGAACGTAGAAACAATGATTCTTTTCATTGTATGTTACAACGTTAAACGCCATAAACCACGTGCACTAACCCTAGACTACCAGACATATCGTACTTTGGGTATGTTACAACGTCAATGTTATAACCCACTAACCCTAGACATATCGTACTTTGGGTATGTTATACTAGAAGAAGAGTTGGAAGATGCCAAAGTGGTAATCAGAATCCGGAAATCGAAGAAGTACAGACAACACAGTTGCTAAAAGAAAAAGGACAAAAGGACAAACAACGATCTACAAAACATACACGTAAACAGAAGATCTAGTAATATGAATCCCATTAAAAACCGTGGGGTGAACTCAAGTGCTCCGGAAGGGTAGGTAGTTCCTGCTCCACTAGTGGCACACGTCGTGTTAATCTATGAACAAACAATTTTTCTTTCTTAATTTGCTGTTGAATTGATATTAAATTATAAATTTATACATACAAAATTTAGTCATTAATTTGTATAGAGGAATCTGACTTGCGAATTTACTAATGAAATATGAGGAGTGAGTTTTATTTTCAGTTTGATTTGAAAACTTTCAGATGAAATATGAATTATATATTTTTACATAGAGAAAATGCTAAGTAACCAGGAAATCTTAAAAACTTGTATTTAATTTTGGAATTTGATATGTGTATCTCTTTGGGAAAGTTAAGTTTTTAACTTATACACGTGGAAATATAATGCTGAATATACAATGTAGATACGGAAATTTAAATCATGGATTTACGCATGACAATGGTAATCCTAAATTGTGAGTTTTGTATTCTTGTTTTTTAGTCTAAATATTCCATACAAAAAAAAAAACATCAAGCAAATATAAACACGCCCGGATTGAGTGTTTATCACAGTTCATCTTGTTTTGTTTGCTTGCACAGAATCGTTAACACTTGTTTCCGATCCGACATCCCGTAGGTTCATACGTTGGCTACTTTTTCAGACGTTTATATCCTGCAGGGGCGGATCCAGGTGTGGGGGGGGGCGCCCCCCTAAAATTGGAAAAAATATGATTTTTTGGTGTAAAATCGTGATTTTTCACACGAATTACCCCAAAAATGTTCGCGCCTCTCTCCGCAATTGGAAAAAATATGATTTTTTGGCGTAAAATCGTAATTTTTCACACGAAATACCCCAAAAATGTTCGCGCCCCCCTCCGCTCGGCGCAATTTTTTTAAGTGCGCCTCCCCCCCCCCTAACTTGAAATCCTGGATCCGCCCCTGTACTGTTTATATTGAAACGACAATGCATGAGAGATACAGGCTCAGATGAGTGTCAAATTATGTTACTCCTCTATTGATATCAACGGTCCATTCAACCTAGCTGTGCCAACATTTTGAAAAATAGGTATAAAAAGGTAAGACAAAATGTTGGCATAGGCTGAATAGGTTAATTGCTATATAAACATGACTAGTCATGTTTAATTAGTGTACAACTGGGGGAGATATCAATGGGAGGGGTATATGGTTTTTTGATTCGTTAGAAAAAAAAATTCAGACAACACAAGAGTTAGAATATTTATTTTTCTTTGTCTCGCAAAGCGCGAAATTGCTTTCCAGAATTAAACGTCAGGTTATGACAAAAACTCTGAATCATATTATTTTTTTTTCCTCCACCAAAATCAGAATATTTTTTTCAGCAACATTGGAAATCACAGTATTTTTTTTAGAAAAAAACCATAACCCTCCCTTTTCAAGTTAAATGGTCCGTCCCGAAGTATCATATAATATTTCAAATTAAGACTTTTTAAAAAAATTGTTTATTTACATTATTCAAATATTTTAGATTTTCATCTTTTCTATTTACAGATTTTTGTTTAATTTTAACAGAATTATTATTCTATATATAAATTTTTACAAAACTTAATATTTTTATATTTGTTTATATCTTATATTTTTAGACTAAAAAAAAAAATTCTTTATAAATTTCACTTTTGAGACCTGCATTTCCAAATTTGCTTACCTGTAACTATCATTAATTGTTATATAAACACCTGTAATAAAATGTTTGTTGGCATGCCTTGAATATGATATTTCAAAATGTTGGCATAGGTTGAAGACACCATATCAACATGTAGTGTTCTACATGTAAGACAAAACAGCAGTATATACACAAATATACCTTACAGGGGCAGATCCAGAGGGGATGGCGCCCCTCCCCCTAATATTGGAAAAAATATGATTTTTTTCCGTAAAATCGTGATTTTTCACACGAAAAACCCCAAAAATTTTAGCGCCTCCCTCCGCTCGGCGCAATTTTTTTTAAGTGCCCCCCCCCCTCCCCCTAACTTGAAATCCTGGATCCGCCCCTGCCTTAGTACTACATACAGTAACTACAAACTTTGTGATTTGACTGAGAAAGTGATGTACAGTATCAAACGAGGGAGGTACAATTAAAGTATATTTCTTAAATAGAGATTTTCTATTAAAAAAGTGATTTTGAAATGTGGCCTATGTTTATTATTTTATTGACATATATCAGTATCAGCTGAGGGTAAGAGTATATAAAAGAAAATAAATTATCAAGCAATTAACAACAGAGTTGATGAACTAAAAGAATGACTTTGCAATCTATAAATAACTACCATCCAGTTTGGTGACCAACATCATACTTACTGAATATTGATTGAATGAATTACATGTATTTTCTGATATATTTGGTTTGTTTGTTTGATTGTGTTTAACGCCACTTTCAACAATGTTTCAGTTGTATTGTGGTGGTCTGTTTTATTGGTGGAAGAAACTGTAATGCCTGGAGAAAACCACTGACCTGTCGCAAGTCACTGACAAACTTTATCATAAAATGTTATATACCTCGCCCTGATTGCGATATATTATGTAGGATTATTTTCTAAGCTATGTCTTGTCTGGCTGCTGCAAAATATAGCAAAAAAGTATTCCACATATTCTGGTTACAAATTATATATATTTTAGTTTGATTGTGTTTAACGCCACTTTCAACAATGTTTCAGTTATATTGTGGTGGTCAGTTTTATTGGTGGAAGAAACTGTAATGCCTGGAGAAAACCACTGACCTGTCGCAAGTCTCTGTCAAACTTTATCACAAAATGTTATACACCTCGCCCTGATTGAGATATATTATGTAGGATTATTGTCTAAGCTATGTCCTGTCTGGCTGCTGCAAAATATAGCAAAAAAGTATTCCACATATTCTGGTTACAAATTATATATATTTTTTCAAAAAGTCGTAATACTAATAGGTAGAATGAAGAGTTAGTGTTATGGTGTTTAATGCCACAGTCAACAAAATTTCAGTTATATCATGGTGGTCAGTTTTATTGTTGGAGGAAAATGGAGAAAAACACTGACAAACTTTATCACATAATGTTGTATCAAGCACACCTCCCCACGAGCAGGATTCGAAATCACAACTTTAGTGGTGATAGAAACTGATTGCACAGGTAGTTGTAAATCCAACTAGCATATCAACTCGAAATAATGTCCCTAGATAGAATGAACCATATATACAGGATATGCCATAAGCCAATTGGGCACCACTGAAGTTGCATACTCTCAGCTGTTCAAGTACACACAAAAAAAACCACTAGGTTTTACAGAGAACAGCAATGATTATTATTTTTTTATGGGGTCCACACCTCCTAAGGCGACCCTGCATATGTATTTGTGATAAGAGTAAAATGAATATCCAACTAGACTAATACCTTCTGTGTTGTTTCGCCTGTTACCCCTGTATACTTGTCCAGATTTGATTTGATTTTTGATTTTTGGTGTTTTAACTCCACTTTCAACAATATTTCAGCTGTATCATGGCGACCAGTTTTAGTGGTGGAGGAAGCCGGAGAAAACCACCGACCAAGGCAAGCAACTGGTCAACTTTATTACTTGCGGCTGCGAAACGACTGCACCCTTTTTAGCTCACCTTGCCAAAGGCAATGTGAGCTTTTGCCATCACTTGGCGTCCGTCGTCCGTTAACTTTTCACATTTTAAAATTTTAATCTTCTCCTCTGAAACCCCTCAGCCAAATGAAGTAAAACTTGGTAGGAAGCATCTATGGCAGGTCCTCTATAAAGATTGCTCATTTCGTCCCGACCTTTAACAAACATGTCCGCCATGGGCAATTCTTGTTTCTGATTGGTTGATTTATAAAAAAAATCTTCTCCTCTGAAATTGCTTTGCCAAATGAATCAAAATTTGGTAGGAAGCATCCTTGGAAGGTCCACTATCCAGAATGCTAATTTAGTTCCAATCCGTTTACAAACATGGTCACCACATGCAATTCTTGTTTCTCATTGGTTGATTTGTAAAAATCGTTTTCTCTGTAACTGCTTAGCCAAATGAACCGAAACTTGGTGTGGAAGCACCTATGGAAGGTTCTGTATTAAGCTTCCTCAAAGCAGAATGAAAGGTGAGCGACACAGGCTCAGCCCCCATTAGTATACCTATCAATGATTCTTGATATATAGGAATACAAAGAAAGCATACTACAGGTTAATCATACCCCCGTAACGAAGTTGTAGGGGGGTATATTCAGTGCCTGATATGGACGGTCGCCAAATGCGACTAATATCTTATTCGGGCGACCAAAAGCTGCTCCAAATTAGGTAGTCACTGGCCCAACAAAAAAACGTTTGGGCGATTGCCTATTAGACCGTTAAAAATGGTTGTTTTTCCGAAACCCGACATAAACTGTAACGGTAGATAACTCTTCTGTTCTAGTCTAAAACAGTTTGTTACGAGCACAGCGATTGGTCCAAATACATTTTTGTAGCCAATGAATACACAGCTAATGTAATTTACTGTTCTCCCCAATTATGTATTTTTATCGAGCCAATCAATACACGTTTCCTACACGTTTTCATGTAATACACAAGTATTCACTAAATATTAGAAAAAAAACGTGTTTTTTTGTTTCTTTATGATTTAATTATTAAAATTGTTAAAAATCACGGACGAAGTGGAAAGTTGTGAACAATAAAGAGAATTCTGTCAACTTGTAATGTTTGCGATCTGGTATCCACGACCACGGTTCGGAAATGTATTCATTCAATCTGCTGCAAAATGTACATCATACAAAATGTACGAATTTCATTTTACAGAAATCGAAAACCTTTTTGTGTCAATCCTTAGGTAATCATTGAAAAACTTTTCCCCAACAACGGAGAGAAAATCGTTGACAGTAATGTCAAACTACGGAAACGATCTGGCCTGTCACTTCTTTTAAACTTTTCATAGTTCATGTGTACACTGCTACATTTTAAAGACAATTAGGAGTGGTTTTCTTTTTTGGAACCAGAACTTTTGTTTACAAATTAAAAAAAACAGGAAAAGTTAACTGTTGTTTAATATATAACAGAAAATGACAGCACCGTTTGTTATTTCAACAAACTGGTGAGATACTTATTTGGAATGAATAACCAACCGATGTTACCCCGAACTGAGAGGTTATTTTACTTTAAAATCACTTCTTCATAGTGGATTGAAACAAGTGATGTCACTCTGGGGAGTGCAAGAGCGGTCCTTGTAGTGGCATTAGTCTACTCTTTTCCGGATGTCTTTAATGTGATCATGGCATTGATCTCCCCTTACACAAACCAGCCTTCTATTGTCCCCATCCGATGGACTAGCATCGTTTCATCCCAAATAGCAACACTACGTTGGACCGACGTTGGTCTTCGGGCGTTCGGATCGTTGCCCCGACGTCGGAATCCAACGTTGGCCCATCGTAGTGTTGCTCATTGGCGCCACGTTGGCCCGACGTTCGGTTTACAACCATATGCCAACCCGATCCCACCATTATCCAACGTCGGCCCAACGTCAGTCAAAACTATTTACAACCATGTGCCAACCTAATCCCACCAGTATCCAACGTCGGCCTAACGTCAGCCTAAGCTATTAACTACTATATGCCAACCATGTTCAACCAGTGTCTAACGTCAGCCTAACGTCCAGCCTCGATTATTTACAATAATATTCCACCAGTGGTTCACGTTGGTCAAACGTTCAATAACCTCCCATGTGATACCCATCAAACAGTAGTATGAAAAAAAATTGTAGACGCAACAGAAACTATGATTCAAAGCATATGCCAAGTGATGTGTCACAGTCTCCTTGATTATGGCTATACTTAAGAGACATCAATTGCTAATATATATATATATATATACCATATACAGTAATAAATTACACTGTAATTCCGATACTTTATTTTTCTGTATGTCGCGAACATTTCACCTATATTTGTATATTTTTCCCAATAAATTAATTGATTTGCAATAAGGAATTGAAACACTTTCCAGTATGAAAATTAGACAGAAACCAATCACTTGCATGCAAATATTTTAATTACTATTGACGAATCGTGTTTCAGTTCAAATAATAAATCATAAGGAGACTAGTTAATCAAACAAGACACAAGAACCATTAGTACTTTCAGAACAGAAGACGCATGCTTCAGTCGGTTAAAATTTCAACTAAACTTGTCTTCCTAACTAAACCGTATCAATGCATATGAGTTCCCTCTTTAGTGCGGTTTCGATGTGTTTCACACGTTCGTGAATGTGTATTAAGCTCTGATTTTGGATTTAGTATCATAACAAAGGTACCTATGTCCTAGTATATGTGATTTTTTTTGTCATGTGTCAATTGTTCGCAATCAGAAATATTGAACAATTCCTTCGATATTCTACTGCCAACATTCAATAGCTTCATAAAACTGCTAGATAAAAACACCCTAAGTTTTAAAACATTTAATCAGCTATACTGCAATACCAAAACAATTATTCCTTGTTCCAAAAAATTCCAACAGGGAATACAAAATTAAAATTGTCCAGCATAAACCTATTATGATACGTTTCAGCAAAACCGTTAGATAAAAGTGCTCGATAAACAATTATTGTCAATGTCTATTGATGAGGAACGTTCGGCTCCTGTTGATTGCATTCCGCATGTTTTCTCTTTTTTCTTCCACCATCCCGATCACTAGCATATTTTAACCAGTCTTTGATCACATTTTCTATTCTGTCATCCGTTTCCTGTCTTGTTAGAATATTTCTGCGAACTGCACCTGGAATAATTTCAAACAAAATAAGCATACGTTTTGAAGAATAGATTCATAAATGCGTCCAAATGTTTCACCAAATTGTAAATGAATTCAGTTGATATCTGTTTTGAAGTCGATTTCTCTTACTTGTGTAAAATTAAATTAGATGAGAGACAGTAACTTGGGAATGTATTAGAACCATCACAATTTGAAGCATGTATTACATCAGCACCGGCGGGGGGCTTGGGATTAACCGGCAAATTGTCTTCCAGTGATTTTTTTTTTTAACTTTTCTTTCAACTGTCCAGTAAAACATTTGATTAAATCTGATGTGAGAATGCGAGTTTTTCTTTCTGAAATAAAAAAATAATACCGTGACGGTAGTTATTTTAAATGTATTTATTATGCATTCACCAGCCAGTACTGTGTATGATAGGCCGGTATGTTATTTAATTTATAATACTAACAAATTGTACAACTTGTCAAGTTACTCATGCGTTTGACCCAGTACACATGTCGATGTGATAGATAAAAGAAATTGGTCAGGCCGCTCGTGTTACAATTAATCAATTGTTCACGCAACTTCTCAAGTAATAGTTATTTAGATAATACACAGAGTAATAATTATAGCAAACACCAATCTATAGCTAAATGGTATTTTTCAAATTTGTAGACAAAAACTATAATAAAAAGATCAGAGGTTAATTTCACATTAATTTAACGACATAAAAATAACCTGCTATAGCTTTTTTTAAAATTATATTTCTCATCAATAAAAACTCCCTCATAACTCTAGTATGTATACAAGTGCAATTGCAAAGGAAATAACTGTGCGAGATATCGACCGAAGCTGCACAAATTTACATGGTAATGAAAAAAAAACATGGGAAAAAAATCAGTATATATACAAAATGTATTATTGCGCAGATAAACAAAACATTCAAATGCAAAAAGGGAGTTCCCCATACTTGTATATAACCAGTACGGTTTGTCCTGAATTCGCACAAAACACGCAATATTTAAATCATTTAATCAGCAAGTTTAAAAAAAATCATCATTTCAGACGCATCCTTGATATATAGGAATTCTTAATTATTCTTTAACAGTGATTTTTCCGTATGACACCTTCAATTACTTCGTTATTTTTTTTTAACAAAGTTTTTCTTTAAAACATAAAATGTAAACACTTACATGTCTTCGTCTTCTACGCAGGATGTCAAAAGAAGTGGCGCGCAAACGATGTTTATAAAGCTACAGGAAGTATCAAATTGCATGCAACATCAAATATTATCAAAGAGGGATGGTAGAAATTTACGATACAGCAGTGACGGCCAATTATTTATCTGAGATTATATTCATCAAGCTAGACATAATATCAAATAAATGTATTGATGAAAAAAAAATCAAATCGACATACAATGGAGTACGTTAATGTGCGACCAAGTACCGACGCCGGGCCGACGACACGTGACCGACGGTTGGTCAATGGTCAGATCCCAACGTTGGCTAATCGGCTACACATTTCACCATCAAAAATCATATGTCGTGCCAACATTGGGCCAACCATATCAACCCAACGGTTGGGTTGCTCACGTTGGCCCAACGTGGGGCGAACGTTGGCATGCCAACTGCGACGTTCGACCAACCATGCCGACCATGTACCAACGTTGGATCAACGTCTTGTTGCTGACTGGGATAAGACCATCCTAGCCAATGGCGTCAAGGTTGTATAAAAGGTTATAACAAGTAAATTCAGGTTTCATTAGATAGCAATATATGCATTGGGGTGTTTTCGCAATTTCAGCTGCACACCTGTACCTACCAAAATTACCTTGCAGACCCCCACCCCCCTCCCCCCCACCCCCCAACCCTCGTGAGACTAGTGAAAGAATTAATTAATCTGAACTGTTTATATATCGATATCTGATGTCTTTTTTTTTTTTAAATGTCACAAAATGATTGGGCCATCATTCTGCCATTTGGACCAGTGACTCTAATTTTTTACTGGCCCAAAAAAATAATTTCGCACCAGCCGAAGGCTAGCCCTCATTTCAGGCACTGTATACTGGTTTCACCATGTCCGTCCGTCCGTCTGTAGACAAATCCTATATCGTACGATAACTTGAGTTGTGTTTCTTGTAAACTTAAAATTCTATCAGCTGTTTACTGGTGAAGAGAGGAGGATCCCTTTCATTTTTGACGATTTTCACTTTTGCTGTTCCGGAGTTATTGGACTTGATTTGACGAAAAATAGGATTTTTTTTACCCTATGTCGTATGATAACTTGAGTAGTGTTTCTCAGAATGTTTTGAAATTTTATCAGCAGCCTACCGGTGAAGAGAGGAGGGTCCCTTTCATTTTTGGTCGGAACAATCCGTAATGTTTTGTTTATGGAAATAGGTTTGGCAGATGTGGGTAGCGGGGGGTATATCTTAGTGAGCTGTGCTCACAGTAATACTAGTTTTTTTTCACATTGGTTAAACTAGAAAATCTTCTTTTCATTTTAAATCGGGATCCTCCCAACAGGAATAACAACTGATTTTAATATTTTCATGTAAGTAACTGTATGCAACATTAGTGTCTGGTACAGAAGCTAGATTACAAATTAAAAAATACCACTCTTGGCATGGAACATAGTTATTTGAATTTAATGCTTTATTTACTTCAAGAGGATTGCAAACAGCCCAAAGGTTACACAGTTGGTCTCCTCAACATACATATGATACAAGACAAGACAATACAACAGACTATCTCACACTCATCACTCATAATAGTTAATACAAATTATATTTTCAATAGCAATTTAAAATATTTACAAAGCATAGAATCTATAGAAATCTATTGCTATTTTCAATTAATGCATACACACACTGAAATATAACTATGTTATCACCCATAGATAAATCATCACTTCCTTGAAGAAAAAGCTCAACTAAATATGTGCTTAATTCATTTTTGAAACTATTTAAATTCACATTTGGACAGAGCAATGATTTAGTCTTGTGAAAAGCGTTTTTCTTAATTCATCATATTTATTACAGTTATATAAAAGATCCTGTGGAAAATACATACAAACACTTCTTCTCAGAAACCAAATTGTGTATGTGATCATATTGTGAGCTTTTATATACAATTGTGGTCTCAATTGAAAATGCAAAAAATACCTCATCATGGAACATGATTTAGCAAAGGACCTTGCTTCTCCCAAGCTATTGGGTATTTGAAAAAAATTATATGATGCATGAATTATCCTTTAGTGCTCATCATTTTCGCCTTGTTAGTATGAAAAATAGTTAAAAAGACATTTAACCATTATTAAAATGAAGTTGGACAAATTTGCAATATCTGCATGAGCACTGGCTTAGGACAGGCACAATTGCAGGCTAATATGATAAGTCACAGCAGGTAACTGGTCACAGCGAATGCATCCACCTTGATAACAACATCGGGAGTAAAGCAAGACAGAAGGTTGCAAATGTTTCTGAAGAAAGGACTACATTATATATTTATACATGCATAGTAGGAAATCAATGGTAACTGTAACAAATGAAGTGTTTAAATGTTTTTTTTTATTAACGCAAAAATACTTTCCCGAATGCGATCACTTCAATGATTCATTTATAGACGGGTGAGGGTATTCCCTTGAAGTTTATTATTTGTTATGTAACCAAATGCATTATCCTACACAGAATTCAATATCATGTATCACGTTTTGAACACCAAAACATTCTCTGTATCCTTGCTGAGACCCCCTTCATGGTATTAAGACTCTATATAATGCTAATCCGCTCATTCTCCAAGTGTAGACCTATATTACAGATTTTTCATTTACAAAAATCGCCAATGCTTGAAAATAGCGTTTGTCATTGTTGGTGGTTGTGAAGAATAAATGTGTAAAAGAACAGCCCCACTAAACAGCTATATTCCTAAAAATTGAGTTGCCCAAAAGTAAGTGATAAAAATACATATTTTGGATGTTTAACTGAAAAGGAAACAACTTTTAATTAAAACTAAGAACGTTTAACTAACAACTTAATAAAGTATAAATAAACGAAGTGTCGAAAGAGCATATCATTGGAAGATAAAAATATATTTTTCTGTTTTATTTTTAAGAACATGGAGAAATGGCATATTATTTCAACCAAATATTACTATTTTTGACATTTATATGAAGGGAAAAACGTGCATACATGTACATTTAAAACTATCCCATTTCTAAAGAAGATCATCAATAATAAACAAATATCATTCATAACATAGGTAAGACACTGTCGTGTACCCGATATGGAATGGTCATTTCAAGATGGCGGATTGTAAATCATCAAAAAGGTAGGTGTGAAGATTTTGACTATTATCGTTCTTTATAGGTTATCTTAGTGTCTATGAGTTACACGTTTAGATAGGACAGTCTTTTTTCTACTTCACCATTAAGTCAGTAAAGCTTGATCCTTTTGTTTTTATCGTAAACTGACTTCGGTAGTTGATCAATGCAACGACAAAGATATCGAGGCGTAGAATCCAATTTATTTCACCAATTCCTACCGCCTAGTGACTTTTTATATTAATATGTTGATGCCAAAATTATTCAAACATGTGAATTGTCCAGCAATTTTTTTTTTCAGCCTTTGACAAGCCTTGTATCTCTCTTAAAACGTCTATGAAAAGTTTGTTTATGTCACGGAATGGTCACGACAAAAACATGACAAAAATGTATAGGAATGGTCTCATGGTTTGAGTGAAGGAATGGACTTTCAAGCCAAGGAATGGTCTATTTTGTTTAGGAATGGTCTCCATCATATAAGATATGCTTATTAATAATATTATTGAAGTTCATTTCCGTTTGTGGTCTTTAATGTAAATCTTCTTATTTCATATGATCAATCTTGCCTTAAAATACCCGAAATACCTTATTTGCTATTAAATTGTTATAATCTTTTCCATTTCATTATGCAATGTTTCTTTTATCTATAGGTACAAGTGTTACTACTGCCAATTTGATACTTCCAATCACCAAGCCATAGTGGACCACTGCTGCCAGAATTATCGGGATGAAACATTAAAATTTAGATCTTTTGAATTTAACACTAATGTGGGTAAATTTGGTTAAGAACTCTTTCAGCAATTGTACACATATTGTAATGGTTTATACTTTGTGATATTGACAGGGAGTCATTTTTTACAGAAACATATTTTTGTTAAAAGAAATAGACATTGTTATTTAAATAAATTTTATGAAATCAACTCTTTATATTTTTATTATCAATTTGCAAACAATTACAATTATAGTCATTTGATCCAGAGAAAAATGTGAGTAGTCCTGAAGATATAATCCTCTCCGAACATGTGGAAGAATCTCTGCCTCGTGAGCTCTGTGATATTCCCTGACAGTTTGTGGTTACTGTAATTACATGTGATACGTTTTTGTTCACCATGGTTGGTCTGATGAGCCAATAGCTCCCCTTTTCACAAAATGCTGCTGTGCAAGAATCAGTGGTACATTTAAATTTTATCTCTTGTTTTAAATGTTGTCTCAGGCGATGTCGTCTGAGACCACTTCTACTTTTCAGACATTTTCCACAGTCCTCTCATATAAAATCATTCTCTGAGGCGTGGAGAGATGTATCCATCACATTAAACCTGAAAAAATGAGAAATACACGATATATCTATTGAAGATTTAAGTAACCTCGTATATTTTTGTTTTCATGAAGTAAATACATGTACTGATTTTAAACATAGGAAAATTAAAATAATATATGTGAACTGAAGCACCTGTGTACGAAAAAACTAATACATAAACCTAACAGTGATCTAGACTTAGTGGTAAGAAAACCGAAGATCCAAAAAGTAAAAGAAAAGAAGAAAAAAATAATAATAAAAGTTGAGAACATCGGTCCAAATAAAATAGTGGTGTGTACTGAAATGGTGATGTATTATACATAACTGCTGGGGTCCGGGTGGCTCAATGAGTTAGGTCGTTGGATATAACAATTCATACAAGCCAATCACCAATACGCGCCCGGCTTTGTAAATTACAAAAAAGGGTGCACTCGACTCGCAGCTGCAAGTGATAAAAGTTTACTAGTTGCTTGCCCATGGTCGGTGGTTCTCTCCGGGTACTCCGACTTCCTCCACCACTAAAACTGGTCACCATGATATAGCTGAAATATTGTTGAAAGTGGCGTTAAGCACCAAAAATATAAAAAAAAATCAATACATAACTGCCTGTAGTTGAGGAGTTTCGCTAGATTACCATACGAAGAAAATCACTTGAGACGCACTAAGGTAGGAATTCCACGACAGAAATACACTAGTGTATTTCTTCCTTACGGAATAAACACACTAGTGCATACTGCAAGGTAGAAATACACTAGGGTATTTACGTTCCCGGACATTCTACACATCGGAAAGAACGTACGCTTACAGTATATCAGAGAAGCGAATGGTATGTCGTCATATTGACAAACCAATTGAAATACATGACAGTGAATGTAGTAAGACAAGAAAAATAAGATTTCATGCGAGTGTGAACACTGGATGAACGACAAAGCCATTGCTCCCGCTTTACATCCGATATGTTCAATCAGACCATTCCTAAACAAAAAAGACCATTCCTTGGCTTGAAAGTCCATTCCTTCACTCAAAACATGAGACCATTCCTATACATTTTTGTCATGTTTTTGTCGTGACCATTCCGTGACATAAGCAAACTTTTCATAGACGTTTTAAGAGGGATACAAGGCTTGTCAAAGGCTGAAATGACATGTGTTGGACAATTCACATGTTTGAATAATTTTGGCATCAACATATTAATATAAAAAGTCACTAGGCGGTAGGAATTGGTGAAATAAATTGGATTCTACGCCTCGATATCTTTGTCGTTGCATTGATCAACTACCGAAGTCAGTTTACAATAAAAACAAAAGGATCAAGCTTTACTGACTTAATGGTGAAGTAGAAAAAAGACTGTCCTATCTAAACGTGTAACTCATAGACACTAAGATAACCTATAAAGAACGATAATAGTCAAAATCTTCACACCTACCTTTTTGATGATTTACAATCCGCCATCTTGAAATGACCATTCCTTATCGGGTACACGACAGTGTAAGAAGAGTTTGAAGATACAAAAGCGGTTATCATAATCCGTAAATCGAAGGAAAGACAACACAGTGGCCTAAAGAAAAAGAACAAAAAAATATCATTTCAATATCAATGGTTATTGTACATAGTTTTCTTGGTTCAAAACATTTGCATGTGCACACATTTGAAAACTTCTTTTCTGCACATATGAGAATAACAAAATTTATTTATTATCTTTATTCATAAATTTTAAATTTTCTGCATTGCTTAAATGAGCACTTAAAGGTAATATTCCGAGACTTTTTTTCCTTTCACTGAAAATTATCAATTTTTAGATAAGGTTCTTTTTTAATATGAGACCACAGGGGCTAGGTGCGTCCGATCAATAATATTCAGTTCAAAGTTCTTATTTGGTCATCCATACAAAATTAACCCAGTAGTTGACCAATGAGATCTACAAGCGCCGTCTCTCGCGTGATTTGGCCGTTGGAAGATATATTCCGAATGCAAAACCCTACAAGGAATAATTATTATATACTTCACAATGAAAAATGCGAAAAACCTCGAACGAAAATCTTCCGTAGATCTAACCCGAATAATCCAATCGTTATATTACTCTCCCGCTAGTCGCTGCATTAACGTCTGGATGCATTCATTGAACAAATCCGTCAAACCGGAAATAGTAAATCGCTATGACTTATGGGTATTACGACATAAAATAGGAGGAGCTATAGTGTTTGTAAATAATGTCCAATGGAGCGATCAGATGATGTAATGTTGTATGCAATACACATATCCGGATAAATACAACCAAACATGAAATAAAACATAAATGAATAATTACTATTTTTTAAATATTTAAACATAATGATTTTTATTTCAAAGTTGGAAAGAAAATAAAAGCTTGAATTGAATTCACTCTTATAATGATTTTTTAATTTCATTTAAAATAAAGATTAAAAAAAATGTATTTTATGATACTGATGGCTGATTAAAATTGTTTGTCATGCATTAGCTGTCAGTTGTAATATACAGGATGTAACCAATAAACAGCTCCTACTGTGAGGCCATCTATTTTGAGATGCCATTCAATGAAAATAACAACCTGACCATATTGTTACATAATAAGAATAAGAATTAGATAAGAAATTAAAATTGATAGAAGGCAAGGATTTATATAATTAACACATTAAGTCACATTTCATTTATTTAGGCTATCTTGGGTCAGTTATCAATAATGGGTTTAAAAAAATCAGTCTAATAAGTATTTACCTAAATAACGATATTGTGATGGGTATTTCTTTATAAATTGTATTCAAAATCATTATGAAATAATCAACTTTCTGTTTACATATTTATTTTCAATAAAATTTCTTTATTATTTCATCCCATTTTCCTTAATTTAACTTGTGCATATCCATATTTATACAATCTTATGTTAACGGCAAGTTACGTGTATCGACTCTATTATCCACAATAAATTCACTTTTATTGTCCCACTTACATTACAAACATACATGTTAGATGTGTATTGCGACATTTTAGTAAATTTAGATTAAAACATAAAAACTTCGAAAAATGATTGCACGGTGTTTTATTTTTTTAAATCTTTAAAGATTTGTGAATCTATGGCAATTTAAATCATAATTATGAGAATAAAGGTATACATAAATGACCTACCTGAAGTAACATCCTCAAGTGCCAGACTTTTTGCAGATGATTGTCTACTATTCCGCCGCATCAGAAAGATCCAAGATGCAGTAGATCTACAAAACGACCTATCATCACTAGAAGAATGGGAGAGAAAATGGCAAATGTGTTTCCATCCTGAAAAATACATTGTAATCAGAGTTCCTGGCAAACGTCAGTTCCACCAGACGTCATACACATTGCACGGCCACACTCTTGATGTAGTTGATAGTGGGAAATACCTTGGAGTCACCATCAACAAAGACCTGACCTGGACGAAACACATCAACCAGACAATAGGGAAAGCCTCTAAGACCCTTGGCTTCCTCAGGAGAAATCTGGGAAGATGCACTACCAAAACCAAAGCAACAACCTACACCACTCTAGTACGACCTGTTTTGGAGTATGCTTCCCCAGTATGGGACCCACACCAGATTACCACCACAAGAGACATAGAGCAAGTACAAAGGTGGGCAGCTCGCTTTGCCTATAATTGCTACCAGGACAACTCCCCAGGCTGTGTAACAAACCTGCTAAACAGTCTTCAATGGGAATCCCTCCAGCAAAGACGATGGAAACAATCCCTTGTAATGTGCTACAAGATCCACCATCAGCTGATTGCCATTGAACCAGCCAACTATTACACAGCAGGGGACTCCAGAACAAGAGGAAACCATAGACTCAGACAGATCAGAGCCAAGAAGGACACATACCAACATTCCTTCTTCCCGAGATCCATCAGGGAATGGAATCAAGTACCATCTTCAGTTGTAGATGCTGGTTCCCTAGAGGACTTTAAGGTCAGGTTGAATTCCATCCCCTAGCTTTCATCACAACACAGATAAACGACAGGGCAGCCGTGCGATGTATATATTGTACATGATTTTTATTTGTATATACCATCCATCTCTTTGGACTTTTACCTGTTTTGGAGGGGCACCCTGTCTGATTGTTTATGCGCCCGAGTCACACACACTCAGTAACTACAGAGTCCGACTCGTATCCGGGAAGAAGAAGAAAGGTGTATTTGTTTCCTAAATATGCAAAGGCACGTGCACAATCCTTCTCCGTGTTTGTTTTGTAAATATTTACAAACGGAAGTAAAGGGATTCACTAATGCGCATACGCGCTAATATCTGACATTTGATTGGTCGGCTGTACCAGCCAGCAACCTGACGGATTTTTACCACTAAGAGCGTTCAAGCCCTCGTCCAGCGAAAGTGCCGATAGAGGGCGCAGTATTATTCAAGTTATCTCCGTGTTTGTTTTGTCAATATTTACAAACGGAAGTAAAGGGATTCACTAATGCGCATACGCGCTAATATCTGACATTTGATTGGTCGGCTGTACCAACCAGCGGTCTGACGGATTTTTACCACTAAGAGCGTTCAAGCCCTCGTCCAGCTAAAGTGCCGATAGAGGGCGCAGTATTATTCAAATTGAATGAATCTAACGGGAGTGTCAACAGTCATGGGCTTTGGGCATGCGCCAACATTTTAACACCCAAAACCGGCACGGACCAAACCCGGAATACAATTGCGTTATTCTGGTATTCGTGACTCCTCGGATGAGTACCAGACTAGTAAAAAGTATGAAATAGCGGCAAAAATAAATTTCTGAATTAAAAAAAGATACTGAAAATAAAATCTGATGTTTAAAATGAGCGGCAAAAATAAATTTGTGCGGATCCAAAAGTTCTTACTTAAAAGGGGGATTTCCAGGAGGTTAAAAGGGGGGATTCCGGAACAGGGTTAATTGGTTTAATAATTTTATGTCTTCATGCAGTAAAAAATGTGTGTTACAATACATATACCCGTTTTAATTGCTATTTACATGTACATTTCTGACAAATTGTTTATATTTGTAAAATTTAGTTGGATTAAATTGGCAAAATTTATGATCAAACAATATCATAAATGTAATTGTTCAAAGCTGATCGTAAATTCACTAACCAACTTGTGTGAATCACCTTGACGGTACTTATGCTGGGATATGGCTACCTTGATTGTCTCCCCTGCTTGAGTCTAGGTTTCCTTGTGGGAGTAACTCTAATGTCATTATTATTGAGTATTCATTATTATTCATGTCAATTATTAATGATTTCTGTTAAGTAATAATTTCAATCATTGCAATTGATTATGCAGCTCGAAAGAGCGCCTTGATTGGCAATACAGTTATTTGTATTTGCATTGTATTTGTATTTGGCTAGAATAATTATTATATTTAATTCTTAAGATGACTAATAAGAAGACAATTTTGAATTTTCACACATGTCAATACATCGCATTTTATGGAAAACGTTTCTCCAAATAGACCAGTATTATAAGTATTAAAATGGCGAAAAACGGCCATGCCCTTTAAGGTAAAGTTTGCACCTTTCAGTGCAACCACCGTCCGGTGTATGGCAGAAATGTTTATGGAAAAAATGCATGTATTTGGGAATTTGCTTCAAGACGAGTGGCAGGTTTTTACAACACCAGAAACACACTTTAGAAAGGATAACGTTATTCCTATTTTTTGGGGTGCTTTCCGCGTGGACAAAATTTATGATCAAACAATATTATAAATCAATCGGAGTAAAAAAAAACGTAAACAAGACGTCATTGCATTTGTAAATCACTGTATGGTAACCGAGCCGGTAGCCGGGAGTTTGGATTGATCCAACATGGCGACCATTACCGGAACATTGTGACATGCAGGTAAGATTATTTCTACTTTGTACGTCCAAGATCATGTTTTAGTATGGTTTGATTTGATACAATGAAGGCACACACACTAGCATGTCATTTTTGCATTTTACCATTGTCAACTGAAGCATTTTAATTTGCTAAGCCATCAGAGAAAGTGATTTTTGTGGTTAAAACTGAAACCTTTGATCTTTTTTTTCAAAATATGCCTATAATCATTATAATTTTACTCATTTATGAAAATAATATGTATACTTATTCACTTACAAGTAATAAAGTAAAGGTTTTATCACGTTTAATTGCCTTTAACCACATTTAACCCCCCGAAATAAACGCGTATGATTGCTGTCATATTCAAAACATGTGACGGTTTGGAATACACATAGGTTACGGTTTGGATGAAAATTATGAATGTTAAGTTTCCGGTTTGGATAATATATAAAAAAGGTTTCTATTCTCTTTTCATTGGCAATTTTATTCATATTTCAGGGACCATGAGTTTGATGCTCATATCAGAGCAAGACGGAATCCAAAAAGGAAGTCAGCGGTTTTTTCTAAGCCAAATGAACCTGCTAGAGGTTGTATGCCAGTGAGGAAGTATCACAGAAGAGACGAATCTAAAATATTACCACATGTCCGAAGGGGCTTACAATTGGACAATCTATAAATTACTCTGATTGACATTAGTCTCTATTTGACAGGATTCAGTTTAGTAATGAATTATAATTGGATAAGCATAATTTTAATGACATTGTTTACAATTCTGCCTATGTTTCAGATAAAATGATCGGTACTTTATTAGTTGATAAATGTATAGTTCGAGATGTTATTTTTATGTCTAGCCTCTGAGGGTGTAGTACTGAGCTTTTCAAGGTTACACTCAAATGGGGTAGCCATTCTAGTTCATCTGACTAAAAGTCAGGCTAATCTTTTGCCATCACTTTCCGTCTGTCGTCCATCCGTCCGTCCGTTAATCTTCTTCAAAGATATTGTCCTCTGAAACTACAGAACATATTATTATAAAACTTGGTAAGAATGATCCTTGGGGTGTTTAGATTATAGTTTGTGAATTATATGCCCCTGCATCAACAAATAGGATCTTCATGGCTAAAAATAGAACATAGGGGTTAGGCATCAGAAAAAGAGGTTCAGGGTACAGAAAAAGAGAAGAAGCTAGTCATGTCCGTAAATTTCAGCTTCCGTTACATAGATGATGTGCTTTCGTTGAACAATCTTCAATTTAAAGATTACCTGCATCAAATCTATCCGAGTGAACTGGAAATTAAAGAGACCACTGATACACCAGCATTATCTTCATACCTAGATCTATACCTTTATATTGATAATTCTGGACGCTTGAAATCAAAACGTTATGACAAACATGATGATTTTGACTTCCCGATAGTGAACTTTCCGTTTTTGAGTAGTAATATACCTACATCTCCAGCATATGGAGTCTACATTTCACAGCTTATTCGCTACTGTCGTGCCTGTAATGTGTACAGTGACGTTCTCAACAGAGCGAAATTACCGTCTAAAAAAACTACTATGCCAGGGTTATGTTCAACCACTGTTGATATCGTCACTCCAGAAGTCTTACTTGTCGTCATCATGATTTGACAGATCGCTATGATGTTTCTATCTCACAAATGAGGTTTAACATCTTTCAATAGATTCTGAGTTTATTACCGGAGTGACACACACCGATTTTGACTTTATACCGGACTTTCCACTTGCATTGTGACGTGTGACGCACGCAGAGCAGATCATGCTTACCCTTCCGGAGCACCTGATGATATTCCCGGTTTTTGTGAAGTTCGTGTTCGTGTTCAATCCTGTTTATTTGTTTTATCCTTGTTATTTCTATTGTCTCTTTTTGTGCAATCTCTGTATTGCCATATTTTTGGAACTATGATGTTCTGGATTATTCGGCTTGTTGCCTCGGTATTCGTTTGCCGATGTTTGTACAACATTTTACTATACCTGGATCAAATAGCTCTTTCAATGTTTCATCAATAGAAAAGGTCGTATGTTGGGAAACACTATGATTGTACCAGTTTACCAACAAAAGAAACGACATAAATTGCACCAGCTTACAACCAAAAGCAACGACAGAAGGTCACCACATGGAGGTTATTTAATTTTCTCAACCGCTGTCAATTATTTGCGGCGGGGCATACTCACACTATGTAAAGGGCGTACTCTATGATATGTTACTTCGTGTGCACTGCATTGGTGTACTCTGTTAAAACGATATTTCGTGTTACAATTTTAATCAATTATTTGGAACACGATATGAAATTTTCACAGAGTACACAAATGCAGTGCACACGAAATAACATATTATAGAAGACACCGCTTACATAGCGTCATACTAATCTTTAATAAAAACAATAATTGTAAAAATACAATATAATCCTCAGTAAGTAAAACAAAACTAAATTAAAAATACTGATAACAAATAACTCTCCCTGAGTTTGATATTGGCAACAAAAAATATATAATTAAAACAAAATATAAGTTGTACAAGTTGAAATCTACCGGGAAACTTCATATAAAATTATAAAATTATACTACAATAATGTGTGTAAAAGTAATGAACGTCTGTCCGTCACGCAGTTACATGTAAATTCAATGTGCTATAAAAGGTATGCCATATCCTTGGACGGTCAAAAATTATTCAAAGAAAGTTTTACTCAATCCATATTTCCAAGATAATAACTACTTCATGTCTTTCTGCATGTAACTAGATTTCCCATGTCGTGAATGTCTGTGGCGGTTCAAACTACCTCACCATCTGAAAGAAGACCCACATGTATCACACTTATATCTGAATTCATTGGAATGCTTTCCTCTCATGTGATCAGCAAATAGATCCTATCGATTGAATGTGCGACGGCAGATCAAGCAGGTATGGTCTGGTTTAGGTGGTTTTTCCTTTTGTGTTGTGTGATCTGTGGACACATGTCTGAGGAGGGTTGACCGGTAGTTATAGCGCTTCCCAGCTAGCACACTACGTATTCACAACGTTGCAGTTTGGTTGCTGTTTGGTCAGGTCCCTTTCTTACGTGAAAATTACGTTGCCACAACGTATTTTAGATACGTGATATGCAAGTTGTTGTGACAACGTATTTTCCAACGTTTTTGTTACGTACGGATATGGTCTTGATGCTAACGTAAAAGCTCAAACGTAATGTGTACGTCCTGGTAACGTATTCAGAATACGCTATATCCAAGACGTTGTGACAACGTACTTTCCAACGTCTTTGTTACGTACAGATATGGCCTTGATGCTAACGTAAAAACTCAAACGTAATTATTACGTCCTGGTAACGTATTCAGAATACGTTATATGCAAGTCGTTGTTACACTGTAGTTTGAACGTTTTTGTTTCGTACGGATATGATCTTGATGCTAACGTAAAATCTCAAACGTAATGTGTACGTCCTGGTAACGTATTCAGAATACGTTATATCCAAGACGTTGTGACAACGTACTTTCCAACGTCTTTGTTACGTACGGATATGGCCTTGATGCTAACGTAAAAAATCAAACGTAATTAATACGTCCTGGTAACGTATTCAGAATACGCTATATGCAAGTCGTTGTCAAACAACAGTACGTACTTATCACCAATCATTAAGGTATTTCCCTGGAAAAGGGAAAGAATCTTAATTAAAAAGTGAATTTTTCAAATTGGAAAGTATTCTCTAGACATGACTTTGAATTTGATAGTAGTTGATCTCCTGATTCTAAAAATGCATGGTTGATAAGGACTTTTTGCATTTCCAGGTTCATCAGTAAAAAATGTGACTAAGTTGTTTTGTTATTTAGCTACATGTTTGCGTTAAGATGACACAACTGGCAATAGAACTTTGTATATCAATAGCAATAAAAAAAAAACATAATAAAAACGCCATGTACGAGGATCAAATCGGTGGCCTCTTGATCGTTAATCGTTCTTCTTTCCACTGAACTTAGTAGAACGTGATGAAGAAGGCAATATACAAATGTATCTCCAAGATTTAATTACTTGCAATAAAATTACCATTATCCAAAAATTAGAAGTACTTTTCCTCATAGATATTCGTCATATTTGAATTTGATTTTGATCACTGCAGTTTCAAGCTGAGTGGATCGTTTATTAGATTTGTCAAATAATAGCATACAATGCGGAAATTCAGTGTGTCCGTCAACGATTCGATAATAAAAAGTTATTGCTATTTCCGGAGTTTGAATTCCTACCAAAATTCAAATCATTTTGGTGTTTTGTGACAATTTTAACAATTTCTTTGATGTCCCGAACATACAAAAACCTCGAGTTTAGAAGGTAGAAATATATAGTAAGGTTAGTCAATAGAATTACATCTATGAATGAGCAATCCAAATTGATTTAAGAAAATACTGTGACGCCAAATGTCATTCATTGTTAAGGCACAGGCGTTTGTGTAGAGCCACAGTCACTTGAAGTTTCAAAAATAAAAAAAAATAAGAAAAACTTCGAAAAATTTTGGTCATCTATAATAAATCCTTACAAGTTGTTTCGGCCGTAGTTGTTTCGACCTTAGTTGTTTCGGCCTTACGCAAATCCGGCCTTATATCAAATTTATATAATTAAAAAATAAAAGTGATGAATAAAATATTGGAACTTGTAGGCAGGTTTTCACAAGATTTACTAGACTCGTAACTCAATATGAAAAGCCATAATAAATCGTTATTATTTTAACAATTTTTTAATTAGTAATTTTTGGTAATAATGACGGAAATCATTTCCATTGAAGTTGATGATTAGAAAAACAATTCAGGTTGATATACCAAGCTGTCAACAAGCGAAATTCCTTAGATGTTCTCTTGCAATTAATTATCATTTGTTTAATAGTCGTATAATTGCACTGGCAGTATGATTATAAGGGTTACCAAAAAGTAAAAGGAAGCCATACTATAAATTACTCAAAAAGTACTCCAATTCCTTTGATGAAACCGCACTAATATATGCACATTTTGGTGATGGTCCTATTATTTTCAAAACTATCAACTATGTCGTTTCCGTGTATTGTGTGTGAGCAGAACGTCCGTCCAAAGCAGCATGCTTTAGAGTGTGACAGTTGTTTCCAGTGGCAACACAGGCTATGTAATACTGGTATGTAAAATATATATTTTTTCTATTAATATTTACAACGCGCTGGGTTAGTTTTTCTATTGTCCCGCTTGTAAAGACAAACCGACTTCTTGGTATTTAAATCTGCGGTGTATACATTTACATCGTTTAATACTTACGTAATAGACAAATTAATGAATTAATTATTTACTCAAATCATCACAATGTGTCGTTTTATCGTATAGATACACATCATTCTTAACTGAGGCCGCATTAATTAACCAAGGCCGAATCAACTAAGGCCGTATTTGTTTAAGGCCGGATTTTCATAAGGCCGAATAGTTTTCAGGCCGGATCAACTCGAAAGCTAATAAATAAGGGAAGTTATGAAATGCGTTTTTTGCGCCAACATGTAAACAATTATTAACTGACGATTGCCGGTGCCAAGGGGTGTGCTTTAACTGCCTTTGTCGACTCATGACATATTTATTTACTCATCGGTAATGTTTTAACCTACAAGCATCCCTTATCTGCGACGATTCGACAACTTTTTCATCAATTTCGTGCCTATTTTCTATGAAACGGACTCCATGGCGGTAGTGTCCCGCAGTGAATGAAAACTTAGACTAAACGAGGAGTCAAAATCGGAAAAATTTCCGGATTATTCAAGAACGACAACTGATCATCAGCTGACAATGACGATCTCCAACATTGGAGGTGAATAGAGATCTATACAGATTACAGAATGGCCACTCCAGAACAACGTGAAAAAAATATTTTAATGCCCTAGCTGACCGAAAAGAAATGTAGATTTTTCATTGTAGCTGAAAAAAAAATTATGCTGTCACCAGTTAGAAAAAAAAATATTGCACTGCTGAATTTGAGTAGTCAATGTATTGTTTTTATGGAAAAATGTATTTTTGTTCCACATGAAAAGAAAACAATTTTTTGCTGTCTTCAAGAGAAAAAAATAATTTGACTGAGGAAGGTTCAGAAAAAAAAAGTTACAAGCACAATGAAAATCCCAGTCACACCCCCCCTCCCGATAAGAAAATGGTTGTTGCCTAATAAAATAATTGTCATTGGTCTTGGAACAAAACTTCATCTGGTGGAAGTCATGCCTTTACTGGCCCACCCCCTTTTTATTTCCTTGAATTGCGTTTTATATCAAATACAGTGACAGTTGTTATTTGTGTGTTTGCTGAAACTTGACTGCAAAAAGGCATTATAATGACTATAGTTTATTGTATCATTTATATTTACCAAGATGCTAGTTGTAACTGGTCATCTTCAAATTTTGTATGTCCCGCCATTCTAATGACAATATATATAGTATATAATGCTAGTTGTAAATGGTCATCTTCAAATATTTTGTATATCCCGCCATTCTCAACTTTGAAATTATCTCCCTTGTTATTAGAAGTTTTCAATGATTTCACACATGTAAACGATAACAGTTAAAATCTTTATATTGTTTCAATAATTTTGTTATTTTTATTTATGCGTATTTACCAAAGTTCAATATATAAAGATGTAGTTTGATATTTATTGAAATTATTACCTGATTCACTGCGGGACACTACCGCCATGGAGTCCGTTTCATAGAAAATAGGCACGAAATTGATGAAAAAGTTGTCGAATCGTCGCAGATAGGGGATGCTTGTAGGTTAAAATATTACCGATGAGTAAATAAATATGTCATGAGTCGACAAAGGCAGTTAAAGCACACCCCTTGGCACCGGCAATCGTCAGTTAATAATTGTTTACATGTTGGCGCAAAAAACGCATTTCATAACTTCCCTTATTTATTATAGATGACCAAAATTTTCGAAGTTTTTCTTATTTTTTTTTATTTTTGAAACTTCAAGTGATTGTGGTAGAGCACAGGGCCTTGTCACTATCCAGGTAAATATACTATCAATTTATACATTGATAGTATATTTACCTGGATAGGTGACAAGGCCCTGTGTGTAGAGTAAAAAAAAATGCTCGCTATATTTAGGTACATAGCGAGCATTTTTTTTACTCTACACAAGCGCCTGTGGTTAAGGTTCCGCTACAGTCAAAATTTGTGGTCTGAGATGCATTTATAAAATTTATCAATTGTATCCTTGTTGCTTAATATGCAAACTTGAAATTTGGTCTATGCATAGAAAACCACTCAAAGTTTACTTTGCTTCAATTGGTGTTCTCACCTTACAACTTCCAAATACACTATTTTGATTAAAAATACGAAAAATACACTTTTCAATGACCAATTATTTCAAAAAATCTAGCTCTCATATGGAAGAGTTTGCAGTCATTTCAATATACGAGTTTCAATCCCAAAGATCATATGTAGTGCAAGCTAGCATTTAAAACTTATTTCTGTTAAGCCTTTTGTCTAAAAATGTCAAGTGTTTGCAATTTTACAACACGGGATGGACGCCGCCATTTTGCAAATTGTAGGGGACTCGAACTTTGTGATTTTTGAGAATATGGCAGTTCTGATCTTCCTTTGGTCTATGTTATATGAAAATATATTCATTTAGGAGTATGTATTTTACAATGACACCAAACCTAGATACCATTAACAATGTTTAATAATCAGCTGAATCTTCGTACCCCTCCAATCTTTGAAATCGAAAGTAGAAGTGTAAATTAATCCGCATTTGTGTATTATGAAAATAACGTTAAATGTTTAATAAAGGTATGTAAAATAAGATTTTACAATGTTACTCGCAATTAGTATTACATAAATTGCATTTCTGGCAGGAATTTGACTTGTTTCGTAACAGTTTTTTCATTACGAAAACATTATCTATTTCAGATATATTACTTCCGGTTTGTGGAAAAGCGGTTGATCTTTGATCAAGACGATGTAAACAGTAGAAAAAAATTAGTCTTGTGGACAATCAGTAAATATTTATTTGTAAGTATCAGTGTCAATACATATTTATTGCTTTGATATGAATGATTAACACGACTGATTAAACATCAGGCACAGTTTATATGCCCTGATCGAGTAATTTATCGGTTGTGCTTGTGAATGATATCCTGACAACACGTGTTATGTACGGTAAATATTTCTTGCTTAATACTCATTAAAAACACAAATCCATGAATTTGAAACATTAAAGTAAAGGTTAAAATGGCATTCACATATTGGTAAGTAAAAAATAAATATTATTTTATGAATGACCCACAATGACAAAAGTATGGAGAGCAAACGGATACATCTTGATTTGTTTACATTATATGCTTGCAATAAGAATGGGTAGGAAAACCAAAATAAGTAGAGTATTTGGTCACAGTTTAGGCAGACACAGGAAAATTAGACAGAATAAATATTTAGGAAGGCCTATATATACCATAACAAAGTCAAAACACCTGAGAAAGGAAAAATTGACTCAAAATCAGAAAAACTCATAGACAGTACAACACACAGAGAACAAGTTATAAAACAAATGGATCACTATATGCCTCATATGCATCAGACTGTAGTTTGAAATTGAAGATACGTAAGATAAAAGACCTTAGTCCAAAAGGTTATAGGATTATAAACTTAGATTGCCTGCAGTCCCACATATCTGATATCACCTTGCATGTATGTCTATGTCCAGATGCCATGAAAATTGCCTCAGCAGGGAGACCGCCTATTAAATTAGAATCTGAACTTCGTTCATATGGTTTAGCAAGCGTTATGCTAGCACAGTGTCAGGGGTGCTCACAAAAGTTTAGCTTTGATAGTAGTCCGAAGGTTCCAGGGTCAAAACGTTTTGACATAAATGTTCGTGCTGTATGGGGCAGTATGGTTACAGGCAATGGTCCGTCCCATTTAAATGAATTTATGGCAACGCTGAATTCACCAGGCTTATCACAGCCATCATTTAGTGCTATAGAGACTGACATCGGAAAGTGGTGGCATGATGTTTTACTAGCAGACATGTTGGCAGCAGGACAGGAGGAAAGACGGCTAGCAATTGAACGGAAAGATTACCATGAAGAGGTTCCTGCTATAACAGTTATTACAGATGGTGGGTGGTCAAAGAGAACACACAAACATTCATATAACGCAGCGGGTGGTGTGGCCATTATAATTGGAAAAGAGACTAAAAAGCTTTTACACATTGGCGTCCGTAATAAGTATTGTTATTTATGTAACCATAAAAGTAGCAAGCCACACACATGTTTTAAGAACTAGGACCATGATAGCCAATCAATGGAAGGTGATATCATTTTAGAAGGTTTTTTGGAGGCCGAAAGTAAACATGGTCTAAGGTACATGTGGCTTGTTGGAGATGGAGATTCATCTGTTTTTTCTAGGATAAGATAGGAAGTACCAGGCTGGGGGAGATATGTTGCCAAAGAAGAGAGTGCTAATCACATTTGCAAGTGCTACAGAACGAATCTTGAAAAACTTGTTTCTGACAACCAGCTATACAAGGGTAGACACCATCTCTCCAAAACAACTAGAGTTAGACTTGTAAGTGCTGTTAGGTGTGCCATTCGTGTACGCTCAAAAGAATACAATGACAAAAAGTATGATAAAAATACTGCAACAAAAAGATTGAGCAATGACATTAGAAAGTCTGTTCACCATATATTTGGGCAACACCAACACTGTTCCGATTTTTGTCGTGCTAAAATCCAGCCTCCACAACATACACAAACAGACTCCACATCATGCATGTCTTCATGTCAGCCAGGTATTGAGGAAACCGATTTAATTGAGGAACAAGTTGATTATTGGAATGAAGGATCGTCAATTGATTTGCAAGAAGAGTCACGATATGGTACATCTATTGATTATCAAAATGTAGAAAAACACATAATTAAAGACGTTACTTTACTACTTAGTAAAATTGCAGACAAATCAGACAGGCTAATAAACAACAGCACTACAAACCTTGCAGAAAGTTGGATGCATATAAGAACAAAATTTGATGGAGGTAAAGTGTACAACCTTTGTAATCGTGGTTCTTGGCATGCACGCTGTTATGGTGGAGCGTTACGGATGAATCTTGGACCTGAGTGGTCTTGTAAGGTTTGGGAAGATTTGACTGGAACAGAGCCAGGTTACCACTTTAGGAAATTGTATTCGCGTTGTGATCAAACATTAAAAAACTCTTTGAAGCACAAGTCAAAACCAAATGTGCAACACATGCGTTGGAAGAAGAAAATAACAACAATTAAGACCAGCACAACAAAGAAAGCTCGACAGGCTTATGGACCAGAAGCTATTGATATTACTGATGATGTTTCTCAGTCAGATTTAGATCAGCTTCAACAATCATTTATTGAAAATCATGTCAACCTTTCGGCCCAACAATGTAAAACTATTACTACATCTACCATTCAACAATCTCACTCAGGTCTTTGGCACTCAGAAAGAAAGAAAAGAATTACTGCTTCAAATTTTGGTACAATTGTAAAAAGGAACCCATCTATACCCATTAGAAAATTAGTCCGCAACATGCTGTATTCAACATTCCATGGTAATCGCCATACTAGAAATGGTATACTTCAGGAAGACACCACAATTGAAGAGTACAAGTTGAAAAAGGCAGAGGAAAATGAAAATGTCATAGTTCATCGCAGTGGTCTTGTAATTCATCCCGAACAAAGGTACATAGCAGGAAGTCCCGATGGAATAGTTTCTGTATCAACTGGAGAAACAGGTCTCGTAGAAATAAAAAACTTATTACACTCAAAACCTATCAATCTTTGGCAAGCATCATTAAACAAAAACTTTTGTCTGGAAAATATTAACGGAAAATTACAGTTAAAACCAAACCACAATTACTTTTACCAGTGTCAAGGTCTTCTTAACATTTGCAACAAAGACTGGATTGATTTCATTGTAAGAACATTAAATCCTCATCAGATTTTCATTCAAAGAATTCAGCGAGATCAAAATTTATGGGAGAATATTATGCTGCCAAAACTTCAAGCATTTTATTTCAAGGCTCTGCTTCCAGAACTAGCTTCTCCAAGAGATGGAAAATGTCCTGGCATTCGAGAACCTGGATTATGGGTAAGATTTCAAATATGCATGCACTTACCATAACAATGTAACATTTATCAGATTTGATGATGCCATTAGCAGCTTGTAAGAAATTAACATATATATATATATATACATGTTAACATTTAAAAGGTAAGTATTAACGAGGGGTGGGAGCAGTCGGAAACGACAGCTAATCCCCTCGCCCGTTTCTTGTTGTGCAAAATTATCAGCTGAAGCTATATTATTCCTCAAGACCTGTACACTGATCAAAGATCATTGATTTATGACATGTAATATCCCAGATCTGGACCTTAATGCAAATTTAACCTGAATCAGTCATTTGAAAATTGTAGGTTAAACTGACCAAACTATCATCTGCAGCTCTATACCTCTCCAAGGTGCATCCATTGACCAAAGATCATTGATGTATGACATGTAGTATCCCAGATCTGGACCTTAATGCAAACTTTAACCTGAGTCAGTCATGCAGAAAATGTAGGTCAAACTATCAGCTGAAGCTGCATTACTCTCCAAGACGCATCCACTGACCAAAGATCATTGATCTGGTCAATGGCCAAATGAGCTATTGTAATTATCAGTTGTCCGTCTGTCTGTTTGTCTACCTTTCAACATCTATAAAATATAACTTTTGCACAATTTCAATAAATCTTCATTTTATGAATCTGTTTAAAATGTCATTGATTGTTGAGGATGATATTATAGAAAAATGATATCACTGCCATTAATAGAATATTTTCTGTCATGCTTAGCTAATATCAAATAGATTTAATGCAATCTATTGATTATGTTTTACATTTGTATGTATTTTATATTTACAGTATGTAACTGTAGTCAAATCAAAGCGGAAGAAGAGAACATCATTAGCCTCAAGACCTTGTAGAAAGAAACCATGTAAACCAACATCTGAAAGTGATACACCTGACACTGACTCGCAGGCACCTGTTTTAATTCATCCCAGGTAAGGCCATCTTTACCATAAACAATTTTAAGATTATGGATTAAATATGCATCAGACAATTACATAATATACATGATATAAAATGATATACAGGGGAAAACTTTGCAAATGTACAATTTTTTTTATTGTTGTTCTTCATCTTAAGAGTCAATGTGAGGCCTTCAAGAAACCACTTAAATGTTCAACTGATTGATTGATTCATTAGTGTTTAATGCCAGCTTTAGCAATATTTCAGCTATATCGACATTGTAAGAATTGTTATTGATATCAAGATATGCATGTACAATAGACAAAGAGAGCAAATGCTGATGAGACAACTACCTCTCATAACTACAAAAATTGGCACTTAAACTAGAAAATATGTGAACAAAGCACCAACACCATCTGACCACAAAACGAAATAAATTCAGAAATTAATCCATGCATTTATTATTGTGATTTTTAACAATTTTCACAGATTGCGATTTTTATTAATGCGAAACTGCTGAAGATCTCCAGTGCAAACAGATACAAATGATTCTGAAATGAGAGTTTTAATTATTATGATTCCACTTCAGTCACATTTTTTGCAATAATAAAATTATGAATTTACAGTATATAAATACTCAGAAAAATGATGAAAAAAAAGTAATAACAAATTGATAAAGGCACACAAAGGGGTTTATAGGGGGTAAACATGTTCTGTGAGATCTCATCTCTCCCCCATAACTTTTTCAGTAGCAGATCGAGTATCAACACACCTGCTACCAGAATAGAAAAAAAAATGAATCAATAAATTTTTATTAAGACAATCATAACAATAGATAGATATAAAATAAAACGATATGAGGCATATATCAAAATTGGTCCAAGAACATACCCGAAATTTGAATTTGGTTAATTTGGATCCCATGTATTGAGCTGAACATACAGGTAAAAACTGGGAAGTAATTTTGAAATAGAAGAGATATGGGGTATATGCTGATGAGACAACAACCCATAACAACCTGAATAAATACTGCAATTAAACCCCAAAATGGGTGACAATTCAGCCTTCAACAATGAGTAAAACCAACAATGCATGACAAGCTGTTGATGGCCCGTCAAGCAAAGCAAAACTGTGACAGAATTCCACCAGCACCACAATCATTCAGAATAAAAGATAATAAAAATGTCAACAATAAACAAGAAACACAAGGAGTACTTTCTATATAAAGAGGGGGTATATGTTATTCTTGTTTTGAGTGAATGCAGCATTAACATTATAAATAAAAATGATTTCACATTCTATCAATGCTGTAAAACTTAGAAATCTATGAAGTCGGGAGAGAACTTGGTTTAGTTGATAAGGAACAATCCGATTGGTTTTCAAAATGTACTATCAACCAGCAATTTTTTCGTCTTAAAAAAGATTATTTCATTTATAGCTTCAATATTTTTGGCTAGATATATTACATGTTATGATATGTCAGCTATATTGTATATTTAACACATGAGTTTCTGTCCCTGTGAAACTGTAGGTCATACTGGCCCATGTTTTACTAAACAATAGTTATACTATAAAATGTAAAGTTTAATGTTGAATTTCATTTATTTGCAATTTCTAGTAGAACATATAAGATCTTACAGATTCTTATATTTCAGGAGAACAAGACAAAAGCAAAATAAATTTCTAGGCAGAACCATCAAGCATGAATGGATAGTTGATGAAACTTCACAACAAAAAGAATGGTATAAAGGGACTGTTATGTCTGTGATATCTGGAAATGATGGAAAGTTAAACGCTGTACAATGTATATGAAGTACTGTACGATGGAGATGATGATGCATATGTAATAGACCATTTAATTCAGGATTTCCATGCTGGTTCTGTGGTGTTTTGTGATTTATAAATGCTAAAAGTTTGATTAGAAGTGCAGGTATTTTACTTAATATTTATAGAGAAGTAACATTCAAAACATGTACAACAATGTATGTTGAATATTTTTTTATTATACGACGTCATATTTGTAGGGTCTCGTGCTATCCAGTTCAAGATTTGAAAAAATAATAGAAAAGATGACTGGCTTGAATATAGATATTTTGATGTTAAAATACAAATTCCTTTATGATGTTACAGGCATAAATGAAATTGTAAAAAAACCACTTTGATTAAATTTTTTTGCTTTTAATTGAATTTTAATGATTGCAGGATATAATTGGCATACATACATTGTTGGTAAAATATAAAATTGATTTCTGCTTGCTGCTAAACGGGTGATAAATGCTTGTTGCTAAAGCTTACACTTCTACCAGTTTCTGAAGCTGGTTAAATCAATTATATATTTTATTACACATGCAATAATTAACCATCATTTATAGATCATGAAAATAATCACAGTGTGATAGAATAGAAGTTCTGTCGTAATATTTGTTACCATGCTGCTTATAGGCATTTAAACAATTTATGTCTTTTCAGTAGAGCTAGAATCAAAACTTGGATGTCTGTGAAAAGTAATACATGTAATTGTTTCTTGGGTACTAAT
This sequence comes from Bathymodiolus brooksi, assembly GCA_963680875.1. Taxonomy (NCBI): domain Eukaryota; kingdom Metazoa; phylum Mollusca; class Bivalvia; order Mytilida; family Modiolidae; genus Bathymodiolus; species Bathymodiolus brooksi. The sequence goes on from OY804586.1 coordinate 27,768,511, forward strand.
CATCATATGCCTATGTTAGTTTGCACTAATATTGATCATGGGGAATATGTGAGTTTTTGTAAATACAGGTATACACATTTTTCAAATATATCCTGGTACTGGTAGTCATACATTCAATTAGGAAAGTTCAATGTTAGGGAAATGCCTTATGTGTACTGTATATTTACAGATCAACAAAACAAAATCCATCATTTATACTGGTTTTACATTATTCAAAGTATAAAAAATCAAAAATATAGATTTTGCTTTACATGTGTAGGATTCAGATACACATATCAATGTCCATTTTCCATATCATTATATTGCTGTAGGTAAAACATGATTCAAAGACCCAACCTTGTTCGATAATCAAAGACAGCCATGAATGATTGACACAAAAGGCTTGATTGCACTATCCTTACTCTACCCTAAAACTATTGCCCTAACTCTTACCCTTAATCATAACCCCACCCAACCACTATAATTGGCCAGGAAGTCATCAACTTAATTTTGTGAATCCAGATAATATAGAGAAAAGTTGACAAGTCAACATTACCAAATCAGTGCATACCAAAACTAGCTAAGGACAGAGCTGTGCACAAGGAAGATACTCATTGCTTTTTAGTTAATATTCCTATTAAGATTAATGCATATTTCGTTAACAATGTTAATTTTGCACTTAAGCACCGCATGTAAGAGGAAAACAAATGTGTGGATGTATTTTGCAAGATGACCAGATTTGATTCCTACATATATGTACCGATGCATTTAAAAAAAAAGTTGAAGCTCTAAATCAGTTATGTATTAATGCAGAAATGAAATAACATTTTGAGAAAGCTACATTCAGTAATAAAAAAGAAATGTTAAGGAACATATAGTGTCTTTTATTGAAAATGATATGCATTTATGTACCCCCCCCCCCCCCCCCCCCCCCCTTTCCTATGTTACAACAAAATAAAATTTCACTTTAGCAATACAATATTAAACAATTTAGAAGTTGAACAGACATTATACTATTCTATATTTATGTAATAAATGATATTTCCATGCAATTCTTTAAAATACATTATTGTACTATATTTAGCCAAAATGGGCCTCCATACATTGTTGACAAAAGTAGTTCTGTACCATAAAATGGCTTCCAATTTTTTTTAATAGCCAAACTTTAATCATTAAATATGGCATGTAGAATATATTAAAGAATTAATAAATGCTAGCTTGCCCTAGATATCAACTTCATTTACATTTAATAACACTTTTTTCAGGCATATTTGGACTTAGAAAAACAGTGGATTTTTTGAAAGACTACCATACTAATTTGAGTGATACTGACTTTATGAATGTGAACTGATGTTTTTAATTGATGTAAATGAATTGTACAGATTACAAGGAAGATTTTGATATATAATAAGGTATGCTAGAGGAATTAAACATCATGAAATTGAACTTTGAAGTTAAACATATATTTGACTTTAGCGGAACCTTAAATTTTGTGTCAAAAACAAACAAACAAACAAATACTTTACTGTCAATCAAGACGCCCCGAAGGATAGAAAAATCATCATTAATTTGTTACAATGATTAGCGTGATTTAAGTGATTTTCAAACATTGAAATAAAATAAAATAACAATAAAGGTTTACACTAATTTACAGCAAAAGTTTATAATCATACATACCTTGTACATGTACAAAAATGTAGTTATGTCAGTAACCAAAGCAATGAGGTACAGAGACGTGCCAAAAGTATTCGGTCACTGTGATTTTTTACTATATATTTCATGTAAAACCACATTTTTTAAAAACATTATTCCAAAGTCGACTCTTATTCGATTTTGATGATTTTTTTACCAACAAAAACAGAATTAAATGTATCGTCACGGTATGTGTTTTCGTGCGTCATCTGTTTTCGTGGTATCCATTTTATTTTGATTTCCACAGCGCACGCATTATTTTTGACGTGTCTTCTGGTTTCTATTTATGGAACATAAACAATACGAAAGCTGACATCTGTAACAAATGATCAAGTTTACTTTTAAAGACGTAAGTACCAAAAACAGTGAACCTACCCACTGAACCATACTTTTTGTAATGCCAAAAATGTACTTCATTTATAAAGTAGCTGGAAAAAAATCCAGAAGGGCTATATAAAATTGAACTATGTCGTCTGCCTCTTAGACACCTGCTCTTCCTGTCATGTAACTATCATGGGGTCACTGATCGTATTTGTAAACAAAAGAGCCGACTGAAATGTGCCTGTTTCTTATAAAAAATACATGTCACTTTGCAGTGCATTGTGGTTTCAGCACTAAAAAAACGTCAAAAGTAAACACAATTTTGAAAGTGGTCATTTTCAAACATTCTGTTATTTTATTTAGATGTAGTATGATTTGGTAGATGGCCAGAACCATGCAATTTTAAAACCAGCCATTT